>CM034309.1:44100761-44571664 GCA_019925795.1 Dendrobium chrysotoxum
TGTACCCAGGTGGAACATAACATGCTAGGTTGTGTGCATGCAAAAGTGAATGCATTCTTATAATAAGGATTCCTTGCAAGGTTGAAAAGAAGTTCAGCTGAAAAAATATCCTTGCAATTTCATCATCAAATTGCTCTCGCATCTGCATATTAAATGTCTTCTCTAAAGAACTACTAGCAACTCCTTCCCTTTTCTTAGATTCATATCCTTCACTCCTAAATGCACTAATATTAACATTAGTAGCCAGATGATCAACTCCAACGGAGGAATAAGCAGTGTGGGATGAACCATGAGTAGAGGGCAAAGGTATTTTTTTAGGAAGTGCCCTTTTGATCCTTTATTCAGCTTCATGAACCTGTCTATTTAACTCATTCAACTGTGAAGTGGTAATCTTAGGGCACTTTTTAATTCCATTGCCACTAATTCTAAGTAAATATACTTTCACTCTAGAATATGATCCTTTGTAGATGACATCACAATAATTACATGTGAATGACACATTTTCTCCACCTTCAAAAGTTTTTCCTAAATTTGTAACATGATTCCATAAGGGCTTATTGGCTTCTATAGAAGGCTCTGTTGAACCTTCGTCACTTTCAGTTCCACCACCACTAGAGCTCATTTTGCTTGAAAAAATTTTGATGGAATGGAACAAATAGTCTTAGTATTAGGCCATTATTGAGCATTAAGACCAGACTTTCTATTTGTTAGTATGTATAATATTCCTTGATAATTTTTTAAGGGTATTTAGATTCTCTAACCTAATGAGTTTCCCAAGTTAAATAAATTAGTCACATTGAAGAGAAGAAGTTTTAATTTGTTGTAACAATCTAATTTATTTGACCTACTACAGAATGCTAACTTCCAAGCGGCTTTTCTTTGTGGGAACTATACGACATGTAAGAGAAGAAATTAAACAAACTGTATGCAGTTTTATTTTCTCAAATATCTAGCAGCATCTTTAGAGATTACTGTTCAGATTTGGAGTTTCTTGTTTCTCCTGGTTTTCAAATCACATCATTTCATTTCCGAGTAAAGCAAGTTGATCACAAGAACAACCACACATTCACATATATGACTGACATCCTATATCTAATATTTTTTTGATCATCTAATCTTCCTTACTAAGTAAAGGCTAGCAGGAATATAAAGGGAAAAAAACTTAAACAACAAATAAATTGGTAAGTATAATTTGCTCGCTTGCGGAAATAAAAAAGCCGACAATATATACTCTAATCGAACGTATCTGTCTCACTCTCCCTCCTCTAGCTTCGACGGAGCAAACATAAGAGTCAGAACCTTCGATGCCCTCGGTGGCTGAAAAATGGCGAAGATGAACCAGTGAGAAACCGAAAGAGTAAAGGGAACGACAAGAGAACGGCTCTAGGCGGACGTACCGGGCTTAAAATAGTGCAGTAGCCTGCTCGGTTCAACTCGCCTCATCGCAAAAATGATCAAGACTCGAAGAAGACGAGAAGACGAGGAGGTTCCAGGCTTCAGTCGTGCGCTCTCTCTGCTCAGTCGGCTCGCCTGGTCGCGCAAACAAAGAAAAAGAGGTAGAAGACCAAGGAAAGTGACGAAACCCTAAGGCATACGGGCAGTCGGGCACGTATTGATGCATATATGGTTCGACTGTCCCCTTAACACCATTTATTTGATTAAAATAATATAAAAAAGTAAATTTTTTTAATTTAAATAAAATTTAATTATAAAAAATTATGACACGCGTGTTCGACACGCCTATCCATTTAAATTTAGATATTATTTTAATCGGACACATCAACCATGTTCGACGCGTGTCCCGACCGTGTTGGGCCCATGTTAGTGTCCAACACATGTCCAATACTGCATTCCCTCTTAAGTAAGTGTGTCAGTGCATCATAGGTAGCATGTGAACATGTGTGGCAACAACAGGAAATGGTGGGATCAATAGTAGTGAAAAAATTATTTGAGATAAAACCACACATTATTGGTATAATGGATGTAAGAGATGCAATATGCCATAAAAACTTGGTGCTTAAGTGTCGTATGCATGAACTAGCAAATAAGAGAAGGATTTTACTGACATTTACTTCTAAGCTAATGCCAAACATTCTCTTAGGGGTGTCAATATTTGACACGATCCGAAAACCCAACCTGAACTTGACAAAAAAATTCTAAGTTTGGGTCAACTAGTTTGGAAAACATGTCGGGTTTGGGTTTTGAATTCTGACCTGATTGCATATTAAATTCAGGTTCGGGTCAACCCGAAAACCTGAAAGTAACATGTGCTTGTCCTCCGTCACGCTCTCTCATGCTTGCCTGCTTGCTCGAGCACACTCACTTGCCGTTGGCCCCGCTCGAACGCCTGTGCTCGACTGCACGCGCTCGGTCACCCTTGCCAGCTAACTGGATCAATGGGTCGGGTTTGGCAAATCGAATTAGAGGCGGGTCGGTCCCGGGTCTGGATTTGTGATCCGTTTAGCTAATCGTGTCGGGTCAATTGAAGGCAGGTCTTTTTCGGGTTGGACCCAAACCTGACCTGAAAACTCATTTTGATATCTCTACATTCTCTATTCATGTCATGGATTGGGCACATTTTAACTGTTGGATGGGATGAACAGGTCTAGAATTATATTCTGTGATACTGAAAGTGTTAGGCTGAAGGGGAAATGAATTTTTGTTAAATCTTGTTCACCGTAGGCTTATGGTGTGCTTGGCAACAGATACTGATTTAACTGTTCAATTGATGAAGTAGCAGAGCTTGCACTTCATGCAATTTATCATTCAACTCTTTGAGAAGGAGCAAGTGGAGTTGCTAACATTTTATTATTGGACCTAATGGTTGGAAGAAGCTTTTTGCGGATGATGTTGCCTGGTTATGCTGCAGTATTACCCAGTGGTCACTGCCTCTTTGGAATAGGAAATACTGGGCAACGAAGGTGGCATTAGGATGAGATAGCTTGGTCTGCGACAATGTAGCCACCAATATACAAGCTGCAATGATAACAAAAGATTGACTCCAACAATAATAAAATTCCATAACTGTGGCAATCTCCACTTCAGAGGTTGCAAAAGGAACAAGGAATTAAAAGTGCTGAAATTGGGAATGCGATAGTTGAAATTAAATACTTTCAATCAATAATACAATTCTAACAAAATAATCAAAATACTAGAGAACACATCCTGTTCTCGTAGAATCATCATTGTGGACATGCTATTTCACAAAATTAACCATAAATATAGAAACAATCATGTTGAAATCAATGCACATGTTTTGTGTACCCAAGGAGTATAGATTTTAAATTTGCATCAAATACCTATTGAGATTTGTTGATTTATGGAGGATACTATTATGGTTTGGTTAATAAATTATTTGAATAAAATTTTGAAGACTAAGAGGATGCCAAATGAATAGAGAAGATGTATTTTGGTACTAATTTTTAAGAAGAAGGAGATGTTCTAGATTATGTCAATTATAGAGGAATTAAGCTCATAAATTATACATTTGAGTTATTAAAGAGACTAATGGAAGATATGCTTAAAAAATTACATTAGCTTTAGACAACCAATTTTATTTCATACTTTAATTCTAGGGAGAATGTTAGACCGGTCCAACCAGTCCAGGAGGGACTGACTTTGGTTCTATCGGGGGTGGAACGCCTATTCCGCATGAACAGAGCCCTCCTCTCTGCGTGGGGTCCAACATGCTTCAACTAGTAAGGTTTTTAGGTGGTTTAGGAGGGAAAATTCAAAGGAAAGGCTGTTTAGAGAATTCTTTTAGGATTGCATTCTTTAAGTAGGATGTTTTCCTAGGGTTAGGTTGTCTTGTTTTTTGTTGAAATTTGGAGTCTTCTTAGGTTTTAATTGGGCTCTAGCGGCGTCTAGAGATTGGGAGAGCTAAATACTCCTCTTCAATTGAGGATCAATTGTATCTTATTGTTTTCATCCACTATTATCAATTAAAAAAGATTCTATTTTGTTATTCTACCATCTACTCTTAATTTCAACTTTGCAAACTGCTGAATTTCAAATTCAGCCAAGGTTCTTTCTTTTTTCTACAAGCATTTCCTATCCTAGGGATGAGCTGGGTAAAGGGTATGAGCAGAGACGTGAGGAGGTCGGGCATGAACGAATGATTACTGAATTTGAGAGGAGACGGGCGAAATTTGAAAGGGGAAGGGCTAATTATGATCGAAGGGGTGCCAAATTTAAAAGGGGAGGGATTGATTATGATCTGATGGGTGTTGACTTGAAAGGAGAAGGCGGGAATTCAATGAAAGGGTTGGGTACGAATGTAGAAGGGATGATTATGACACTTGGGGGGAACCACCCCCTTGGGGAATGAGAAATTATGGAGGGAACAGAGGGAATAGAGGCGATCCGAGGGTGAGGAAGCTAAAGAAGCCTATTTTTGAGGGAGATGATGCCCATTGGTAGATCTACAAGGTGGAAAGGTATTATACTGCCAATAGGTTGATGGAGGAGGAGAGATTAATGACAGTCGGGATGTGCTTGGAGGGAAAGCTTTAGCATGTTACCAGTGGAGGGATACGAGGTGACCCATACGAACATGGAGGGAGTTTAAGGACTGCTTCTTGAAATGTTTTCAAACCAGCAGGGGATGAGACTTCTATGAGTAGTTCTTTGCCCTGACATAGGAGGGGACAATTGTGGAGTACCGTGAACAGTTTGAGCTCTTGGCCAGGTGACTTGACCGACTTTTGGAGATTGTACTGGTGGGGAACTTTTTGAAAGGGCTCAACCCAAATATTCGAGCGACAGTTAGAGTGATGAGGCCTCATGATTTGGGAGAGGTTATGGAGCTAGCCCAGTTAGTGGAGGATCAGAGGCACCTGGAGAGAGGGGCTTGAGGCAATAGCTTAGGAGGTTCGTACAGGATGACCACCACCTTTTTGATATTAAAAGAACCGACACTAGGCACTCTTAAGGAGACCCTAAAAGAGAAGACTGTAGGAGGAAGACTAGGGGAAAACTTTAAGAAACTCACAGAGACGGAGCTACAGGAGAAGAGGGCGAAGGGGCTTTATTTTAGATGTGAGGAGAGGTATACACTAGGGCATTGGTGTAAGGATCGAACTCTTCAGGTTCTCCTGTCTGTGATGACAAGGGAATTGAGAAGGGTGTTGCCTTTCTACCTAGCGGACAAGGTGGGTCTTTGGGAGAGGAGTATTGTTAGACTGATCCAGGAGGGATTGGCTCTGCTTCTATCGGGGGTGGAACGCCTCTTCCGCACGAACATAGCCCTCCTCTCTGTGTGGGGTCCAACATGCATCAATTAGGAAGGTCTTTAGGTGATTTAGGAGGGAAAATTCAAAGGAGGGGATGTTTAGAGAATTCCTTTATGATTGTATGCTTTAATTAGGATGTTTTCCTTTGGTTAGGTTGTCTTGTCTTTTGTTGAAATGTGGAGTCTTCTTAGGTTTTAATTGGGCTCTAGTGGCATCTAGAGATTGGGAAAGCTAGATCTTCCTCTCCAATTGAGGATCAATTGTATCTTGTTGTTTTCTTCCACTATTATCAATTAAAAGAGTTTCTATTTTGTTATTCCACCATCTACTCTTAATTTCTGCTTTTGCAAACTGCTGAATTTCAAATTCAGCGAAGATGTTTTCTTTTTTCTACAAGCGTTTCCTATAAGAGAACTACTATGAAAGTGACTTTTATGTTAAAGCAATTAATGGAGAAGTTTATGGAAAAAAGATCTTCATATGATTTTTATTGATCTTTAGAACGGATATAATTGAATAACATGATAACTAATTTGGTTTGCATTATAATAGAAATTTATCAAAAGTATGCTGCTGAAGTTATTAAAGTTTTGTTTGATGAGGCACTAACTAGTTTTAAAAGTAATTGTGGAGTGACTAAAGAGTTTTCAAATAAGGTTGAACTAAGAATCAATATTAAGTCCATACATTTTTTATCTGTTATGTAGATGCTTACAAAAAATATTGAAGTGAGGTTCCTTGGTGTTTTTTTTTTTTTTGCAAAAGATATAAAAAATTAGAACTATGTAGAAAACATTTAGAAAATAAAGGACTTAAAATTAGTAGATCAAAAATTGGGTATATGTTATGCAATTTCGGTGGGTGTGATATGAGCAATTATCAATTAGTATAATTGGAAGATGAGTGATATCGATGTATTATAGTTTTAAGTAACTTTGATATGTTATACAATTGAATAGAGATATCAATAAGGATATGACTTCTAGAATTAAGAATGATGGTTAAAACTAAGAAGTACCTAAGGAGTTTTATGTGACGAGGAATAATCATGGAGACTTAAAGATAAAATTTATAAAATCACAATTAAGTGGAAGATGTTGTGTGGATCTGAGTGCTGATAATACAACTTGAAGGATAAATTAAGAAGTTATTATATTAAAGGAATTGATAGAGTGATTTCGATTAAAGATTATGTAATTAAAAATAGACTTAAGTGCTTAAAGCATGTACAATTAATGGTAGAAAATGCACTGTTTTAATGAGTAAAATTAGTGCCAGATGATTAAGAAATATATATCAGATCTAAGATAGAAGTTGCTAAAAAATGACTTGCGAAGAGTATGTTTAGCATCTCGGGCATCACTCAATAATAAGTGAAAATTATGATTCATAAAATTGACCCAAATATTTGGGATAAAGCTAATGATGATTATTGATTTGTATCTTCTTAAGTGTATTTATTTTTAAATATTTTTTTAAAGGAAAGGTCTTGCTTGTTAACAAGTCTAACTTTCAAATTTGCCGTTATATAGTTTAACCTTCATATTATTGAGTGTATGTGTCTTGATAAGACCGTTAATATGTATAATTATAATTAAAATGTAACCTGATATTTATGCACTTAATTGATTTGGTATAATAGATTTTTTAACTGCATCTATAATTAGTTTATGCGACCATTTATGGAATGTGCTTCAACTAATCACAGCTCCATTTGATTTCATTTTGTGTATTGAGCATTGAAGCTAAACAACCCTCGAACGCATCTGTGATGTCCAAAGTTGTGCATTGACAAAAGCATCAAAGTTGTACATTTGCTTTGCTGCTGTTCAATGGCTTGAACTTGCATGCACAATGTTGCTTTGAAAATTGGTTCCTGACCTATTGTGTGAAGTTTCTATTTTTTCTATCCTTTCTCTGCTAATTTACTGCACTGTGGTTAAAAATGTGAAACCAACTACATGCCCAAACAGCTTACCGCACGGTACATGACTTTGGCCATGTTTTTAATTGGCACCTGCACAGCTTGTCAATTAAGTCGGTCTTTGGAAGCTAAGGCATTTTTTCAGGGTTTAATTTTTTTTTTTTTTCAGATGAAAACTTCGAGCAACAAAGGAAAGAAGTCTCGTGGAAAGAGTGGTGGGCATCTGGTCTCCATATTATTGTTTTAAGTTCAATCTGCATTGAAAACCATAGACTTTTTTAAACTTCTTCGCTTGGTGTTATGAATCTGGAAATTTGAAGACCGACCTCAATATAGTTAACATACAGTAGCATGCATCTAAGAAAGTTAAAATTCATTATTCTGTGCTTCGGGCAGTCTGCAAGTCAAATTTATACAACATTTGATTTCTGTCACATGCAGGGACTGGATCTAAAACTGCAGCCATGAAAAAGCGGTCTCAGGTATCAGATGATAAATTGATATGACCTGTAAAAAAAGGAAATCTTTTTTCTATTCACGACAATGTTTGGCTTGAAGTTTTTTATATTTATAAATTGGTATATGTCATTGGCACTGGTCTCGTCTTCCAGATTTTTTCTGCTTATATCATTTGGCAAAATCTGAACTCTATCTATTGAGATATTATTTTCTTTGGTTTAAAAAGCCTCATGATTTTATTCTTTTGGTGGAATTTTCTCATAAGGCACCTTTCCTAAGAGTGCTCAACATTAATTACCCTTAAGAGTTTCTAATGAAGTAACAACTGCTACATTATGAATGCCTCAATGTTAAGAGTTTTGTTTCACCATACTTTAGGGATCTTGCACATAGGGTTACTTTCTTGTATAAGATAGACATGATTAAAACTAGCATGGTTTTGCACATAGGGTTGCTTTCTTGTATAAGATAAGACGTGTAAAACTAGCTTGGTTTTTAGGGAAAACAATCTACCAAGTTGCACAGTACAAACTTCTTTCATGATTCAGGTGCAGGCCAAATTTGGAATGGTGTAGAGTGACAAGTTGCACTGTTGAACAAGTTCATAATTCAGGTGCATGCCAAACTTGGAATGGTGCCCTATGTCGTTATCATACCGACTCACATGATGTAATGAATAATTCGCTAATGTTACATCTACCAGGTGCAATTATTGGCAACTTAACTAAAAATTAATCGCATTAATCAATATAATTACTAATACAATTTTTTCTTATTTTTTATCATTGTAGGATGATTTCAATTTTTATTTCTTCTCCTTCATATGTGCAGGTGCACACTTCTCTTTATTGTGCACTTGCACTTTGGAGGATTTATTGTTCATCGATAGTCAAACACATAATTGTAGAATTTTGGGACGATTAGTTGCTCAAGTCTTCCAGCTAGCATGTTTCTCTTCTTGATGTGCCATTTTTTCTTCTTGTAAACAGGAAGTGGATGACTGGAGTGATGATATTTCAAGTGAATCGCAGGTTCATTTCAATAGTCATTGACTTATCAAATAGAGAACCTTAATATTATATTGCTTACATTCTTCAAAGTTTTGATGAAGAAGTTTTTTCTAAATGGTGGTTATTATTTTTGTGTTATCCTTAATGGTATTTATTTGGTAATATTCTCTTTTTGGTTTTTTTTGTCTCATAACTAACAATTTATAATTTTCATGAGTAAAATGGATAGACTGCATGATGGATGATTACTTGAATCCCTTTTTGCCAACTGTTGCATGGGCTATGATTTGCTGAATTCCACATTGTTGGCACAAGGGTTCACTCCTTTAAGTGGGTTGCTGAAAATCCCCATTTTCGTTGGGTTGAGCGTATTTTTTTTGTTACAAGAACATGAAGTGCAATGCATTTTTTTCTTTTTTTTTTTAGCTTAATATAATTTTTTTAATGTGATGTGCAACGCATTTGCTCACACATAATGATGAGGACATCAAGACATGGAAGCTTTACTAGAGGCGTGGCCGTCGATCTACAGCCACGATTTCACCGCTCTACTTTTGATTTTCGTATTTATTATTAATGTATTAGTTTTTATTTATGAAACTTTATTATGCTTTTTTCATTTTTACCCTTACTTAAGGGCTTAGGTATGTGTAAGCCCTAGGGGCATTGTAGTACTTTTATTTTCTCATTGTATGGGCTATTTAAAGCCTCCCTCTTCTTCTTTGAGGCTTAATGAATGAATGAAAATAAAATTCCTGCACATGTGTTCTTTGGAGAGTTGTGAGAGTTCTAGGATAAAGCTTTGGAGAAAACCCTAGGGAGAGAAATCGGATTACCTACCAACCTTGGAAGCGTCCGGGTTCGTGGTTCTTACTTCTTTATTTTCTTTTCTTCCTCCCTCTCCCTTCACCACCGCCGGCCTGACCTCTTCTTCCACTCAACCTTCGGCCCACCTAACCCCACCCAACAGATCACTTCTCTCTATTTTTCCCTCCAAACTGCCAATCCATACTTCACCCCAATCCCCTATTCCTCCAAACAGCAGCTCCACATTTTTTTTTCCACCCAAGCCGTCGGCATCCCTAGCCTCGTTCCTCTTCATCTCCTTATTTCCTAATTTGGTTGAACATATTTTGGGACAGATTTTGAATTCAAATCCAAATGATTTGAAATTCAAATTCCTTCCTAAAATACCAAACCTATTTTTGGAAAGTCATCAAGACTAATCCAAATCAAATTTGAATTAAATTTGATTGAACCCCTTTCCCTTATTTGAAATTCTCTGTTTTTGGAAGGTGTTAATTCCCTCTCCCAAAATTCCCTAAGCCCTAGCCATACTGCCGCCCCCTCTTCTTTCCTGTCTAATTTCTTTCCCCTTTATTTTCTCCAATCAGCCTCCTAATCCTTCTCTCCCCAATTCAGCCGCTCTCTATCTCCTCTCCCTTCTCTCTACCCGCCACCCACACCAAACCTAGCCTTCAAGACCTGCTCTACTGCTGTCCAGAATTTTTGCCAGGGTTATTACAGAGTTTCCTGTAATCCAACCTGCTGTCCTGCCGATTGGAGGATCCCTGGCTACTGTTCTCCGTCCAGATACAGCAAAATCAGCAAGAAAGCTGTCCAAGGAGACCTCTTAGCTGCTGTCCTGCGAAGATTAGGAGCTGTCCAGGAGTTCTGCACCTTGTCCCGGCTGCTCCTTGGAACGAGAAGGACCTGGAGTGCTGCCTACAGATTCTTGATTCTATAAGTAGGCTGTCCACCGGCCCATCCATTGGTAATTTGTTTCTAAATCCAGGCAAAGGCGAGACCCTTCCTCCACATCCTTTACTCTTCTAGTAGTTTTCAATTGTAGTTCTAATTGATTCATGAAAAGTTGTGTTAACTCTTTCCGCTAAAGCTTAGTGTTTAGTAGAATTGTGTGAGGGATCTTTCATAGCACTACTCTTATTGTTAGACTAGGGATTTCTTGTTGAAACCCATCTCGTATGCAACGTCAAGAATAATTGGTAGTTTTGTGGCTTTTACTTTTCGCAAGTGACTTGGCCTAAACTTTTGTTACCGCTCTTTGTGTTTTATTTCATTGTCTAAATCACCATAAAGCTTTAGTTAATTTGCTCTTAATCATCAAGTGTGCAAAATCCTTATTTAAATCGTATTTTCATATATGTCCTGCATCACATAACGTGCTCTTTAGTTCCAGTGATGGGTAAATTTGCTAGTGCGCTAGTACTGCATCAGCAAATGAGGCCTTTTTTATACTTGATTATGTGATCATTGATATATGTTTCTTTAACTTTGTTTGGTTTTAGCTGCTAATTATGTGAAACAAACTGGATTGCTGGGTAACAAGTAGAATTTTTTTCACACATTTTTATTTTCTATGGGGCTGTTTGGTTTCCGAATACAAAATAAAAGAAATCCCCTGCATTTTGAATTTGGTGTTGTTTGATTGAATGTATTTCTGATGCGATGAAATTAAATTTTCTTTTTATTTTGCGACCTTCAAAAACATAGAAAAATCAGTCTCGATGAATAATGTGGGAGCTGCGGTGGTGATGGTGGAGGCAGAGTCGGCACTTGGTAGAGGAGAGGTGTGGGTTTTGGGAGCGGAGTTGCGATGTCACAGGGTATGTGCAAGGTCATCATTAGGTTTGCGTGCGGGCTCTTTGTTGAGGCATGAGGTCAGCCACAAGGTTGTGAGAGTTCTGAGCGGAGGCATGAGAGCGTGATGATCATGATGATGGAGGGTGAAAGCGCAAGGCCGTGAGAGTTTGTGCGAGCTTGTATATTCTTAATTCATTTGATTTGTTCGAATTTGGAATACATTGAAAATGAACTAAATGAGATATTCTAAATTCCTAACAATTTTTCTTTGCATTTGTTATACTTTCAATCAATACCAAAAAATCAAAACCATTGCATTTCTTTTAGTCTACACTCAACATCACAATAAATTACCCGTAAATATTTTTGACATTTAGTGCAAAAGAAGATCTAGTCATTTAGATAAAGATGATGAGAATCAATTCTATTAATTTTCTAAATTCTTCTCAATGGTTATTTTTTTCCTTAAATTTTCTTATCCAGTACTATTCTCTACTATTGTTATAACACATTTGAATCATGCCAATTTTGTTGTTATTTTTTCTAATGAAATTTTGAGCTAAAGTAGTTTTTTTTTCTTAATTAATAAACTTAAGTTATTAGAAAGAATCAAATAAAAGATTAAAGAATAAATCTATGCAATTTTGAATCCTAAACACCAAATGCCTCATTGAGCATGCGTTCACACATAATGACATTGTTCTAGTTGGAAGCCTGCCTTATTGTTTTTTTTTTGTTCTTTAAATGAAGTTTATCTTGTCGTTTGTTGATTATTGCCATCTGTGTGATGTTCTTTTTTCCAGTTTGTTTGCTTCATAAGAGAGTATTCTTTATAATTTTCATGGATGAAAATGGACTACATGATGGATGATTACTTGAATCACTTTTACTAATCATCCCATAGTCCCTGATTTGCTTGCAACTTTGGCTCCACATTTTATTTTTATAAGAACATGAGTGTCCTAAGTGCACACATTAAATAGTAGGCGCATAGTTTCTGTGATTGAGAAATTGGCTAGTGCATTGGTATTGCATTTGCTAATGGTCCTTCGGTATATGCTTAACTATAGGATCTTTGAAATATGTTTCTCTTACTTGGCTTGGCTTTAACTATAATTATGTGGAAATAGCTGAATTTTGGGAAACAAGTACTTTTTTTCACATATTTTTTACTCTCTAAATATTTTGAGATTATAGTATCAAGAAATATCTAGTTATATTGACAATGATTTTGAGCTTTAATTACCTTATTAACTTACCTAAAGTTTTCTCCATGGTAATTTTTGTCTTACTTTTTACTTTTTTTTTTAAATACTATGAAGTTTTATAATCATTAGAACTCGTTGGAATCATTGTCAATTTTTTTTTTCATTTTTAGCAAGCCATGATAAATTTTCTATTAGAAATCTTTTTTTTTCATTAATATACTTTAATTAGTATAAATAGTCAAATAAATATTATAGAATAAATTTGAGTGTAGTAGGCAATAGCTTTAATGATAAACTTATGGACAACTGCTATGAAAAACTAAGGGGTGTGGTTGCTATTTGTGTTGTTAAAAGCGCATTCAAAGGAAAAGTTATGATATGCATGAGAGTTGTGCATTGCAGCTTTCTCACTTGCAAGAAGAATGTTGAGCACACTTTGCACAATGTTTGAGCATGAAAGCATTGTAAAAGTGCTCACACGAAGCGCTCAGATGGTTGGCTCTTTGCAGTTCATCTTCATGTTGCCAACTCGCAGTTTTTGGGTTTAGCTCACACGCCTGGTAGAATGGCAGTTAAATACCTACAATAAAAGGGGGGAGAACCCATGAAAGCAACTAGAGATGATGCTTGATCTTCTTATCTTTGTGTTTGGTTTCTCCTCCACAAGTGAACATCATAGCAATAATGCTTGATCTTTTTGCCTTCATCTCCAAATTCTCCTCTACATGCATACATACATTAACTCTTATCCATACCTAGTTTTTCATCCACACGAGCATATGCCGACAACTGCACTTTCTCCTAATGCCTTTTAACCTCTCAACTTTCTCTGGTATTTTGAATTTGTTTTATTTAGTAATGGTTTTTATTTATTTATATTAAATGAGAAGCTAGAAAAATGATGTTATCATGTCAGGTTAAAATGCTTTATTCTATCTAGTTTCTTTTGTTAGGAATTCGAAAAAAATATAATGATGGACATTTTATAATGAAAAAAATATAATGATTCCCAAGTTATCCTAAAGATATTTCTTTGTAATCCATTAATTAGACTCTACAAGTTATTGATTATTTATGTTCACCTCATTTGGATTTATTTTTAGATAAGAATGTAATTATAGTGATGTGAAATTTTGTTATAATTTCTATTATTTGTATTTTATGAGGGTTTCATGATCTTAAGTTATTATATTTGATTGTTTTATTATCTTTTATTTATTCTTTTAATTTAATGTTATGGTGGCCAATTACAAAACTAAACTTATCTTATAATTGTTTATTGGAAATATGATTGCTTGTATTTTTTAATTTGCACAAAACTATTAGAGTATTAGCTTATGTTACACTGTTTTTTTGTTTATTAGATGTGTATTATATTCACATAATGTATGTATACCCCAAGTTGTTGTTGTTTTGGTTAACAAAAATGTTGCTTTGCACTTTGAAACACTTGCTACTGTCACTTTAAAGGTGACAATTGTAAGTCTTATGGCAGCAATTGCAGTAAATATAGGTTGGCAGTTGCGAGTGGCATAAAGTCGACGTCGATGATCAGAGTGAGGTGGAGGTAACAAGAAACCTAGTATGACAGTGAACCTAAGGGTGGCGATTGTAATAAGTCCAATGAGAGTGACAATAGCGGGCTTGGAGTTTGCAAGTATTGCTCACCTTAAGGGTGGTGTTGTATCTACCTCGAAAGCATTGATAGACAGAAGACGAAAGGCAACAATAATGACAGACAAAAATATACTACGAGGAATGATCATCATAATGAATGCACTGTGATGGTGTGTGCTACAATTAATGTATGGATGTTGATTGTAAAAGCTTCGATGGGTCCCATCCTTCTCTAGAGCTCTAAACTTCTAGGAACTTGTTCCTAGTTAATTAAACCGGGGGGTTATACTAAGAATAAGGTAAATTTTAAGTATATGTGGTCTTTAATTGATTCTTATGTGAAACAAATGGTAAAGATTTTTGTCATCACAATTTTGAAATCCAAGCCAAATTAGGATCAAATGAGACCTAGCCCTTAATAGGCTTGATCAATCTTACCATTCCAAGTTTGTTCTAGGTGATTGGAGGAGGCTATTGAATGTGACAGGTGGCGTTGGTCCCTTATTGAATACATCTTTGATTTGCGATCCAAAAGTATTGTGATTTATGTGGCTTCAGAATCACAACAATGTTGATAGATTTTGTGCAATGGGTCTATGAGAATTTTTTAGGAGGTACATTTCATCCTCTTTCAAATCAGTGAAAAAGTACCAACATCGACGAGTAGTGCATAAAATTGTTACACTCCTCAAAAGACGTGTTTTGAAAGAAACATCTTTAAAAAAGATAGAGCTCATTTGGGGAATATTCTTAAAGGACAGTATAATTAGAAGAATATTCAAAACTCAAGAAGTTATCAGTACAAAAATGAGAGCATGCCAATAAAATTGAAGGTTGTTGACGTGCTCCTTATGGATGACCGATTTGGGTGGGGTGGGGTGGGGTTTTAGTAGTCCCTGACAACCAGGTGAGATAAACACACCTGTGTTGCTATGATTCCTTCGTGCATGAAAGACCATATGAGGAGGAAGAAATTCCAACTAGGTTGTGCTTGTTCTGGCTCGATTTGACTGATTTAAGCATGGGCAAACCTTGTTCAACCTTTGAAAACTTTCATGGAAGTCAATTGTGCTAATTCGAGCTCATTTGGGTAGCAGTTCAATCAAATTGAGTTGCACACATCACCAATTTGAACTTTTTGGGGTTCCACATGAATCATTCCTCTTTTATACAATTTTTCTTGATTATATGGGGGTTTTTTTATGTCCCGGCAATCACCCCCTTAGTTTTTGAAAAGGACTTTTTGAATTTTTCTTCAATCAATACTGGTTTAAGATGCTAGTCAAACTTCATCAGGTTTAGTCAACACCAAGATATCAACTCGGGTATCCTTTGTGGACTACGAGAAGGGTTGCTTCTTCAAAGCCCTAACATTTGCTAATTATCTCATTTTCATCTTTAAACCTTTCTCTTGAGATAAGTAACAATTTGCTAATGTTCTTTTGGAACATTGGTCCTCATTTTCATCTTATTCGAACAACAGTTGATGAACCCATCAAAACTTCTGTCATTGATATGTCATTGCAATCATGATACCATCATGGTCCTGGTATTTTTCAAAATAAAGGTGAGGCTAGGCACCACAGACTAGCCATGGACATGACTAATTTTATCTTTGTTTGTGATCATTTATATGAAGGCTTTCATTTTTTTACTTCCCATTGCATATTTAAGCATCAATCCAATATTCCACATCATCTTTGGCCAAGTTAATGAATATACTACAATTTTTTTCTTGAACAAGTTTTCTTTTAAGTTGAAATATTTTGGTCTATTCCGTTATTTTTTTACTAAAAGTTTTTTAGCTATCCAAACGCCGCTTTTTTGCATCTTACATCTTTGGTTCTTGTTGTTACCTATCTTATTTAGTGTTACCACCTTTTATCATTGCTTTTTTGCATATGTTGTCACATAGTATTTTTCCATGTTCTGTTTGGTGTGGGAACTTGCTATCAATGCCTTCCGAAGCTAGTGTTACCTCCCTATGCTATCGTGGCATGCTAAAAAATTGCGTTGTTGCTCACTTTTGTTGCCTTATGTTATTACTGTTGATGTTATTCGATCTTGTTGTATGTCTTCGGCGATTTATTGCAACAACTGCCTATTAGTTTTGCTACTATTATGATGCAAGCAAAAATTTGGAGAAGACCCCAAATTTTTGCTTACAAATAAAAAAACTCTTACCTATACTTTTGAACACATAAAGATAAAAAAATTCCTAACAAATACATAAAACATGACATGTAACATAAAACTTCACTTTAATATTATAAAAAACTGACTCTTACAAACTTTTTATGACAATTAAAACAAACACCATACATCTCACACTTAAAAGAACTTCATTCTAAACTTGCTTTGGAGAAGAAGGATACAGGTGGGGTGGACACTTGCGTAGAGAAGAAGGGGTTAGAAGCCGAGAAGAAGGGAGGAGAAGCTCGCAAGCTTTCCTAGAGGGGAAGGAGAAGAGTTGGACAAAGCTCGCAAGCTTTTCCAAGACAAGAAACCCGCAGGTTTTTGGCTTCCAAAAATCACATCATAACTCTTTCTAACATTACAAAACATGCTATATTTATAGGCAAACCATAAGGAAACCAAACAGCCATAGCACCTCCAACTAAACCAATTAGATTTAGGGAAATGAAAGACCAAAGGTCACCAAACAGCAGCCATAAAAGGGGTACATGAAACAGGGTAAAAGTCCACAGCAAACCATCCATAAAGGGCACGGAACAACCAGCTGGGAAGGAACCGAAGAGGCAAACCAGCAACCAAGGCAGCAGGCACAAGAAGCCCAACAGGTAAGTCCACGGAACCAGCCAGGTGGGAAGGAACCGAAGAGGCAAACCAGCAACCAAGGCAGCAGGGGAAAAACGAGAAGGCAGCAAGGGGAAACCAACCAGCAGCCATGGGAAGAGCAAACAGCCACCAAAACCGAGAGGGAAGGGAGAAACCGAGGAGACACAAGGGAAGGGAAAGAGACACAAGTTAACTTGTGTTGACCCCCCCTTTGGCTACATCAGACTCCCCTTCTTGAAACTTTTCATCTCCCGATGAAATTGCTATAGAACTTTTTTTCTGATGAGTTGAAGACGCCAAATCAAGTTCTTGAATTTTGTCTTCATATTTCCTTAGAATCATCTCTCGTTCTTGTGCAAATTGGTCTCGAAGAAGTCGCTTCTTCTTCTCGTATTTTTCTGTGCACAAAATCATTTTTTCCTGAATCTTGTATAACTCCCTTTGGATAGGATCTGTAGAATCACCTTCTGATGGAACCCACCTATCCATAGGTATTTGATTGTGAAACACTTCTGGCTGAATTTCATTCACCACGGGCTCACTTTTGTTATCTTTTTCCATTTTTTTTTTTTAAACACAAAAAAAAAAAAACACAACAATCAACAAGACATAAAGACACCTTACAATAGACACCAAGACTTACTTGATAAAGATACCTGACAACCAAAACCTAGGACACCCTAAACTTGCTCTGATACCAAATTGATGCAAGCAAAAATTTGGAGAAGACCCCAAATTTTTGCTTACAAATAAAAAAACTCTTACATATACCTTTGAATACATAAAGATAAAGAAATTCCTAACAAATACATAAAACATGACATGTAACATAAAACTTCACTTTAATATTATAAAAAACTGACTCTTACAAACTTTTTATGACAATTAAAACAAACACCATACATCTCACACTTAAAAGAACTTCATTCTAAACTTGCTTTGGAGAAGAAGGATACAGGTGGGGTGGACACTTGCGTAGAGAAGAAGGGGTTAGAAGCCGAGAAGAAGGGAGGAGAAGCTCGCAAGCTTTCCTAGAGGGGAAGGAGAAGAGTTGGACAAAGCTCGCAAGCTTTTCCAAGACAAGAAACCCGCAGGTTTTTGGCTTCCAAAAATCACATCATAACTCTTTCTAACATTACAAAACATGCTATATTTATAGGCAAACCATAAGGAAACCAAACAGCCATAGCACCTCCAACTAAACCAATTAGATTTAGGGAAATGAAAGACCAAAGGTCACCAAAAAGCAGCCATAAAAGGGGTACATGAAACAGGGTAAAAGTCCACAGCAAACCAGCCATAAAGGGCACGGAACAACCAGCTGGGAAGGAACCGAAGAGGCAAACCAGCAACCAAGGCAGCAGGCACAAGAAGCCCAACAGGTAAGTCCACGGAACCAGCCAGGTGGGAAGGAACCGAAGAGGCAAACCAGCAACCAAGGCAGCAGGGGAAAAACGAGAAGGCAGCAAGGGGAAACCAACCAGCAACCATGGGAAGAGCAAACAACCACCAAAACCGAGAGGGAAGGGAGAAACCGAGGAGACACAAGGGAAGGGAAAGAGACACAAGTTAACTTGTGTTGACCCCCCCTTTGCCTACATCAGACTCCCCTTCTTGAAACTTTTCATCTCCCGATGAAATTGCTGTAGAACTTTTTTTCTGATGAGTTGAAGACGCCAAATCAAGTTCTTGAATTTTGTCTTCATATTTCCTTAGAATCATCTCTCGTTCTTGTGCAAATTGGTCTCGAAGAAGTCGCTTCTTCTTCTCGTATTTTTCTGTGCACAAAATCATTTTTTCCTGAATCTTGTATAACTCCCTCTGGATAGGATCTGTAGAATCACCTTCTGATGGAACCCACCTATCCATAGGTATTTGATTGTGAAACACTTCTGGCTGAATTTCATTCACCACGGGCTCACTTTTGTTATCTTTTTCCATTTTTTTTTTTTTAAACACAAAAAAAAAACACAACAATCAACAAGACATAAAGACACCTTACAATAGACACCAAGACTTACTTGATAAAGATACCTGACAACCAAAACCTAGGACACCCTAAACTTGCTCTGATACCAAATTGATGCAAGCAAAAATTTGGAGAAGACCCCAAATTTTTGCTTATAAATAAAAAAACTCTTACATATACCTTTGAACACATAAAGATAAAGAAATTCCTAACAAATACATAAAACATGACATGTAACATAAAACTTCACTTTAATATTATAAAAAACTGACTCTTACAAACTTTTTATGACAATTAAAACAAACACCATACATCTCACACTTAAAAGAACTTCATTCTAAACTTGCTTTGGAGAAGAAGGATACAGGTGGGGTGGACACATGCGTAGAGAAGAAGGGGTTAGAAGCCGAGAAGAAGGGAGGAGAAGCTCGCAAGCTTTCCTAGAGGGGAAGGAGAAGAGTTGGACAAAGCTCGCAAGCTTTTCCAAGACAAGAAACCCGCAGGTTTTTGGCTTCCAAAAATCACATCAAAACTCTTTCTAACATTACAAAACATGCTATATTTATAGGCAAACCATAAGGAAACCAAACAGCCATAGCACCTCCAACTAAACCAATTAGATTTAGGGAAATGAAAGACCAAAGGTCACCAAACAGCAGCCATAAAAGGGGTACATGAAACAGGGTAAAAGTCCACAACAAACCAGCCATAAAGGGCACGGAACAACCAGCTGGGAAGGAACCGAAGAGGCAAACCAGCAACCAAGGCAGCAGGCACAAGAAGCCCAACAGGTAAGTCCACGGAACCAGCCAGGTGGGAAGGAACCGAAGAGGCAAACCAGCAACCAAGGCAGCAGGGGAAAAACGAGAAGGCAGCAAGGGGAAACCAACCAGCAACCATGGGAAGAGCAAACAGCTACCAAAACCGAGAGGGAAGGGAGAAACCGAGGAGACACAAGGGAAGGGAAAGAGACACAAGTTAACTTGTGTTGACCCCCCCTTTGCCTACATCAGACTCCCCTTCTTGAAACTTTTCATCTCCCGATGAAATTGCTGTAGAACTTTTTTTCTGATGAGTTGAAGACGCCAAATCAAGTTCTTGAATTTTGTCTTCATATTTCCTTAGAATCATCTCTCGTTCTTGTGCAAATTGGTCTCAAAGAAGTCGCTTCTTCTTCTCGTATTTTTCTGTGCACAAAATCATTTTTTCCTGAATCTTATATAACTCCCTCTGGATAGGATCTGTAGAATCACCTTCTGATGGAACCCACCTATCCATAGGTATTTGATTGTGAAACACTTCTGGCTGAATTTCATTCACCACGGGCTCACTTTTGTTATCTTTTTCCATTTTTTTTTTAAACACAAAAAAAAAAAAACACAACAATCAACAAGACATAAAGACACCTTACAATAGACACCAAGACTTACTTGATAAAGATACCTGACAACCAAAACCTAGGACACCCTAAACTTGCTCTGATACCAAATTGATGCAAGCAAAAATTTGGAGAAGACCCCAAATTTTTGCTTACAAATAAAAAAACTCTTACCTATACCTTTGAACACATAAAGATAGAGAAATTCCTAACAAATACATAAAACATGACATGTAACATAAAACTTCACTTTAATATTATAAAAAACTGACTCTTACAAACTTTTTATGACAATTAAAACAAACACCATACATCTCACACTTAAAAGAACTTCATTCTAAACTTGCTTTGGAGAAGAAGGATACATGTGGGGTGGACACTTGCGTAGAGAAGAAGGGGTTAGAAGCCGAGAAGAAGGGAGGAGAAGCTCGCAAGCTTTCCTAGAGGGGAAGGAGAAGAGTTGGACAAAGCTCGCAAGCTTTTCCAAGACAAGAAACCCGCAGGTTTTTGGCTTCCAAAAATCACATCAAAACTCTTTCTAACATTACAAAACATGCTATATTTATAGGCAAACCATAAGGAAACCAAACAGCCATAGCACCTCCAACTAAACCAATTAGATTTAGGGAAATGAAAGACCAAAGGTCACCAAACAGCAGCCATAAAAGGGGTACATGAAACAGGGTAAAAGTCCACAGCAAACCATCCATAAAGGGCACGGAACAACCAGCTGGGAAGGAACCGAAGAGGCAAACCAGCAACCAAGGCAGCAGGCACAAGAAGCCCAACAGGTAAGTCCACGGAACCAGCCAGGTGGGAAGGAACCGAAGAGGCAAACCAGCAACCAAGGCAGCAGGCACAAGAAGCCCAACAGGTAAGTCCACGGAACCAGCCAGGTGGGAAGGAACCGAAGAGGCAAACCAGCAACCAAGGCAGCAGGGGAAAAACGAGAAGGCAGCAAGGGGAAACCAACCAGCAACCATGGGAAGAGCAAACAGCCACCAAAACCGAGAGGAAAGGGAGAAACCGAGGAGACACAAGGGAAGGGAAAGAGACACAAGTTAACTTGTGTTGACCCCCCCTTTGCCTACATCAGACTCCCCTTCTTGAAACTTTTCATCTCCCGATGAAATTGCTGTAGAACTTTTTTTCTGATGAGTTGAAGACGCCAAATCAAGTTCTTGAATTTTGTCTTCATATTTCCTTAGAATCATCTCTCGTTCTTGTGCAAATTGGTCTCGAAGAAGTCGCTTCTTCTTCTCGTATTTTTCTGTGCACAAAATCATTTTTTCCTGAATCTTGTATAACTCCCTCTGGATAGGATCTGTAGAATCACCTTCTGATGGAACCCACCTATCCATAGGTATTTGATTGTGAAACACTTCTGGCTGAATTTCATTCACCACGGGCTCACTTTTGTTATCTTTTTCCATTTTTTTTTTTTAAACACAAAAAAAAAACACAACAATCAACAAGACATAAAGACACCTTACAATAGACACCAAGACTTACTTGATAAAGATACCTGACAACCAAAACCTAGGACACCCTAAACTTGCTCTGATACCAAATTGATGCAAGCAAAAATTTGGAGAAGACCCCAAATTTTTGCTTACAAATAAAAAAACTCTTACCTATACCTTTGAACACATAAAGATAAAGAAATTCCTAACAAATACATAAAACATGACATGTAACATAAAATTTCACTTTAATATTATAAAAAACTGACTCTTACAAACTTTTTATGACAATTAAAACAAACACCATACATCTCACACTTAAAAGAACTTCATTCTAAACTTGCTTTGGAGAAGAAGGATACAGGTGGGGTGGACACTTGCGTAGAGAAGAAGGGGTTAGAAGCCGAGAAGAAGGGAGGAGAAGCTCGCAAGCTTTCCTAGAGGGGAAGGAGAAGAGTTGGACAAAGCTCGCAAGCTTTTCCAAGACAAGAAACCCGCAGGTTTTTGGCTTCCAAAAATCACATCATAACTCTTTCTAACATTACAAAACATGCTATATTTATAGGCAAACCATAAGGAAACCAAACAGCCATAGCACCTCCAACTAAACCAATTAGATTTAGGGAAATGAAAGACCAAAGGTCACCAAACAGCAGCCATAAAAGGGGTACATGAAACAGGGTAAAAGTCCACAGCAAACCATCCATAAAGGGCACGGAACAACCAGCTGGGAAGGAACCGAAGAGGCAAACCAGCAACCAAGGCAGCAGGCACAAGAAGCCCAACAGGTAAGTCCACGGAACCAGCCAGGTGGGAAGGAACCGAAGAGGCAAACCAGCAACCAAGGCAGCAGGCACAAGAAGCCCAACAGGTAAGTCCACGGAACCAGCCAGGTGGGAAGGAACCGAAGAGGCAAACCAGCAACCAAGGCAGCAGGGGAAAAACGAGAAGGCAGCAAGGGGAAACCAACCAGCAACCATGGGAAGAGCAAACAGCCACCAAAACCGAGAGGGAAGGGAGAAACCGAGGAGACACAAGGGAAGGGAAAGAGACACAAGTTAACTTGTGTTGACCCCCCCTTTGCCTACATCAGACTCCCCTTCTTGAAACTTTTCATCTCCCGATGAAATTGCTGTAGAACTTTTTTTCTGATGAGTTGAAGACGCCAAATCAAGTTCTTGAATTTTGTCTTCATATTTCCTTAGAATCATCTCTCGTTCTTGTGCAAATTGGTCTCGAAGAAGTCGCTTCTTCTTCTCGTATTTTTCTGTGCACAAAATCATTTTTTCCTGAATCTTGTATAACTCCCTCTGGATAGGATCTGTAGAATCACCTTCTGATGGAACCCACCTATCCATAGGTATTTGATTGTGAAACACTTCTGGCTGAATTTCATTCACCACGGGCTCACTTTTGTTATCTTTTTCCATTTTTTTTTTTAAACACAAAAAAAAAACACAACAATCAACAAGACATAAAGACACCTTACAATAGACACCAAGACTTACTTGATAAAGATACCTGACAACCAAAACCTAGGACACCCTAAACTTGCTCTGATACCAAATTGATGCAAGCAAAAATTTGGAGAAGACCACAAATTTTTGCTTACAAATAAAAAAACTCTTACCTATACCTTTGAACAGATAAAGATAAAGAAATTCCTAACAAATATATAAAACATGACATGTAACATAAAACTTCACTTTAATATTATAAAAAACTGACTCTTACAAACTTTTTATGACAATTAAAACAAACACCATACATCTCACACTTAAAAGAACTTCATTCTAAACTTGCTTTGGAGAAGAAGGATACAGGTGGGGTGGACACTTGCGTAGAGAAGAAGGGGTTAGAAGCCGAGAAGAAGGGAGGAGAAGCTCGCAAGCTTTCCTAGAGGGGAAGGAGAAGAGTTGGACAAAGCTCACAAGCTTTTCCAAGACAAGAAACCCGCAGGTTTTTGGCTTCCAAAAATCACATCATAACTCTTTCTAACATTACAAAACATGCTATATTTATAGGCAAACCATAAGGAAACCAAACAGCCATAGCACCTCCAACTAAACCAATTAGATTTAGGGAAATGAAAGACCAAAGGTCACCAAACAGCAGCCATAAAAGGGGTACATGAAACAGGGTAAAAGTCCACAGCAAACCAACCATAAAGGGCACGGAACAACCAGCTGGGAAGGAACCGAAGAGGCAAACCAGCAACCAAGGCAGCAGGCACAAGAAGCCCAACAGGTAAGTCCACGGAACCAGCCAGGTGGGAAGGAACCGAAGAGGCAAACCAGCAACCAAGGCAGCAGGCACAAGAAGCCCAACAGGTAAGTCCACGGAACCAGCCAGGTGGGAAGGAACCGAAGAGGCAAACCAGCAACCAAGGCAGCAGGGGAAAAACGAGAAGGCAGCAAGGGGAAACCAACCAGCAACCATGGGAAGAGCAAACAGCCACCAAAACCGAGAGGAAAGGGAGAAACCGAGGAGACACAAGGGAAGGGAAAGAGACACAAGTTAACTTGTGTTGACCCCCCCTTTGCCTACATCAGACTCCCCTTCTTGAAACTTTTCATCTCCCGATGAAATTGCTGTAGAACTTTTTTTCTGATGAGTTGAAGACGCCAAATCAAGTTCTTGAATTTTGTCTTCATATTTCCTTAGAATCATCTCTCGTTCTTGTGCAAATTGGTCTCGAAGAAGTCGCTTCTTCTTCTCGTATTTTTCTGTGCACAAAATCATTTTTTCCTGAATCTTGTATAACTCCCTCTGGATAGGATCTGTAGAATCACCTTCTGATGGAACCCACCTATCCATAGGTATTTGATTGTGAAACACTTCTGGCTGAATTTCATTCACCACGGGCTCACTTTTGTTATCTTTTTCCATTTTTTTTTTTTAAACACAAAAAAAAAACACAACAATCAACAAGACATAAAGACACCTTACAATAGACACCAAGACTTACTTGATAAAGATACCTGACAACCAAAACCTAGGACACCCTAAACTTGCTCTGATACCAAATTGATGCAAGCAAAAATTTGGAGAAGACCCCAAATTTTTGCTTACAAATAAAAAAACTCTTACCTATACCTTTGAACACATAAAGATAAAGAAATTCCTAACAAATACATAAAACATGACATGTAACATAAAACTTCACTTTAATATTATAAAAAACTGACTCTTACAAACTTTTTATGACAATTAAAACAAACACCATACATCTCACACTTAAAAGAACTTCATTCTAAACTTGCTTTGGAGAAGAAGGATACAGGTGGGGTGGACACTTGCGTAGAGAAGAAGGGGTTAGAAGCCGAGAAGAAGGGAGGAGAAGCTCGCAAGCTTTCCTAGAGGGGAAGGAGAAGAGTTGGACAAAGCTCGCAAGCTTTTCCAAGACAAGAAACCCGCAGGTTTTTGGCTTCCAAAAATCACATCATAACTCTTTCTAACATTACAAAACATGCTATATTTATAGGCAAACCATAAGGAAACCAAACAGCCATAGCACCTCCAACTAAACCAATTAGATTTAGGGAAATGAAAGACCAAAGGTCACCAAACAGCAGCCATAAAAGGGGTACATGAAACAGGGTAAAAGTCCACAGCAAACCAACCATAAAGGGCACGGAACAACCAGCTGGGAAGGAACCGAAGAGGCAAACCAGCAACCAAGGCAGCAGGCACAAGAAGCCCAACAGGTAAGTCCACGGAACCAGCCAGGTGGGAAGGAACCGAAGAGGCAAACCAGCAACCAAGGCAGCAGGCACAAGAAGCCCAACAGGTAAGTCCACGGAACCAGCCAGGTGGGAAGGAACCGAAGAGGCAAACCAGCAACCAAGGCAGCAGGGGAAAAACGAGAAGGCAGCAAGGGGAAACCAACCAGCAACCATGGGAAGAGCAAACAGCCACCAAAACCAAGAGGGAAGGGAGAAACCGAGGAGACACAAGGGAAGGGAAAGAGACACAAGTTAACTTGTGTTGACCCCCCCTTTGCCTACATCATATTATCTTTGTGATCTCCTTTAAAATAGAAGTTTCTATCACCGTGATCCTAAGTGTAGTAGCCCTTGTGGCGTCCTTATATTTATATCCATATGCCATTCAACGAAGGAACAAACTTCTACACTCAACTCTTTACTTTGCAAATTCATCATTGGCTAGATCTTATAGTTCTCCCCTTCTAGAAAATCTACTATCCACTTTGTCATCTAGGTGCCCAAAATTCAAAGCTAAGATTATTAAAATCCCTTGTTTTTCATAGCACGTTGAAATTATTGCAACACAAACGCACAATCCATTTTTGTGGTTATGTTAGTCCTCTACAACCAAATGAGCAAAGAAACTTGGGTTGTTGTTTATTTATCGTATGAAAGCCTGTTCAAGGAGGAAGAAATTCCAATCAGGTTGTGTATTCATCCGGGCTCTATAAGTAAACCCTTTTAGAAATTTTTCTTGGAAAAAGAAAATAAACCCTTCTCATACAAAAGATAGCCCCTTGAAAAAAAAGTATGTGTCTATCCTTCTTTAAAGAGGTGTTAAGGCATTTGACTTGAGTGACGCTTCAGCATAACTTGCCTTGTAAGTACCTCGAGGCTTATGATTTTTTGGGATGAGCGAGGCTTGCGCCTTTTAAATACCAAGTATATGCCTCGAGGTCGTATGTCTCAAGGCACATGAGGCAAATGCTTCAAATTAATATTTACTTTAAATAAAAATACATTTTAAAGTTATATATAGGAGAGTTTAAGTGATTAGGCTTAGAACATAGGGTTTTAAATTTTTAAGTATTTTTACTAATTTATTTTTTTATTTTGTTTTATTTTTTCTCTTATGTTCTCTTTATATTATTTTTACTAATTCTTAATTTTTTAAACATATTTATTTTCATTTTTCTTAATTTGATTTTTAAGTCTTCTTTTAAATCTTGATTTTCATTTTTTTTTTAAATATATTTGTTATCTTTTTAATTGATTTTTCCTTTTTTATTATGGTTGGTTCTTTCTTTCTTTTTTTAGCTTTTTGGTTTTTTTTTTTGATAGTTTTTGGCATATTTATGAATTATTGTTAAATTTATGATTTTTTTATATTTAATTTGAGATTTACACAGGAAGAGAACTATGCTCTAAGAAAGGGGAATCTTGAATAATATAAAGCTTATGCTGATGTTGATTGGTCAAACTTAATTATTTGTAGGTGATCTACATCAAAGTACTGCACTTATGTAAGGCGTAGTCTTGCAATATGGAGAAGTAATAAATAAAATATAATCGTAAGAAGTGGTGCAGAAGCTGAACTCAAATACTTGGCTAGTTTGATTAGTTAATTGATTTGGCTCAAGTTACTCATAGAAGAACTTCAATTAACAATTAAGGCTCCTGTTATAATTTATTGTGACAATAAGGTGACTTTCTAGATGGCAAATAATCCTATCCATCATGATCAAACTAAACATGTGGAGGTAAAAATTTTAAAATGGAGATCTTTATGTTTATATATTTCCTCTGATCAAATTGTTGACATCCTGACCAAAGGGTTGATGAAAACCTTTTTTGAAAAAAATATTTATAAAATTGGCATCTATGATGCTTACAAACCAGTTTGAGGGAGTGTTAAATTCCAGCTATCTCCCCCATGCAAAAGGAAAAGAATAAATGCTATTTCTCTTTTACTTAGAGTTTTCCCTATGTAGAAATCTAGCTTCTAAATGGCAGGTAGGACTGGCAGTTTCTAAACCCTAGCTAAAATTCTTACTGGCGTGAACATGGACTAATGGAGGAACCTTTTTAGTTGGCAATTGCTATAGTAATTTCTCCTTGATAGCCTACGATTTGGACTTGGATTGGAGGTTGTTGGCGTGAGGCTGATGGATGGCTGTTTCCTAGGGGCTTTGTCAATTGTATTTAGTAGTTTTTCAAACTAAAACCTGATCTGTGCTTCATAATTTCTTTCTTGCTATGATTAGTTAATTCTTCACTATTTTTCACCATTGTAACCCAATTTTTCATAGGGGTAAAGTTTCGGCCAACTTATGTAATTAAAATTTGCCCTGCTTTTTCTCTCTTATCCATAATCATTATCAATTATAGCATTATTGGCCTTCTCTAATTAAATGCCAAGGCCGTTACCCCGATGCCTATTAACCAGCTTTTCAGTTTATATTATATTGTTCATATCATTGCTTGCCAGTTTGCTCGTTGGCCACATAGCATGTACTATTAGGGGTGTTAACCAGTCGAGTATCTTTCTAATCGAGCTAAGCTTGTTTATCTGTTACTGAGCTCGAGCTCATTAAAAAATTCATAAGCTTGAGCTTGACTCGATTGTTCGAGCTTATTTAGAAAGCTCAAGCTTGACTTGATTATTGAGCTTGATTTCTTAGTTTTTAATAAAAAAAATTCAATTTTTTTAGAATTTTTTTATTTTTTAATATATAATTAATTCTAAATTATTAAAATATATTATATAATGCTAATTTAAATTAATTATTAAATACATTTTAATTTAATTGAGTGGTTGAACGAGCTTTCGAGTCGCGTTAGGCTCGATAAGCTCAACTCGTGGCTCGATAAGCTTAACTCGTTAACGAGTCGAGCACAAGTCGGCTCGCCAATCGGCTCAGCTCACTTACACCCCTATGTACTACCCACTTGCATGCATGGTACCAACTCTTTCTTAGTACACCCATATGAAAGAGCCCACCACCTTGTCTCTCTCTCATTATTAAGATGAGTTAGTCAACTTATATTTCAACGTGGATATTTTCTTTTGTATCTGCTAAATAATGGCTTGTTTTTTTCATTGTCATCGCATGTGTATACATTCCATCTCATTCATAATATAGCTACCATTTGTACACATCATATACCACCATTTTAAAGCAACGACCATGTCATGAACATAGGTATATGTTGATTCATGTATGTCACATTGCAAAGCTTGCATATCATATGGTATAACATGGTATATTGCATCTCACATATAGGAAACATGTAGGAATAATGTAGCTTCACGCCCAATATCATAAGAGCTTGTAGGATCTTGTGTACCCCATAAGAAATCACGTAGGAAGATTATGTCACTTAACCTATGTTTCATCATGGTATATGCCCATGCATGCTATGTTACATGTGAAATATCATGAGGGCGTGATCAAATCTTTTCTCATTTTTTTGTTTGCATGATATCACAAGGTAAAGAGAAAGAAAACATAGAGAAATATCATAAGATCACATGGAATGCATCAACCTGAGTATGATGGAAATTCATAGGAAAGAGAATTGTATGACATAAAGAAATCATCCAATAAAAACATGAACTTATCAAAACGACTTTTCATAGATCAACGCCTCAAACAAGCTTTAAATGACATGTGAGAGAGGACTATCTTGGCCTCCTATGACAGGAAAAAAATCACTTTGTGACGAGCAAAAACCCCACAAGAATCCACCAAGACCTTATCAAGCTCCCCTTCTCTTTCCCAAACTTTTGCCTTCTTGTTCACTCTCAAATGACCATGGTGAAGAACTTGAAGCAGGACAAATAGTGATGAGGACATTTGACCTTGGAGAGTTTACCAGACACGGGGCCAACAATCGACGGCCACGATTACTCCGCTTTATTTTTAGTTATGCATTGTATTTGATTTATTATTGTTTCTTTTTCGATTTTACCCTCACTTGAGGGAGTAGATGTTTGTGACCCCAAGGGGTACTATTGTCTTTTGTTTTGTCTTTGTATTTGGGGACTATTTATAGCCTCCTCTTATGCTTATGTTGGTTGATGAATGATATTATGAAAATTTCAGCCATTAGTTTCTTGTGAGGTTTGTAAGAGAGTTTTGGAGAGAACCCTAGGCGAGGGAATCTGATCACCCACCAGTCACAGGAAGCGTTCGGGCTCATGGTTACTTTCTTATTCTTTCTCCCCTCCTCCTTCTCCCTTGATCGCCGGCCAACCCCCCACAACCCTCCCCTTCTCCACCTCTCGGCCAAACCCCCCTCCCAATTCCCAAACAACACCGGCCGGACACCCCACCCTCCACCACCACACCGCCGGTCATAAGGCTCCCACTCCTCCTCCAAACCGTCGGCCCCATCACCTCCCCTTGCCTCCCAAATTCAAATTCCTATTTAATACTTTCCATCTGTTCAATGTCTTAATTTAGGAAAGTTTTCAAATTTCAAATTCAAATTAATTTGAATTTGGAATCCTTTCCTAAAAAAAGATTGATTTAATTTGGAAACTTCTCAATCTTCTCAAATCTGAAATTAATTAGAGATTCTCCTCTAATCCTCTTTTCTTAATTAATATCCTAAGTTTGGAAAGGATTTTCAAATTCCCCAATCAAACCCCATGCATGGCCGGCCCACCCTCTCTCCCCAATTCAATTAAACCACAATAATTCCCTCCCATTAATTCCCCATTCAATCCCAATCAAGGCCGCCGCCGCCGCCTATCTAATTAAACTATTCCCTTAAACTCTCAAATCAGCCCTCCCTAACCCTTCCCAACCCTAGCCGCCTCCTCCCTAGTTCTCCCTCACGTCTCCCTCTCTTTGCCTGAAATTCTTGCTAGCTGTCCACGTATTTCAGCAAGATCTTCTTGCTGTCTTGCACCCCTGAAGGTCCCGACTTGCTGTCCAAAAGCTCCCAGCATCTTATAGTTGTTGTCCAGACTTTTCCAAACATTGTAGGTTGCTGCCCAGAGAATTTCAACAAGAGGAATTGTTGTCTTGCTCTCCAGAAATCTGCTCCGTGTTGTTCGAGAGTTCCCGATCCTGCCTAGTAGTTGTCCACTAATGTATGGCCGATCCTAAACGTGACCACGGGTTCGTTTACAACGATCAAGGTCAAGTTGATATCACCCATTCACCGTTCTTCGACATCAATCCGGAGGTTGATCAAACCATAGAGGAATACGTAGAGAGGATTGTCTTCACCCTCGCCGCCACCATCGACGACCAAATCTCTTCCGTCCAGTGGCAGATTGTTTCTAAATCTTGACGAAGGTGAAACTCTTTTTCCAAATCTTATATCTTCCTAGTTGCTCTCAATTTGTTTGGCCTTAATTGATTCTTAAAGGTTGTGTTAACTCCCTCTGCTAAGCCTGGTAATTTAAAGAGTTGAGTGAGGGACCTATTTTCATAGTGACTAGTCTCATTGTTAACTTAGGGATTTTTCGTTGAAAATCTTCCATGTATGTTATGCTTGAGTAATTGATTATTTTATGATCTTAACATTTAGTTGTGTGACTTGGCCTAAGCTAGTTTCAACCCTTTTTCGTTTTATTTCATCGTTTAAATCACTACAAGTTTACTAGTTAATATTGTTCTCTAAATTAAAGCATGCAAAATTCTTATTTAACATCGCCTAATCATTTAAGTCCTGCATCAAATAGCTTCTAAAGAATGCTAAGCCGCATCACTCTTTTAGAAGGCCTTAAAGGGCAAGATAGGAAGGTTCAATACACATCTCTCCACCATTCCGAATTCCGATGTAATGTAAGTTAAATTATGGAAACAAAATTGCTTAATATAGTTTATGAAATTTATATTCAAATTACCCCATTAAGAAGACCTTAAAGGGCAAGGTTGTAAGGCTTAACACTCGTCTCTCCACTGTTTCAATGCAATGCAAGCTATGATTTTTTTTTTTTTGCTTGATATAGTTAAAGAAATGTACGATAATATCACTCCATTTAGTAGAACTTAAGATATGAAGGTTAAGCACTCATTTCGCTCCCATTTCGATTCAATGTTTGTTAGATCACGACAAAGAAATATTAATATAGTTCATGAATATGACAAAGACATCTCATTAAACGGACATCAAATAACTCCAGAGAAGCCATTAAAAAGGATTTTACAAACATGCTTATGAGTCAATTATATGTACAATCCATGATCACACTGATGATCATCCAAATATAAAATTTTCAAGGAAAATAACATCAAATGCACACGAACCCTTAGCATTATGAAAAACATTAACACGAGGACCTAAATAACTTAAAATAAATATCTGCCATATAATATAAACATCATATCGGAGTTTTGGTTAATGCATCGTGAGCGTTATATTTTTCATTTTAACAATCATCAATTTATGTCTAAAATTCAAATTTTTAACAATACTCATTACTAAACCTTTCAATTCTTAGTTACACATGGTAGCTCCTTGATATTCTAAACATTCATTGGTATGTTCCTTTTGTTCGAATAATATCCTATTATACAACAAGAACAAGCTGTACGATATGCGCTTCACTATTGCTAATAATATTTACGGTCTCATAATTCTAGCATTAGCTCTAATATAGTCAAATCAAAGTGACTTGGTAGAGCTGAACAGCATTTTAATGTTTTCCTGTATTTGATTTGTATATCGTACTTGTTTCTCTAGTGGTTTCTAATTTATTTTCTATTGCTACTTGTAGTTTTCTAAGCGCAAGGGAGAATATCCTTAACCTGTGTTTGAGCTTCTTATGGCTTTTTTTTTTTACTACCCTCATAGAATATTGAGTTTGATAAGGAAACATCCAAGTTTGCATGGCATTTTTCTCACTCAAGAATTCCCGGTCTTATTGAGAAAGCATGATCTAATAATGACAACCATATTCTTTGGCGAGGTTTCTGTGCAAATTTCGATCAAATTATGAGGACGTTTCTTTTTGTGTTTTCTTCTATTAATATTTAATAGTCTTTTGTGGCCTTGTGTATCTGGTTTGAGTGTCCTAGAAATCAAATAATCTCTGTATAGTAGTCGAGATCTTTTTAGAGTTATATCTTGCTGGTTATTTATGTTTTCTTTATTCGTCTGACTCCCTGTTCTCAGATTTTACCTTACGATTGATTTCCCTAATTATTTCCAAATATTGGTAACTTTCAGAATGAAGATGAGGATGGAGATGAAGATTGGGTGGCTTGATTCGTAAAGTGTTGTTGGAGCATGATTGGCTTACTGACGGAAGCATCTTTGCTAGTTATTGGTGAGATATCAAACTGACGCTGCATCTTCTGAAGTGTAGTAACACTAACTTTACATCTCAACAAAAACTCTAGCGGCTCATTTGGTTGCTTGTAAATAGAAAGCATGTTTTTATAAAATGGTTTTGCTGGTAAATTGATGAGTTATTATTGGAAAATTTTGTCACTCAATTTATGTGTGAATGAAATCATTATTGTTTAATGTGTTTTCAGGAAGTTTGTGTTTGTGATATTTGAAATCAATGTTGATGTCTGATTACATTAAACCAAATGATGGGTGCTAGAAATTCATTATGTTTTAAGATATGATCTCTCACTTCAAGCATCCAAATGAGTCCTAATTGATATTACTTAAAATTTTGGTGTGGCGGTCAATGTTGTTGATGATTAACTAGAAAGGAAAAAAGAGACTACTAAAGAATGATTTACTCGCAAGCTTTTCCTCTTGAGAACTCAGGTTATTCATTTGCAGAGTAAAACATGATACAAGAGGCTAGTAGAGAAAGAGGTGGCTTTTAATCTTTTGCGCCAAAATCTATAAAATGAGTTCATTACAGCTCGGGAAATGAATGTAAGTATTGTTAGAATCTATCAGAACGTGTAGGTGCACCTGCTTGATACATAGTATGTGACAATGATGGTGCACTATTATTTTCCAAAAGCTCTATAATTCCATTCATTTGTTTGAGTGAACAATAGCAGTTTGAATGATTTTATTTTGTTTTGTTTTTTTATTAATGAGAGGTGGAATCTGGAGCAATACTTGAGTTGCCTTCAATATGATATGAATGTTTTGAAATTGAGCCTCCTCAACCCAAGGATAGGACTAGATTCACCAGTACCTTTCTAGACTCTTTTGGTGGAGGTTTCTTGTGTTGGGTTAGTTTTATTTTCCTGTAGGGGAAAGTGCAAAAGAAATGCTATTTGATTGTAGAAAGTTTTGGCTATTGTTGTTGTATTGCAGTAATAATGTTGTTATAAGTTGGATATCCCTCATGAATGGAAGCAGATGGAGGCAAAATTATCATTCTGGGCTTTACCTTGCATAAAATGAGCCATGAGTAAATGGAAGTCTCCCCTAAAATTGTTTACCATATGAAGAAATGTTAATGACACATTTCTCTAAAGCTCAATGTAGATATTAGGATGCATGGATAGTGCTGGAAAACTATGAATGTTTATAACATGAAATTTTATTTTATGGTCTTCCATAGAGCTTGGTAGAGTGTACTTTAGGCGTTAAAGAAATTGATTAGTGGGGGACTGATGGTGTTATTTTAGTGATTGTGTTTATACACTTTGGCTTCGATGGTAATGTTTGAGTTATATTTGATTGAGGCTTGTTTGTAGACTTTCATGTTAACAATTGCAGGAAGACTAATGGTGTTCTGGGAAAGCCTATGCCTGAGGGTGATAATGTGTTTGTCATGGGATGCTTGGAATTTTTGCACTTAATATGATGATCAATGTATTATATGTAGAAAACCATAGGTGAAGAATACTTTATATTTTTCCATTTTTACAAAGGTGTAGTATCCTGAATACAGCAAAAAGTGAGCAAGGGTTGCTGCACCGGTGTTGGGTGCAGTGTTAAATAGGCAAGGGCTCCCACATCATGAACGGATGTGGGCAAAGAAGCTAGTTTATGAAACTAAAATTAGGATTGGAACTTGGAGTATAGGTTCCCTTATAGACAAATTAATGGAATTAATAGATATTATGATCCATAGGAAGATAAATATTCTTTGCATTCAGAAACTAAATTGGTTGGAGAGAAGGCTAAAGAGATTGATTGTTTAGGATTTTAAGTTTGGTATTCTGGTAGAAGTCATACTAGAAATGATGTAGGTGTGATTATAGATAAGAGTTTGAAGGATAATGTTGTAAAAATTAATAGCATTGGAGATAGCATTATAGCTTTAAAGATTATTGTTGATGCTAAGATTATTAATACTATAAGAGCTTATGCTCCTCAAGTAGGTTTAGATATGTATTCAAAATTAAAATTTTGGAATGACCTTGAAGAATTAATACAAATGATACCTATCGAAGAAAGAGTATTTATTGGAGGAGAGCAAGAAAAATTTGAGATCTTTCTTGCCACCAAGCTCTTCCTCGACTATCGCCCGGCCACCGAACATCGCCGGACTTCCATCCAACCACCGACTGTCGTTGAACTTCCAGTTACCAACTGTCACCAGACTTATGCTTGGCCACCAACTATCACCGGACTTTCACTGGACTTTCTCTCAACCACCAACTATCACCAGACTTCCTCTTGGCAACCAACTGTCATCGGACTTATGCCCAGCCACCGACCTTCGTCGGACTTCCGCCCGACCACCAACTGTCGCCGGACTTTGTCGAACTCCCGCTTGGCCATCGATCGTTGCCAACTATATTATGGCCTCTCCGACCAACATCGCCAACTATGTTCCTTACGATCTCCATCGCCAGGCAACGGTCTTTCTAACCACCGTCACCCTCTGACTACGATCCTTACGATCACCACCGCTTGACTACGGTCTTTCTGACCTACGTCGCCCTCCAACTATGGTCCTTCCGACCACCATTGCCAACTACAGTCTTTCTGACCTACGTCGCCTGCCAATTACAGTCGATCCAACCTCCGTCGCTCGCCGAATATGGTCCTTCCGACCACCGTCACTCTACTGCGGTCTTTTCGACCTCCTTCACCACGACAACTACGGTCCTCTCGACCACCGTCACCCAACTATGGTCTTTCTGACCTCCATTGCCCACCGACTACAGTCCTTCCAGGCTATATCATTTACCGCCTATGGTCTTATCGACCAAACGAACATGTTAGCACTGATTCTTCCAACTCCCACTATGTAATGCATTCTATATGATATATATTTACTACATTGAGCCAAAGCCTTCCCCCCAATGAAGGATCTCATTTGTAATCAGCTGCAAATACTAGTGGATTCATTTAAACTGGGCAATGTCCTATGATTTTTCCCCATTTTTAGGGGTTCTATATAAAAACTATGGTGTCTCTTATGAATAAAATACCCCCCTCTTTTATCTGTATGCGTGTTGGATCTTCGTACAAAGCCAAGATGCTAAACTTTATATTTCTCTACCACCGCGAATATTCTAAGACGCAACACTTCTCATATACAATCTTAACTTTCCATTTTCATTATTCAAATAAAATGTTAGCCTTTCATTTTATTATATCTAAAATGACTTAAATCATGACCTTTGATTTTTAAAATTAAAATAAACCTATACCGCCGATTTCACCTGTTTGTTTCATTGCGATTTTCGGCTCTCATAAATTTCATTGTGACTTTTCATTTCTTCGCAAAAAAAAAAATAAATGCGACTTTTCGATTCTTCGCACGTTTTTAGACTAAAAAAATGTTTCGCCTCTTCAATTCTTCGCCAGCCTCTTCAAATTTAATAAATCTTGGGCCTCTTCTCTTCTCCTCACAAAATATGAGGTTGTCTTCGCTTCTCTTTCTCTAATTCTTCCTCTCATTCTTTCTTTTTCTCTTCTGTGCAGATGAGACAGGCTGCACTAACGAGGAGCGGCTGGACGCTAAGCTAAAGTTGATGGGTTGGTATGGGCTCTGCTGCAAGAGGGTTCTATGGAGAGTTTCATATGCACCGAGTAGGATCGGGAATGTGGGGAGGGAGAAGAACCAATGCCATATTTTTGATGGTGAGGTTTTTATGCGCTAGATGGTTAGGAATGGTCTTCTTGAGGGCCAGAATAAGCTTGATTATATTCTTGTTCTTATTGTTGAGAACTTCCTTAAGCATCGGCTTCAGACTCAGAAGTTCAAGTATGGCATGGCCAAGTCCATCCACCATGCTAGGTTCTCTCAGGCAGCACCATATAAGGTATTCTTGTTGGAAGTCTCCTGTATTTTTGTTGGGCACAACTTAATTATTTGATCTACTTTGATAATGGGTTTAGATTTGATCATGGGATTTAATAGGTTTGGTTTAAGTCAGCTTTTTCTACCTACTTAAAAAGGAAAAAAAAAGGCTATTCTAATGTCAAAATTGGGTAGCTTTTTCCACTCTTTTTTTCCCCTTCTTTAACCTCTGAGCGAGAAGACAGAAAAACATGAGCCATGCAGAATGAAGCCGGACCATGTTGATGACTGTATTTTGGTAAGATAAAAAATAGTTTGCGTGGAGCATCTTATCAGTTTTGTTAAGTATCATAGATTTTAGGCTTCGTTTGATTATCCCTTAATTTTTGTAAAATGTAATTTTAAAAATATTGGTGGAGGAAATGGAGTTCTCAAACGGAGAATCACTTATCAAAACGGTAAAAAAATAAAGTTCTGCAAAAAGCATTTTCACATAAGCGGTATATTCAAACAGTTTTGAAACCAAAAAGGAAAAAATAAGCCGCCTCAAACGAGGTCTTAGTAAGATAGTTTTAATGAGAAATGTGTTGTAAACTTATTATGATGTTAACAGTTAACAATCCATAGGCAAATTGTTGTTTGTTTTAGGCAGGGGATTGAAATTGATTTATTTTAATTATTTTGTTATGTATACAAATGACTATTCTAATCACAATCATAGATAAACATTTCATTGCTCCGGTCATATACAATTTATTATTTTCATAAATTTTATCCTACTTTTTGCTATCCCAAATCAAGATTGTCTTGTCATCTATAAATCTTTACCTTATTTTCTTTCTATCCACCTTTCAATAGAAATGCAAAGAAATGTTTATAGTGAAAAAGTAAATATCAAATAATCAAACCCTATTGAAAAATAATCAGCTAATTATTTATGAAATGTGTTAAGGATTCAAACATCAATTTAAGTTATTGATGGACATAAAAATTGACATTCTCTAAAAGACAATAAATTTTGCTTTTTTAAGCTTATTTTTTCTCTGGAATTCTGATATCCTATTTATATGTTTTCTCTTTAGTTGTATAAAATTTTATAGAAGAAAATGTGAATTATATTTACAAGTTTTTTTTATTGTTGTGAGATATTGATTTTCAAGTAATTTATATTCATTTGGCTTTTGTTTTGTATTTTAAACTTAATATGCTGGTTGGTATCCCACTATTTATTTGAGACTATAATTTTAAGGTATTCTTTCAAATATAATTTGATTGTTGTTATTGCTCTATTAATTCTACTAATAAATAATTATTTTAGCATGAAATTATAAAAAAAAACTAAATATATTTTGTCAAATATAATCTTATATGAATAATTAACTTATTATTAAGATGATCATTATTGTAATTATTTTTACTATTCATTTATATAATTAAATAAATATAATATAATATTTTATTATATTTAGATTTATTTTGAAAAAAATTTATTCACGTGCACTTGCTTGCATTTTTACCAGTAATGATCAAAAGCAGCTTAAACATGTTACTCTTACCAGTCGATGACTGCTGAAATCTTTTCCATCGCTAAGCTAATTCACTGGACTAAGTAGGCTGATAATAAAAGAAAAAAAACAAAGAAAGAAATCTTCAAAATGATAGCTTTCGAGAGATTATTTTGTGCGGAAGTCGGATGTAGCTCTACATCCGGAGTTGAATCAAGTGCAGTCATATCAACGGTATCGAGTCACTGTACCGAGTGGTATCAAGCAGTACGGAGCCGTGGTATCGAACAGTGGGGTGACATGGTGTATTCTACTTGATCTTCGATCGCACGGAATAATTAATCCTTTCTTCGTAGAGATGGAGATGGGGCAGGTCTTCAATCATGAATTTAGAGCAATCAAACAAATCCAAAATCCATGAAATCTCACCAATCATAACAGCTCCAAAATTGGAGCTTCATCGCTTAGTCCTAATCCTCAGGACCATTAATCTGTCGACCTTCAAAATTCTCATCATAGCTTGCACTACTGGAACTATCGTTCACACCACCGGCATTACCGAGGAGACCGCTGGAAGGCCTGGGAAGCGAGATTCTAACCCTCCTTTGCCTAGTCCTGCGTCCCGAAGGTCTTTCTTCTTCTCCAATTGTTGAAGCCAGGCCACTAAAATCCCACGCTCCCCCCGATCGCCCTCCAGGAGCAGCCGGCGTTCTCACGACCCGCTGCTGGTGATCCGGATCGTCCGTGGGAAGCTCGAACCTGCATACCGGGCAAGAATTATGCAGCTCGAGCCAAGGAACGATACAATCCTGGTGGTAGATGTGCTTGCAAGGCATCTGCATCGCCTCATCACCTAGCTCAAACTCATCCTTGCAAACTGCGCACTGCGCTTCGACGTCTCCAGCCACCATCTCCTCGGAAATCTTGATAATCGGTAGAGCCTCCACCGCCGATTTCGACGCCGGCGGAGTGCCGTACCGGTTTGGATCGTTCTCAAAAAGTTGTTGTACGACATGCTCGAGGCCCGGGCCGTATACGTACTCGCCAATGTTTTCGGCAGAGCTGCCTCCACCTCCGCCGGCGCCATCAAACATGATTTGGATGCTTGCTCCGCCGGAGAAAATCGATTGAATGTAATCGTTGAAGAAGAGCTGAGGATCGAAGCCAGGGTTTTCGGATGGCCGCGAATATTGAGGAGTGGAGTCCATGCCGAGGAGACCGACAAAGTCTCCTGGGTTTCTAATTTCCACGCTGCCCGAAGAGGAGTTGAACGGGAGAGCCGACGTTGGTGCGATCGAAGAGTCTTCAACACCGGCTTGGTTGGAGATGAAGGACCCTGATTCCGGTACCTCGAGCTCCTCGACGAAGCTATCGCCGCAGATAGGGCAGACGGGGTCAGCGCCGACAGGGGGGACGATATTCACTGTTGCTTCACACCGGTGGCAAAAATACAACAGCGAGGTGATGGCGCCACCGGTGGGATTGGTGGCGGAGGACATCTTTCAGGTGGTGATGACGAGAAAGCTAGCGGTGAGCTATCGGATAATGAGAAAAGCTGTGTTAGTTTCAATTCTTAAGGGCGAATTCCAGGTCGAACAGGCTGCCGTTATTCGCATCGGCCATTCCTGCTTAAATTATAGAATTATCCGTATAATTAATTCTAGGATTTATTTTTCAAATATAATATATTGATTATAGTTTATTTTTTAATTTATTAATAAAAAATTATCTCAACTATAATCTGATCATTATTATTTTTGGATACGGTTATTAAATAAATAATTTAATTCTTACTATTTTCAAATGAATTTATTAAAATAGTGAATTTTATAAGGTGGAACATATGATGTCCACATTCAGAGATTAAATGAGCATATTCATTGTTTTAGTAACAATATTCAAATTAATAATAGTTAGATTAATTATTTTATTAATGACATTCTAAGTAATTTAATTACATTTATAATATAGATTTTAAAAATAATCAATATATTAAATAATTATAATTAATCATAAAATCTAAGGTTATGTTCTCTCTAATTATTTGTTTGATTTTACTTTTTAAATGAGCAAATATTCACTATTTATATATTTAAATAAAAAAATCTATTTTTATTTAAATATAAGTATTAAAAATATAAAATTATTCTATTTTTATTTAATCTTAATATTAGTATAAATATGTCTATATAAAAATAAAAAATATAGCAAATGAGAATATCCTAAAGAATGAGTATATATATACAATAATAAATACTATAGATTTCTATCATAACTATTAACCACATATAACAATATTGATATGATAAAACTTTTGAGTATAATAATTCTAATAATTCTAATAATGAGTTACCTATAAGAGCCACCAAGAGATCCTTTTATTTTAGGCATTCTTGTAGCTCAAATGGAAATGTGCATGCCCTTATTAAGGTATGGAAGATAATAAGAATGGGAGCCCAAAGATAAAATTTAATTAATGATAGGTTCAAAGATGAACAGTAAATTTCATATAAGGACTTATAAGAACATGTGAAACATATGAATATTGTACAATCAAAGTAGGATGTGCTTATTGAAATATTAATAATCTAATAATTAAAATTTAAGCAAATATTTTATATCATATTATGTTGTGATGTAATTTATATGATATCAAGTAAAATGAATGGTTTTTGATAAAAGTGTTATAATTTTGTTTTCTTCTTGTTGTAAGAGATAAATTTTTATAGTAAAAATTAACTACACTCTAATAAAAATTGATTGAATGATTAAAATAGAAATAGTTGATTGTGAACAAATAATATCAATTATATTTATTTTAAAATAATTAATGAGGTTAGTAATGATATATATCTATTTATAAATAAATTCAAACAAAATATTAATTAAAATTAAATAATATAATAATAATAATAATAATAATAATAAGCAAATTTTTTAATAAAAAACTTTATAATATATTAAATACATAATAGTAGATTCGTTTGTGTGTGATAATATGAAAATAAATTATGGATAGTTTTGTCTTAAAAATATTCAAAACAATTTTGAATAAAATTATATTTTAAAAATGCATACTTGTTTAAAATTTTTCATAACAATTATTTTTTAATTTATATAATATAATTTTTTCGCATAATAGTTTATTTAAGTTTTATCAAATATCTAAAAATTAATTCTTGTATTAAAATACATAATCAATGAAGAAAAATGATTAGCAAACGATACATAAATGTTCATGTTCTTCGTATTTCTTATAATCATTCTTGTGTTTCCTTTACAAGTTGTGATAATGAATATTTTGGTAATTATTTGATCTTATTAATTTATAAAACTCTGATATGCTATTAAGGTAGATGAAAACATTTGTTTGCTACTCTGTGTGTTGATGTCTATTAGTAAGGTTTAAATTTTAGAACTCTTGAGTGTTGATGTACCAACTAAGAATGTGTTTAGGCCTTCTATTGCTTGAGTGGTGGTGGAAATTGACACAACTCAAAAGTTTCATAATCTATTTTGGATGGTCTCTAAGGATTGTTGTTATGAACATAAAGTTGTGTGTGAGAATATCCCAAAATAATGCTCACATTATCATCTATTTGGCCATATTTTAGCATATATAAGAAAATAAGCTGTTGTTTGGTTGGCTAAAAAAGTAATGTGGTGTAAAGTGCAAAGTCCAAAAATAGGGTTGTCAGTGGTGGTGGTGGTCAATAGTGGTGGCCGACGGCCGACGGTGGTGGTAGACAGCAGCAGTGGCCGACAGTGGTGGAGGCTGGCAGTGATGACAGTCTACTAAGGCAGCCGGCAGTGGCTACTGGTAGTAGCAGGCAATGAAGTTTTAGTGTATTTGAAAATCACCCAAATCGAAAAAATTCCAAATACTTAGAAAATGAACTAGATGGTGAATTCCAAATACACAAAAACCCTACACTGTATTTGGTTTACTTTAAAATAAGCAAGAAAGAGAGAGGGATGAGAGAGAAGATTGTTCAAAGCTTTTATCGTTAAATTTTGTTCAAAAATTTCTTCTATTCTTTGTTAAGTAACCAAAATCTCATTTTAATTTTCAATGATTTTGAGTTTGACGAATTTCTTCTCTCTTAAATCAATAAAAATGTATTTTCTCTTGATTTATTGAATTTTTTTTGTGTAACTTTTTGTATACGATAGATACCGATTTTATGAATATTTTGACTATAATATTATCGATTTCTACTAGGTGAAATGAAAGTTATGATTTTATATAACTATAAGATAATATATATATTTTATTATATTTTATAGATATTGCATATTAGATTGCATTTCATATAAATGAATGTGGCATTGGCAATGTAAGCAAGAAAAGCTGGGTGTTAATACTATAAAATGATTTGGCTATTAAAATATAATACCATGCGCAAGAGGGTGGGCCGACGGACTTTTCTTTAAACATGGTTTGTGGTGTGATCCTTGATGTAGCCTGTAACTGGTGATCGATTAGGCCGACGAACAGAGGATAACGACTCTTAATGATTTTTGAAAGCCATTTGAAATATTAATGATAAAGATAATGATAATAAAGATGATAATGATGAAATAATTACATATGAAAGGATGAAAGTACCACATTAAAACTAGATGTCCTGCCTTACTAAATCATACATTGATGCATGCATATAGTGATAGACTGATAGCACTGATAGAATATATATATTGGCAGCATATAGTATTGGATGTATAGATAGTACATGAACAGATGTTGCATATGAATAGATGAGATAGATTCATATAGTGATTTATAAATGATTTTTGCACCATTATTTTAATGATTTATTGATTTTTATACCTGCTATTGATTCATAGATTCATTATAATGATTTTTTACTTTTATTATTGATCATTCTTAGTTTTATTGATGATAATTGGTCATTGATTATATTGACTGCTAATGATTTAATTGATTGAGCATTTCATATTGATTATTTAGTCTTTCATTGAAAGCTTTTTTGAATTTGAGTTATTGTTGGATTTTTTAGCTCATTATGTGGATTTTAATAATTTCAGGTCTAAGAGGGAAGGGATTAGGACCAATTGGAGCGAAATTGATAGATAACCTCATGTTTTCTTTTGATTTTGATTGCATTTTTTCTTATTCTTTTGTAGTGAGAAGCTAGTGATAAAATATTGATTGTATTGATCTCTTGGCTATTGTATATTGATTTTGAGAGAATATATGTAATGAAATATTTTGACGAATATAATTGTTAGATGCTTCAGCTGGATATATAGATTTATTATTTTGACGATTTATAGAAGCTCTAGTTGATTAATTAAAAAGATAAAATAGATAATTCTTCCAAATTTAATTCTGCGGCATTACATATAGTAAGGAATGTGATATGTATGCAAGTCATCTGCTTTTAAGTGATAAGCTTTTACTTCACGTCTTTAACAAAATCTAATATGAATATTGATCAACACTTAAGAGTTTTAATCGCTAGCATGTTCAACTCTATATCTCCTTCAAAGGATACGAAGAGAATGTTTTTAATTTTAAGAAAATATTTTTTCTAAATTATTTTAAGTTGATTATTAATTTATTAAACTGAACAGAAATATTTCTCCTAATTAGAGTGTACAATATTTGTATGATTTCTAAAAAAATCACAAACGCTAGTAAAACAAAACTTGTAAGTTACATATTTGAAAGAAATAAGCATAGAAACGTAATGTTGTCCTGGCTAAAAGAATCAAGTTTTGAACTTTGGCATTCAAACCCTTATGTATGTCATTCGAACACTCATCGTTTATAGTGCAAACCCACACACGATACGTCATGTGTACCCTCACACTATGCGCATGTGAGCCCTCACTTAGTTTGTCATTTGAACCCTCACGAGAATGACAATGTTTGAATCCTTGTGATTAGTCGTTTGAACCAAAGCAATTGCCATTGTGTATGGGATCACAAAGCTCATGATTGAAGCTTGTTGGTATAGGCATTTAATGGACATAAGACATGTGAAGGAGGTGAGGAGCTTGTGACAGGAGCTCATTAGGGGATTGCATCAATGGGATCAACTGCATGTAAAGAAGAAGAGTTCATGATAGCTCCTTGGGGGTATGCATTGATGGACCAATAATGTGCGAACGAGATCGAAAATGAGATCATGACAAAGTTGATGAGGCATATATATATGCACCAACTTGTGAATGAGAAGAGTAGTTCGTGGAATGAGTCAGTGGTGTCAATTATTGATAGACCAATGATATGTAAATGAGAAGAAGAGGTCACGATGGATCACATTGGGGGAATGCATGGATAGTATCGATTGCGTTTGAAGGATAAGATGGGATCGTTATGGGAGTTTCATTGCAAGCATGGTGAACTATAAGTGTTGAGGAAGAGCGGAGAGATTCAAACTAAGTATCGAAACTCAGTTCAAACTAATTCTAATCAGCTCAAATTTGAACCTATTCAAATAAATTTTGAATGAATTATGAGCGGAATAAGCAATCCGCTAATATAAGAGGTTATATTTCATTGGGAAAAAATTCATTCAAAATAATCTCTCATGCACATTTCTCTCAAAAAACATACAAAAAAAAATTACAACATATACATTTTGTCAATTATGCACTTTATGGGGTGTGTATGTATGCATATTGATTTTGTTTTGACAATAAAAAGTCTTTTTATTTAGATGAATTTGTGAATTTATAACACAATTATGGACAAATAAGAATGTTGAAAAAAAATTAAACCATTTTGGTGGTTAGACATTATATATAAATAAGAAAGTCTCATTATGATAAAATGAAGACTACAAAATTAAGATAAGAGGGATTTAAGTACATACCACATTATTCTTATGTATTTATATATTTGATAACAAAGCTTTGGTATTTGCTAAGGCAATATTTTAATGTCTCAATCACACACACACACACACACATATATATATAAGCATTTACTTTAGAAAAAAATAATATTAATAATATTTTTGATGTGAATAAAAATAGAATGTTATATAAATAAATATTAAACTTCAGATATTAAATATGTAAATACATAAGTGTTGCGGACTTAAATATACGCGGCGATAGAGTTTAAATTTCCGTCTCAGCGTTGTACGTATATCCAGCACACAAACAGAAGAATGAAAGAAACACCAGGATTTTTACGTGGAAAGCCCTGAAAAAGGGAAAAACCACGGGGCCACGCCCAGTTGAAAAAGTTCCACTAGTATTGTATGAAATACACAAGGTTGATTCGTCCGTTAAATTCAGGACGATCAGATTACAATGAGTGCCAGTTAAGCAGAGTTCCGACGTCACTCGGGTGTCCGGCAGAATTCCGACGTCACTTGGAAAGAATTCCGGCGTCACTCGGGCGTCGGGTAGAATTCCGGCGTCGGGCTGAATTCCGACGTTGCTCCGGTGTCGGGCAGAGCTCCGGCGTCCCTCAGGCACCTGGTGGTGCTCTGGCGATGCTCTGGTGATGTTCCGGTGGAGTTCCGGCGAAGTTCCGGCGGTGTTCTGACGGTGGTCGAGGAGGAGTTGTTCCCTCCTAGACTTCTCTTCTCTTTTTCTTCTCTTCTTCTTCTTGGCTTGGGTCCCCTCTTAAGAGAAATGAGGGGCTATTTATAGTTTTTCTGGAGTGGCATAGCCCGTAAATAGATGAGGGATCATGGGCAAATAAGGAGTGATCCGGATGAACGGTTGATATTGAATCCCTTGATCGTGAATCGTTTATTGAGCATTTTAAGGTCTTATTGGTATCAGAATTCTGCGATCTTGCGCTCATTGGATTCGTCTCGTCGAGCCGCTCGATTCGACTATAAGCTCGTCAAAATCGGAGACCGTTTGGTAACTCAAATTGCTGTTTGATGCTTCCAATAGCGCTTCGGGTACTTGATTTGGACTCATTTGGACTCGGATTGAGTCGAATTTGGTGTCGTTGGATTTGTATTTCCGAGACGCTCAGTTCGACTATAAGCTTGCTGAAATTGGAGTTTAAATGGTCTCCGAATTAATTTTTGAAGTTTCCAACTTGAGTTTTTCCTTGAGATTCGTGCCCGATCCAAATAATTTTTTGGTGATATATCAGTTGCCCCCCTATTTTCGGACGTCGAACCTCAAGGAGTTTGAAAATACTTGTTCCGGCATTTTACATTGGTTGAATCGCAAAAAATCGCGTTAAAAAAGATATAATTTTCCTCAAACTCGATTGTAGAGGCCTCGTTGAGCTCCGACAGTGTCAAAATTGAGTCTGGAACGTTGAAAAACTTGTCCGGGGACCCAAAAAACGTCCGATTTGGACTGTCCGGGCTCGAAATCGGACCCGGGAATGCGTAGGCGGCCGAACCGGCCAGCCGGCTGCCGGCAGCCGCCGCCGCAGGCGGCCCGCGCGGGTGTGCGGGCAAGGGGCGCGCAACAGTTGGAGGAGGTTTCGTATTTTTTTTTCGGTTGCTATAGTAACTGCTGCAGTACTGCGCTGCTATATTCATTTCTGCAAACTTTTTTTCTTCCCCACGGTTGCTACAGTACGCAATGCTACAGTATTTTCTGCAAAATATTTTTATTTATTATTTTTTAAGTGGTGGGGCCCAAAAATTTCAAAAAAAAATTAGAAAATTTAATAAAATTTTGGAATCCTCCCCCCCTAAAAAATACTATAAATAGATCCCTCAGGGCCTAGGAAGAACTCGCCCCTTCTTCCTTTTCTCTTCTCCTTCTAGCTTTTGGCATTTTGAGGCATTCCGCCATTTTTGAGTAGGTGACTTTCCCTACTTGACTCGGCGCCCCTCCCTTTGCGCAGAAGTTAGAGTATTCCTCTCTTCTCCCCTCTAGTTTCTGGCATTTTGAGGCCTTCCGCCGTTTTTGAGTAGGTGACATTCCCCACTCGACTCGGTGCCCCTCTCTTTGCGCAGAAGTTAGCTGCTTCCCCTTTTTAGGAAGGGAAGCGTAATGGGAGTTAGGATTTCTCTCCTTTAAGAGATCATGTGAAGGTGAGATGTTAGTCGGAGGGAGTCTAAAGATGGTCGGAAGTCAGACGTCGAGAAGAAGTACGGCGTCGGGTAGAACTCCGACGAAAATCCGTTGGCGGGAAGAAGTCCCACGGCGGGTAGAAATTTGGTGTCGGGTAGAAGCCCGACAAACATCCGACGACGCGCAGAAATCCAACGTCGGGAAGAAGTACGGCGTCGGGTAGAACTCCGACGAAAATCTGTCGGCGGGAAGAAGTCCCACGACGGGTAGAAATTCGGTGTCGGGTAGAAGCCCGACAAACATCCGACGACGCGTAAAAATCCAACGTCGGGAAGAAGTACGGCGTCGGGTAGAACTCCGACGAAAATCTGTCAGCGGGCAGAAGTTCCACGACGGGTAGAAATTCTACGACGGGAGAAAGATCAACATCTGTTAGAATTTTGACGAAAGTCCTGCGATGTGCAGAAGTCCTTCAACGAGAGGAAGCTCAGCATCGAATAAAATTTCGATGCTATTTTAATGGAAGTTTTTTGATGATGAACGATTGTGTGGAAGTCTGTTAGCAGTCAACGACCAAGTGGGGAGCAGAAGGAGAGAGTTCAAGGGTGCTGCTATCAGCAGTTGAACGAGAAGCCGATGATGGCTGATATGAAGTAAAGAGCCGCCGATAAACATCAGGAGAAGGGCTGATGATGACAAGTGCCATTTGCTAAGGCAATATGTATCCAAACTGAAGTATGTCGACATCAGATATCCCTCTTGGAGGAAGCTGACTTGTTATTGCATATTTGAGACATGCTTTGATATATTGCCCCCCATATTTTTGGAGGCATTGCTAGAATATGAGTGATGATTTTGTCAACCGCTCGCTTTCATGGAATCTTTTATAGAGAGAATGTTATTCACTTAGAACACTTCTTGTTGATGTTGACCTCTATAGAAGAGGTCGAGAGAATCCACCAAAGATGTTGAACCTATCCGAGATTGTATGTCAGAGCCTATGCTCGACGGTGTTAACCTGTATGGGAGAGGTCGAGAGAATCTACCAAGGATGTGAGACCTATCCGAGGTTGTATGTCGGAGCCTTTGCTCAACGACGTTAACCTGTATGGAAGAGGTCGAGAGAATCTACCAAGGATGTGAGACCTATCCGAGGTTGTATGTCGGAGCCTTTGCTCGACGACGTTAACCTATATGGAAGAGGTCGAGAGAATCCACCAAGGATGTGAGACCTATCTGAGGTTGTATGTCAGAGCCCTGCTCGATGACGTTAACCTATATGGAAGAGGTCGAGAGAATCCATCAAGGATGTGAGACCTATCCGAGGTTATATGTCATAGCCTTTGCTCGACGACTTTAACCTGTATGGAAGAGGTCGAGGGAATCCACCAAGGATGTGGGACCTATCCAAGGTTGTATGTCAGAGCCCTGCTCGATGACGTTAACCTATACGGAAGAGGTCGAGAGAATCCACCAAGGATGTGAGACCTATCTGAGGTTGTATGTCGGAGCCTTTGCTTGACGACGTTAACCTGTATGGAAGAGGGCGGATCGAATCCCCCTGGGATCGATCTTTTAATGATTGAGATGCAATAAAGACTGCGTATTTCTCATATCATGGATAAAGAGACTATATTTGTCAGTAGTTTTTTATTGTTATTTTTTATTCTTCTTCTTTTTTAAGAGAAGGAGACAATATTAAAACTAGGCGAATAACACATTATATTACTGTAAGACAATACAATAGTTCCCTTGTATAATATAAGAGATACATATAGGGACAACCACATCATTTGACTTGGTAGAAATACTAAGGACATTAGAGTGACATCCTACTTATCATAGAAGAGATACACGATGACACATGACAAGTAGTATTACTAATACAACTACACAAAGTGCGTGGTCATTCAATCTCGCCAACCATTTGAATATTATTCAACTGTTGTCTTTGTTGTTGTTGATTTTGTCCCCCAGTTGGACCAGCTTCATCTCGAGCATGTGGATTTTGGATGAATTGTCGGAGATATCCTTGTCGGATCAACCTCTCGATCTCATCCTTGAGTTGCTTGCAGGCTTTGGTAGTGTGTCCACGACTACGGTGGAAATAACAATATTGCTCCTGGTTTCCAACATTCGACTTCAAAGAATTATGCCACTTGATATTTTCTTTATCTCGAATGGCCATTAGTATGTTGGTTCGAGTTGCATTGAGAGGCGTATACTCTTTTTCATGTCAGAACTCACGTTGTGGTACTAGGGGTCTAGGAGATAAATTTTTCTTTCGTTGTGAAAATGAGTCCTCTATTGTAGGGGTGTTCTTACTCTTTCCAGTTGTTTGCTCAAATTGCTTTTTATGAGCATTAATGGCTTCATCATCGGAGATTTGAGCTTCTACACGATGGATCAGGTCAGCATATGAATGAACTGTGTCTCGCATGAGTGCCGAATATAAAGGGCCAGGACGGAGGCCGCCAAGAAAGACCCCTCTCAGCAATTCAGGATCCACTCTTGGAATTTGTCGAGCCTCGATGGAAAATCGCTGAAAATACTCCTTTAACGATTCTCCTTCTTTTTGACGGATCCCGAAAAGGTGAGAAGAATCCTTAATAATTCTTCGATTGGCAATGAATTATTCAATGAACACTTTGGCCAATTTGATGAATGTAGGGATCGTTCCGGCTGGAAGTGAATAGAATCACGTTCGAGCTTGTCCTTTAAGGGTAGCAGGAAAAACCTGGCATAAGAGTGCATCAGATGCTCGCTGGATATGCATGATAGTTCTGTAATGATCGATGTGCTCGTACGGTTCGGATGTCCCGTCGTAGGAATCGATGCTTGGTAGTTTAAATCCTGTCGGAATAGCGTGTTGAAGAATAGCTTCTATCAAGGGTGACGACTCCTGCAAGTCCCACTGACGAAGGGGTTGCTTTATGCCTCCTGTAGGGAACTCTTCTCGGACCAATCGTCGCAGTTCGTGGCGAAGGGCATTGCGAGGGAGCTCAGCAATGTGTGGTCGGGCTAACTCTTCGGGGAGGTCTAAAGGAATATGAGGTTGCAGACCTGTGTGCGAAGGATGGGTAGAACTTGCTGTATCAGCCAGTTCATTATCTTGATGTGACTGCAGATGTCTCCTTGACGGAGGAAGAGGAATTTCTGCTTGAAGATGTTCGAGTTGAACAGCTTCTACCCATGGTGGATCTCGAGGGAGAAGAACCTCCTCCTGTGGTGCTAGTTCCTATGGTGCTAGTGCCGGTTGTCGAGTCTCTCGTAGGAGTTGTAGGATCTCGTTCTGAGATTCTTCCATTTTTTGGATTCGCTCCTCCAAAGAAGGCCCTGAGGTTCCTTCTCCAGCAATGTGTTGCCCCCTAGGAAAAAAGGAGGCATAAACTTGATGTCCATGATTTATAGACTGGTTTCTGGATTGAGGAGAGTGGGAGCAGGAGGCTCCTATGAGGCGATTGCTACGCCTATTGGCCATGAAAATAATATTTAGGAGTGGGATAGTGTTTCCCACAGACGGCGCCAAACTATTGCGGACTTAAATATACGCGGCGATAGAGTTTAAATTTCCGTCTCAGCGTTGTACGTATATCCAGCACACAAACAGAAGAATGAAAGAAACACCAGGATTTTTACGTGGAAAGCCCTGAAAAAGGTAAAAACCACGGGGCCACGCCCAGTTGAAAAAGTTCCACTAGTATTATATGAAATACACAAGGTTGATTCGTCTGTTAAATTAAGGACGATCATATTACAATGAGTGTTAGTTAAGCAGAGTTCCGACATCACTCGGGTGTCCGGCAGAATTCCGGCGTCACTTGGAAAGAATTCCGGCGTCACTCGGGCGTCGGGTAGAATTTCGGTGTCGGGATGAATTCCGACGTTGCTCCGGTGTCGGGCAGAGCTCCGGCGTCCCTCGGGTGCCTGGTGGTGCTCTGGCGATGCTCTGGTGGTGTTCCGGCGGTGGTCGAGGAGGAGTTGTTCCCTCCCAGACTTCTCTTCTCTTCTTCTTCTTGGCTTGGGTCCCCTCTTAAGAGAAATGATGGGCTATTTATAGTTTTTCTGGAGTGGCATAGCCCGTAAATATATGAGGGATCATGGGCAAATAAGGAGTGATCCGGATAATCGGTTGATATTGAATCCCTTGATTGTGAACTGTTTATTGAGCATTTTAAGGTCTTAATGGTATCAGAATTCTGCGATCTTGGGCTCGGTGGATTCGTCTCGTCGAGCCGCTCGATTCTACTATAAGCTCGTCAAAATCGGAGATCGTTTGGTAACTCAAATTGCTGTTCGATGCTTCCAACAGCGCTTCGGGTACTTGATTTGGACTCATTTGGACTCGGATTGAGTCGAATTTGGTGTCGTTGGGTTCGTATTTCCGAGACGCTCAGTTCGACTATAAGCTTGCTGAAATTGGAGTTTAAATGGTCTCCAAATTAATTTTTGAAGTTCCCAACTTGAGTTTTTCCTCGAGATTCGTGCCCGATCAAGATAATTTTTTGGTGATATATCAATAAGATTTATGTGGTATGAATGTTAATTTTCCTTAAGATAAATGAATTAAAATTATTTAGATAAAATAGAAAATTAATTTAAAGCCAAAAATTTAATCTACTTATAGTATTAAATAAATAAATAAAAGTCAAATTCAATTAATTTTTAATATCAGTATCTATATATATATATATATATATATATATATATATATATATATATATATATATATATATATATATATATATATATATATATATGATACATCGTTTAAAAATTATCTTGATCGGGCACGAATCTCGAGGCAAAAATCCAATTGGAAACTTAAAAAATTAAAATTGGGACCATCCAAACTCCGATTTTGGAAAACTTATGGTCGAACTGAACGTTTTAGAAATATGAACCCAACGACACCAAATTCAACCCAATTCAAGCCCAAATAGGTCCAAATCAAGGGTATGAAGCACTGTTGGAAGGTTCAAATCATAATTTGGATCACCAAACAGTATCCATGCTTATAGTCAAATCGAGCGTCTCGACAAGAGGAATCCAACGAGCCCAAGATCGTCAAAATCCGATATCTCTAAGACCTTCAAATGTCCAGCGAACGGTCCACGATCAAGGGATTCAACATCGGCCGTCCATTCAAACCACTCCCCAATCACCCTTGATCTTTCTCCTATTTACAGGCCATGCCACTCCTAAAAAACTATAAATGAAGCCGCCTCTCCTCTTTGGAAAGGGACCTAAGCCTAAGCATTCAAGAGAGAGATCAGAGATCGCTCTTGCCTCCTCGACCACCGCCGGAGTTCCGCCGAACCACCACCGGAAGCCCTGAGTTCCGCCGGACCACCGTTGATGTCCTCAGCTCCGCCGGACCACCGCCTGATGCCTTGAGCTCCGCTGGACCACCACCTGACGTCCTAAGCTCCGCCGGACCACCGCCAAAAGCCTTGAGTTTCACCGGACCACCACCTAACGTCCTCAGCTCCGCCAGACTACCGCCGAAAGCCCTGAGCTCCGCCGGACCACCACCTGAAGTCCTAAGCTCCGCCGGACCACCGCCGGAAGCCCTGAGTTTCGCCTAACCACCGCCTGACGTCCTCAGCTCCACCGGACCACTACCTGATGCCCTGATCTCCGCCGGACCACCACCTGACGTCCTAAGCTCCGCGCGGAAGCCCTGAGTTCCACTGGACCACCGCCTGACATCCTCAGCTCCGCCGGACCACCGCTTGACGCCTTGAGCTCCATCGGACCACTACTTGACGCCTTGAGCTCCGCCGGACCAACACCTGACATCTTGAGCTCCGCCGGACCACCGCCTGAGGCCCTGAGCTCCGCTGGACCACCACCTGACGTCCTCAGCTCCGTCGGACCACCGCCTGACGCCCTAAGCTCTGTCGGACCACCACCTGACGTCCTCAGCTCCGTCGGACCACCACCTGACGTCCTCAGCTCCGCCGGACCACCGCCTGACGCCCTGAGCTCCGCCGGACCACCACCTGACGTCCTCAGCTCCGCCGGACCACCGCCTGACGCCTTGAGCTCCGCCTGACCACCACCTGACATCCTCAGCTCCGCCGGACCACCGCCTGACGTCCTGAGCTCCGCCGGACCACCACCTGACGTCCTCAGCTTCGCCGAACCACCGCCTGACGTCCTGAGCTCCGCCGGACCACCACCTGACGTCCTCAGCTTCGCCGGACCACCGCCTGACGCCCTGGGCTATGCCGGACCACCACCTGACGTCCTCAGCTTCGCCGAACCACCGCCTGACGTCCTCAACTCCGTGGGACCACCGCCTGACCCCTTGAGTTCCGCCGGACCACCATGTGACGTCCTCAACTCTACCGGACCATCGCCTCAGGTCCAGAGTTCTACCAGACCACCACTTAGAGCCCGGAGTTCTGCCAGATCACCGAGTGACCTCGAAGTTTCGCTAGTGTGAAATCGGACTTTCACATACCATCAACTTCAACCCTACGGTTGATACTTGTAATCTGATCGCCCTTGGAGGCGAGTTAGCTCACTGTAACCTACTTAAGTTCTAGTGGAATCATTTCAACTAGGCCAGGCCCCGTGATTTTTCCATTTTTCAGGGTTTTTCACGTAAAAATCTTATGTTCTCTGTGTGTGAGCTGGATATTCATGCAACACTAAGACGTAAAATTCTAACTCTATCGCCGTGTATATTCTAGCCCGCAATAATATATATATATATATAATTAAAATGAATTATCATCATTCAGATTAATATATTGAGATTTATGCATATTCTAATTTTTTTTCCTTATTTATACAAGTAATATTTAAAAAATCAAGATAAAACAAAAAATTATGTGATATAATAAAAAATATTTAAATATAATAAATTATGCCAAATAAAATTACTAATTTTTATGCACTTTAAAATTTAAATAATATTAAAAATACTTCATATATAATTTTTTTTGAGAAATATGAATTTCAAGATATATATATATCTAATTTAAACGCGTGCATGGTAGTGGCAAAAAGTCAGACAAGTCATCTTATTCCCTGTCGCACCTTTGCTTTAAAATTATAAATTTATTAGCTTAAATACCTAAAAACATAAAATCCCTACATTAAAAATAAATTTAAAGTTTATCTAATAAAAGGCACTCCCTTTCCGTTGGACTTGCTAGGTTTGGGCTCCAGCCTCGAAGCTTTCCGCCGTGACAGGAGAGGGAGAGGAGAGAAAGCAACCATATTAAGAGAGAAACAGAGTCCTTGGCGTTGATTCACATCTTCTTGGAAGGAAAAAACTGGTCCTTCCTAAGACTGAAGTGGGGGATAGTCATGGCGGTTAGAATTTGCAGGACTTCACTTAGGGATGCTGCAGTGCAGAGGCTCGGGTCTTTCATGACTGGCTGCGCCCGAATCGGTACCCGCCAGTTGAGTTCCGGGACCAGCGAAGCCGCCGCCGCACCTAAAGCTACTCTGGGCACCGCAGGACCCACTGCCAAGGCTCCACACCCTTCGAAGAAGGTACACCCGTTTTCATCATTTTGTGATCCTTTAGTGGAAACGCTAGGCGATGTTTGAGTGATAATGCGGAGCTTTGTTGCTTTTATCAGTTACTTTCTTTTTGAATGTTGAATTGCTTGATTGTGCGGGGATGGAATCAATTTGCCACATAAAAAATGAAGCCTTTTAAATATTTACAGAGATGAATTGATTCTGGGAAGTTTTTATTTGAATCAGTACTAGTTTTCTAACTCTGGTTCTTGAATAATACCATCTGTGGACAAATAAATCCATAGCCGCTCAAGATTGTATTTTGATTGATAAACGGAGTCTTTTGTTATTTCATTTGATTTTATTTACTGGCTTTGATGATCCGCGGGATCTTTATTCCTTATTCAATGAGACAATGTGTGTTATCTAGTCTGTTCTTAGGATGCTTCCCAGCTGCTAGTAATTTGGGAAGTTTGAAATCTCGAAAATGGGAGATATGAATCTTATCTTCCCTAACATCAGATTCAGGATAAGAATTGTGAATGAAGTTGGATTCACTCTAACATTTTGGTAACTTTTTGTGGATAAGGTCGGTTGAAAAAGTGCATGGATCTAGCCTTTGCATGTTTGCAATAAGCTTACTCAAATGCCTTGAAGATGCTTATTACCTAGATAAAAGACCTGAGTTGAAGTAATGATGTGCTTTTTCTTTGGACTGAACTGACTTGAGCAAATGGCTCTTTGTTCCTTTCAACCACCCCGGGTTGATTGACTATAGAAAATTTAGTTGCTGTGCATTTTATGCTAACATATATTAATGGCCATGCAGATGCTACAACTGTTCATTCTCCTGGCACTTCTGCGGCCACTGCTGAGTCCCCGCATCCTTCATAGAAGGTACCAATGAGTTGGGCCATAGGACCTCAGGACGTTGACATGGAGGGAGAGACATTGAGAGAGCTTGTGGAGATCATGAATGGAGGTGTAATAGAAGAAAATCCCTGATCTAACAAAGGTAGAAAAGTAAATTTTTGCTAAAAGGGAAGTCCCGTGCAAGAATTTGAAAAGTGAAGGTTGAACTTATTTTGTAGTCCGAGGGAGAAGGGCCGTGGAGGTTTGTGCTGATGAAAGGAGTTAGGGATGATATTTTACTATTCTAATCTCCCTTTAAAAGAATCAAAACGCTAGATAAAATCCAACTACCCTTTCATCTCTACTCTTCTTTTTCTAACCTCTCAAATTATTCTTGATAGCCTGTATTACTCACAACCAATTCCAAGATTTGTCAACCTGCTTTTTCACTTTGTTAGAATTCACTTTTGAGACACTTCTCCATCTAACCACCATTTAGAATGTAGAAGCTTAGTACATGTTACTTTTTCTATTTCCTCAGAATATTTCTAAGATACTCAAACTTATGGCACCTAGACATCACTTGATTTCTAACATACTTCTTTAAAATTTTTAAAAAGTTATAAACAAGAATGCCAAAGGTGTGGTAGATCCTGTGTCTTCATAAAGTTGTATGTTTAAGTGTCCAACATAATAGGATACACAAGCATAGGTGGCCCTAATATTTTCATGTATTATTATACTTTGTGAGTAACATACCAAACATCTCATAATTTGATGTAGCTTTCAAAAGTGCTACCTCTTGTTAGAGGAAGTATTTGAAAAACATCATTGGTTCTTTCAATCATTATGACATTCTGTATGCTGGAAATTATTATATATATAATTTTTTTCCCCGCCTCAAAGTCTGCATAACGAGATTTATTATGCCATAGGCAAATTTCAAACCCAAGGGCTCATCAACTATTTCCAAGACCCGTATCTATTAGGTTAACTAGCACTCATTATATCCATGGAAATATCAAGTGCAGGTTGTGAGAATTTATTATTTATTAACTAAGAAAATAAGTGCGTCTTTTGTTTCATATGGGTGTGGTGTGGGCGTTTATAGAGGTAGATCAATGATTTTTGTGTTGATGGTTCAAAGGGATTCTAATATGATATTGTTTTGTATCTTTTGAGGGCTATGCCAACCTAGAATGGTTGGGATATAGCAAAGGATGTTAAGAGTGATGATGATTTTTACTATTTTGATTTGTAGCTTGCATTGTTGCAACTTACAATGACTTCAACTGGACAACTCAAATCATATATATGATATAAGATATGAAAAATTAAAAGTTTAGAACAAATGCTTTGCATATTAGGTTTCAGAGTTTTGTTGTTATATTTTGTTGGTCATATGAAAATGTTGTGATTGCACTCACAATTAACTTCTAGCAAGATGTTCAATCACATCGGTTTAGAGTACAGGCTTGGTAACGTTGATTTAATATTAAAAAATATATTCTAAAATTATCCACTTCTTTTTTTTTTTTCATCCTAAAATCTTGAAGCTTCATTCTATCTTTGTAGGGAAGGCTTTTGACTGGAGCCATGATAGGTCTGGCAATAGCCGGAGGAGCATACATTAGTACTGCAGATGAAGCAACATTTTGGTACATAATAGTGATTCTTTATGCTAGATAATTTCTTTTATGTATTTTCTACTTCATTAGTTGGCAACAGTAACGTCCCTATGTTAAGGAATTTCCTTGTAATTTGTCTGCAAAGGCATTTAATAATAAATTGTTTGTTTTGTTTACTCTTTATATTCATATTTGTTATTGACGTAAGGAGCATTCTATTTTCAGACCACAGTGTTATGTCATTGTTTAATGAAAAGGTCTGTAACAGATAAATTAATGTGGGTTTTCTCTATAAGCTTTAGAAATTCATAAAGGACACTTTTAGGCAACAACATGTCTTTTTCGTCACTTTCTAAGATGGGTTTCTTCATCTCATATTTTCTTATTATAAATAGTTATGTCAACATATTAGGATATTAGTCACTATCAAGCTGTTATATGTGATCGTTCTAGATTATAATGGGTGGACGCCTTGTCAGATCAAATATGCAATAATATGATGTGGCATTCATACTTAGAGAGCTTTTGTATCTGTGTTGACCATTGTTTTAGTTCTACAATGTGATACTTGAAGACCTATTTTTGGGTTGGTTGACCCATTTTATTGTCCCGAAAGAATGTCCACTTGATGCAATTTGAGTGATTATGGACTCATAAATTGTTAGATGCACTGGCATTTCCTTTGTCATCAAAGGATTATGAAACAACCCCTAATAATATCCCTCTGAAGCATTCCTCTTCCTAGGCATCTGTGCTCAAGCATGGCACCATGGTGGCATGTGCGCTCACACATGCATTGGCCCAAAAAAAAATAGAAGGAAGTTAATGATGAGGACATCCGCTCTATTTTTCTTATGATCATTTTATTTAATGATGTATTAGTTTTATTTCTGAATTTTATTGTCTTTTTCACTTTTGCCCTTACTTAAGGGTTTAGACATGTGTAAGCCCTGAGGGCATTTTAGTATTTTTTATTTGTCGCATTGTATTGGCTATTTAAAGCCCTCCCCTCCTTCTTTGAGGGTTAATGATGATGATGAACAAAAATTCCGTGTTTTTTTTTCTCTTGTGAGAGTTTGAGGGTTCTTGGAGAAAGTCCCTTGGTGAAGGGCAACGGATCACCCACCAACCTTGGAAGAGTCCGGGTTCGTGGTTTTTATCTTTTCTTCTCTATTTTTTCTTTCTTCTCTCTTTCCCCTTTCACGGCCAAGCCCCAACACCCTTCTTTATCACTTTGCCAAACTCCACCCCTTAAGCCACCGGTCCTCCACATAAACCCAAACCTCCCTAACGGCAACCTCCACCTCCCCACCGTCGGCCAAGACCACCCAAACTCCTCCTTCCCCCAAACCGTGACCCCAAGCCCCTCCTCCACCCAAGCCGCCGGCCTCCCTAGCCCTTCCCTACATCATTTTCTAATTTCCTAATTTAGATTGATTACAATTTGGGAAGATTTTGAATTCAAATCCAATGAATTTGAAATTTAAAACCTTCCTAAATTACTAAATCTATTTTAGGAAAGTCATTCTAAATCCAAACATAAATTAGGAAAGCCCTTAATTTAAAATTCAAATTTATTTGAATTCAAATTACTTTCTTAATTCTCAAACCTAAATTAGGGAGTATCCTATATTTTAATTAAATCTGAAATTACAATCAGATTTAATTATTCAATTGCATTTATTGCTTGGACCACATACATTGAACCTGGACATAATCCCCCCCCCCTCTTCTCTCTCTAGGCCGGCCCACCCCCACCTCATTAATGATGAATTAATTCATCATTAGCTCTTTCCCTTGTTAGCCCAATTGAGGAAATGAATTACACATAGTAGAAATTCAAATTCAAATTTCAAATACTTTCCTTTAATTCCACCTCCTATTTAGGAAAGTTCCTAAATTTAAGTCTAATTTAAATTTAAATTAGATTTGAATTATTGATCCCTTTCCTAAATCTGATTTCTCAATATGGAAACTCTTAAATCTCCTTTCCAAATCCCCCTCTTCCTTCCTCCACCGCAGGCCCCCTTATTTTCTCCCTCCAATTACTTGTGTGATTGATTTAGCATGTCACCAAAATCATCAAATTAAATCCTAGATTTTCTCCCCGTTGATGTCCACGTGATTACAACCTTGCCCCTCCAAGCCCTGACCATTCAGAAGGAGGAAACCACTGAATTCCTCCCCTCGAGGTTGCTGTCAAGGTTCCTGGACGAGTTTGATTTGTTGTCCTGAATTTTGGGACATTGAAAACTGCTGTCCAGAATCTTCCCAAGACCAAACTGTGGCTGTCCAGCCATCCTAACAACCTCCTGTTGATGTTCTGTTGATTTTAAAGGCTCAGATTGCTGTCCCCCAGTATCACGAAGCTCATAGGTTGCTGTCCTGAGAAACTTCTGAAGTTAAAACTGCTGTCCAGTGAAGTTGGTGGCTGTTTACGGATTTCTGTAGGTTACCCAGCACCATATTTTCATCCGGGAGGTTCCGGTTGCTGTCCAGAATCTGTCCAGATTCTAAACTACTGTTGTTCTGAAGTTCTACACCTCCTCCCGACTGTTCCTTGGTGCAAGAAGACTCCCGGTTGCTGCCCACGTCATTCCCAACATTCAAATGAACTTGCCATAGCGCGTATCTCTCTTGTCTGTGGATTATGTTAATGCGTCACCGCTAACGCTTAGAGAGCTAGAGATTTGAGTGAGGGACTCGTGCATAGTGTTCAATCTCATTGTTAGTTTAGGGATTTACGTTGAAACCAACCATATATGCAATGTTAGATTAATCGACTATTTTACGATCTTAACTCCTACGCATGTAATTTATCCTAAGCTTGTTTTACCGCTTTTTTGTGTTTTAATTTGTCGTTTAAAATCAATATAAAAGATATAATTATTGTGGCCTCTAAAATTAAGCGTGCAAACTCCTTAATCAACTCATCTTTGCATGTATGTTCTACATCATCTTGGTATCAGAGCATGGTTAGCATGCATTACATGTGCTAGAAATCATCCTAGGAGCTTACCTAACCATTTTTGTGTATTGTTGCATGCATAACATCGCATAGTTAATTTAAGTTCATATTTTTGTTTGCTGTCCACTTCATTCCTGCACTCAATTAAGGGCATTTAGAAGAGTATAATCTAGTGTTTAGGTGCTGTCACACCCTATCTTTCTTCCTAAACACCTAGAGAACTTAAGGTAATGCTGTAGTTTGCTGTCCCCTCACTCCCTACCTCATTTAGTGACTTTCTAGTCGGCCTAACATTGCAATCATGTGCTGTCCTTGCACCTTAGGGCCCCTATCCTTCACCCACTCACCAATTTCTTGTGTGAGCTGAAGGTAGCATGATATCCCACCTTGTAGCTTGCTGTCCAAACAATTTCTGCACCCTTTAGTGAGCTTAAGTGAGCCTAACTTAGTGTCTAAGTGCTGTCCTAAACATCCAATCATCTTTAGGTATCCCTTAGTGCTTCCCATGGACCCGATTGAAGTTAGATGACCTAGTTAGCTTAGTGGGCTCTATAACTCAAACAAAAAAGGAGAAACATGTTGACTCTCTCCACTCTAGGAATGTACCACATTCGGTCAGTCATGTTAAACGGAAGATACCCCACTCTGCTTATCAACCTAGACCTGAGCCTAAGCCGCAACAACCTCACTTAGAGCCACCTTATCGTCTACCCACCTTTGATGGTTCCTTGGACACTTACTACTTTAAGGAATGGGTTAGACAATTAGAGGACTATTTTGAATTACGTGATATCCCTGAGTCCCACCAGGTTAGCATAGCTAAGTCTCACCTAAAAGGTCGGGTTCTTCAATTTTGGATGAGGTTGGAAGATCATAAAGAGTCTCATGGTGAGTACCCTAATTGGAAAGACATGAGGCGAGAACTTAATTTAGAATACCGGCCCTCTATCAGTGACCAACCATCTGGTTTTAAGTTTAGGTCACCCCCTGTTCATCAAATATTTGGGTGTTGCACTTTCAAGAGCCCTACACGTGAAAGTCAGTCCTACCCACCTGTTACACCCCCATCCGATATCATGACGCCTAGTTCTCACCACACGTCAGTTACCCATTTCCCTACCTCTGTGGTCACCCCTAAACCTGTCCGACATACCACTCCCACCCACATAACTAATCAGAGAGTGACCCCTACACCTAGTGACCGTCATCTGGAGCACCACCCTACCTCTTTTGTTGGGACAAACCGTGGACATTACTGTGGTCGAGACCACCCATCCCTTAGTAACATCAGGGTTGCTGCCCCACCCTGTAGGTCTTCACCTAGCCTGGATGGCCGACCCTCTAGTGGGTCTTCTGTTGGATCGATTCCATATGACTCCCCACTCGGACTGACTCCTAGCCACCCCAGTCAACCTGAAGCCTCCCCAATCCTTGACCCTGCAACTGTAATGGTAATAAAGAAATGCATTAAGAAGAAAAAGTTCTCTGAACCTAAGACTGAGTGCATCCATTTCGTGAATGCTAATTATCTTACCGATAACGAGGACTTCTTTAAGAATGAAATTGAAGTTATTGAATTAGACTCCCTGCCTGACGTAAACCCTGATTTAGGAAATCTAGAACCGTTAAACCTTGATATCGTAGCCCATCCGGATCCTAGTCTCATCAAGGATATCACTTTGGATAAGGTCTGCTTGGATGATATTAATTTGATCTCGAACGAGACTGATCTGACCTTGAACCCTTTGGAATTAAACTTGAAAGATTCTGATTCAATTGACCCCGAGTCCATCAACCTTAGGGTGGTAACTAGACCTGATCCTACTGAGATTATTAATGAGAATTCGGAAGACAGTAATTTGAATCTGAGCAATTCAGAGCCTAACTTGGAAATTGAGCATCCTCGTGTTTTATTAGAGCCTACCTTAGGAGTTGTTCCTTTAGATCTGCATTTGGAAGAGTGTGTCTTCCTTGATTGGACTTATTTCTCCATTCCGCGAACCTACTTTAAGATTATCAACCCGTGTTTTTCTATCATTTCCCTAACTGTGATGCCCACTGGTCTGGACACTCTACCCCATCTCTTGGGTCCCATACCTGTTAGTGACTCCTTAGGCTATCCTATCATGGTTGCGAGTCAGGGCTCATTGTCCTCTCATATTCCTGACCCCTACATTTTGCCCTCTATACCCTTGTCCTTCCCTGTTAAGGACCATCTCTCTCCTAGTTGGATGACCTTACTAGATTACCTTACTGCCCCTAGGAGACTATCTGTGACCCTAGTTGAGACTCCCTATGAAGATGCCCTTGTAGCTAAGGATGTCTTCATTACCCCTCCTACACCAGTTCCCTTAAATATGAAAACTTTATGTCCTCTCATTTTGTGTCTGATCCGTCTTTATTCCTATCTATGTGTGATTGTGAGTCAGTATGTTTGTGTGTGTTTTTAAATCTATTTTTTTTCTTCCAAAATTTTCTTTGTTTTAAACTTTGTGTGAGTCCACATTTTGCCAGCCGTCATGCATATCAAGTCTCTTGCATCACATTAGTTACATCACATCTGCATGAACTACTTAAGAAAATTGCACGCCTAATTGAACAGAACAATAATAATTATAAACTTCATGATGAATCTAATTTGAGGTTGGTAATTTAGTGATGGTGCGGACTCGTCCGACTCGATTCCCACAAGGAACTGTAAAGGAATTACATGCTAGAAGTGCGAGATCATTTAAAATAGTCAATAAAATCAATGACGATGCCTACGTGGTGGATCTGCCTGTAGAGTTCAACATTCATTCCTTTTCTAACATAGAAGATTTAGTAGCCTATGAGGATCCAGAGTTTAAACCCCAAATCTACTTCAAATTAATCCTTATGTGACCCCACCTCATGAGAACTCCAAGCCTACCTCCACTCCCAAATATTCCTAAAATACCTATAGCGGAGAAGGTTGACATGATTCTGAGTGATGACATTAATTCTAAAAAAGAGGGTGGACAAAGAAGATATTTGATAAGGTGGAGAGATAAACCAGAGTCAGAGGATACATGGTTAGAGCGCGAGGAGTTACGGCAGATCGACCCAGATGCACTAGATTCTACAAGAGCACCCGAGACGCTTACTCGACGGAGTCGAGTTTTTCTCCCACCCCAGGAGAATGATGAGGACATCCGCTCTATTTTTCTTATGATCATTTTATTTAATGACATATTAGTTTTATTTCTGAATTTTATTGTCTTTTCCACTTTTGCCCTTACTTAAGGGTTTACACATGTGTAAGCCCTGAGGGTATTTTAGTACTTTTTATTTGTCACATTGTATTGGCTATTTAAAGTCCTCCCCTCCTTCTTTGAGGGTTAATGATGATGATGAACAAAATTTCCGTGTTTTTTTTTTCTCTTGTGAGAGTTTGAGGGTTCTTGGAGAGAACTTGGAGAAAGTCCCTTGGTGAAGGGCAACGGATCACCCACCAACCTTGGAAGAGTCCGGATTCGTGGTTTTTATCTTTTCTTCTCTATCTTTTCTTTCTTCTCTCTTTCCCCTTTCACGGCCAAGCCCCAAAACCCTTCTTTATCACTTAGCCAAACTCCACCCCTTAAGCCACCGGTCCTCCACATAAACCCAAACCTCCCTAACGGCAACCTCCACCTCCCCTCACCGTCGGCCAAGACCACCCAAACTCCTCCTTCCCTCAAACCGTGACCCCAAGCCCCTCCTCCACCCAAGCCGCCGGCCTCCCTAGCCCTTCCCTACATTATTTCCTAATTTAGATTGATTACAATTTGGGAAGATTTTAAATTCAAATCCAATGAATTTGAAATTTAAAACCTTCCTAAATTACTAAATCTATTTTAGGAAAGTCATCTTAAATCCAAACATAAATTAGGAAAGCCCTTAATTTGAAATTCAAATTTATTTAAATTCAAATTACTTTCTTAATTCTCAAACCTAAATTAGGGAGCATCCTATATTTTAATTAAATCTGAAATTACAATCAGATTTAATTATTCAATTGCATTTATTGCTTGGACCACATACATTGAACCTAGACACAATCCCCCCTCTTCTCTCTCTAGGCCGGCCCATCCCCATCTCATTAATGATGAATTAATTCATCATTAGCTCTTTCCCTTGTTAGCCCAATTGAGGAAATGAATTACACAGTAGAAATTCAAATTCAAATTTCAATTACTTTTCTTTAATTCCACCTCCTATTTAGGAAAGTTCCTAAATTTAAGTCTAATTTAAATTAGATTTGAATTATTGATCCCTTTCCTAAATCTAATTTCTCAATATGGAAACTCTTAAATCTCCTTTCCAAATCCCGCTCTTCCTTCCTCCACCGCCGGCCCCCTTATTTTCTCCCTCCAATTACTTGTGTGATTGATTTAGCATGTCACCAAAATCATCAAATTAAATCCCAGATTTTCTCCCCGTTGATGTCCACGTGATTACAACCTTGTCCCTCCAAGCCCTGACCATTCAGAAAGAGGAAACCACTGAATTCCTCCCCTCCAGGTTGCTGTCAAGGTTCCTGGACGAGTTTGATTTGTTGTCCTGAATTTTGGGACATTGAAAACTGCTGTCCAGAATCTTCCCAAGACCAAACTGTGGCTGTCCAGCCAACCTAGCAATCTCCTTTTGATGTTCTGTTGATTTTAAAGGCTCAGATTGCTGTCCCCCAGTATCACGAAGCTCATAGGTTGCTGTCCTGAGAAACTTTTGAAGTTAAAACTGCTGTCTAGTGAAGTTGGTGGCTGTTCAAGGATTTCTGTAGGTTATCCAGCACCATATTTTCATCCGGGAGGTTCCGGTAGCTGTCCAGAATCTGTCCAGATTCTAAACTACTGTTGTTCTGAAGTTCTACACCTCCTCCCGAATGTTCCTTGGTGCAAGAAGACTCCCGGTTGTTGCCCATGTCATTCCTAACATTCAAATGAACTTGCCATAGCGCGTCTCTCTTGTCTGTGGATCATGTTAATGCGTCACCGCTAAAGCTTAGAGAGCTAGAGATTTGAGTGAGGGACTCGTGCATGGTGCTCAATCTCCTTGTTAGTTTAGGGATTTACGTTGAAACCATCCATGTATGCAATGTTAGATTAATCGACTATTTTACGATCTTAACTCCTACGCATGTAATTTAGCCTAAGTTTGTTTTACCGCTTTTTTGTGTTTTATTTTGTCATTTAAAATCAATATAAAAGATATAATTATTGTGGCCTTTAAAATTAAGCGTGCAAACTCCTTAATCAACTCATCTTTGCATGTACGTTCTACATCAGCTAAACTAGTTTTTTCTTCATGCCTTTTGTCTTTCATCGCTAAAGATGCGAAGTGAAGTTCCTGGTTATCACTACAATGAGCAGAGAATGAGGAAGGGAGACAGAAATTGAGAGTGAGGAAGGGATATTTTCTATTGGAAGGGCAAATTATGGTATAAATCTTGTGGTGTATGCCTCCTCATAAGATCCCCCCTAAACAGAGTTAATGCTCCTTATCTTCCTTTCACCTTAGTTTTGTTCTCTATTTTCTTGCAGGGGAATATATTTTGCACCTTATCTATTAGTGTAGCGAGGACTATATCAACCTTTCTTGGTATGAGTATGATGAAATTTTCATGCCCGCTGGCGTAGCAACTTGCAAGAATAAAAATAGAGAATAGAAACTTTGTGTATATCGATAATTAACTTCTTACCGCATAATAGAGTACCCATTTGTATATTCTGTATTCTACGGTATAAGCAAAATGAGCAAAATAGTAATAAAGTGAAAAATGTACTTGTTAACAGAAAATAGAATAAAGGCGGTGAGGTAGTGGCCAGGCCAGTGTAAGAAGGTAAGATGTGCTTCAGAAGAGCTTGCATCTTGAGATGTGGTTGCTGTAACAGCCCCATTTGGTGGAAAGTAATGGTAAATGTCCGAAATATTGAATGTAGAAAAAGTATGAAATTCAGGAGGAAGGCCCATAACATAAGATAGTCAGCATTTATAGCCCCATTTGGTGGAAAGAAAGGGTAAATGCCCGAAATGTTGAAGGTAGAAAAAGTATGAAATTCAGGAGGAAGGCTCATAACATAAGTCTTGTTGTTGATTTGACTCAAAATGGGGAAGGGACTGATTTTTCGTGGACTAATTTTGGTGTATGTGCCTTGAGGGAAAGCGCTTTTTGCGCAGCCTCAACATTACATGGTCTCTTGACTAAAAATTCGGCATCGACTGCTCACATCAGCGAGATCCTTATAGTTAGCATTAGTTGCTTCTAATTTGTCTTTGACGTCTTGTTGCATTTTTACAAATTGTATTACAGTTTTGGTAGCAGCTTGACTGTGGCATTTGGGGATGACCGTTAGATCAATGAGATGGCTAGGCACTTTGGTGAAAACAATACTAAAAGGTGATTGGTTGGTGGAACGATTAGGCATAGAGTTATAAGCAAATTATATGGCTAAATAATTGGATGGTGCTGAACAATACATCATAGCATTTTACCAATTCACCATTTTGATTTGGCCATCCGTATGAGCTGAACTTATGCTGATCTCAGTTTTATATCTGTGTGCAATATCTTCCATAACTCTCACAAAAAATTGTTAACAAATCGAACGTTGGATTTGATGTAAGACTACGCGATAGGCCATGCAAACGAATTAACTATTTGAAAAAGAGTCGAGCCACGTTGAGTGCATCAAAGGTTTTCTTGTAAGGAATGAAATGTCATTTTCGAAAATTTGTCCGCAACTACCTTGATTGAATCTAATCCATTTTTGGTTCTTCGGAGTCCTAACATAAAATCAAAGCTTAAAAATCAAAGCTTAAGTCTTCTCAAATTGAGCCCCGAATTGGGACTGGTGAATACAATCCCGTATTTTGACCATTCTCTTATAAATTTGACAAACAAATTAGCGTCCAACGAAGCATGCAACGCCTCGAAAAAAGTGTGGCTAAAAAACTAGCTACTATAATTGAGCTAATGTTTTGTCTCAACCCACATATGCAAACAGTCATCCGCAATGGATTTCCTTGATAAGATGCTACTCTAAGAAGAGTCAGGAATGCACAACCAATTTTCTTTGAACAAATACCTGTGTCTGATAGAATAATCACTGCTATGATGGCCTGCTATGCTGTCTCCACGGTTCAGCAAATTCGGTGTCTGTGTCATACGGATCTTTTAGTAGTTATAAGCCAGTGATTTCTGTGCAGATGAAGTAGCAATGCTGCTCGACGGCTGAGAGCGGTAGCTATGCGGTTTTGCTTTACAGCCTTGTGTTGAATCACAAAGCTAAATTTTAGGAGGATGACCCAAGGTGCATGCATCCAATTGATATTTTTTTGAATGTTAATGTATTGAAGGGCTTGATGATCACCACAAAGCAAAAAACTTTGATGGAGCAAGTAGTGCTCCCATTATTTTAATGCTCTAACCGCTGCATACAACTCTTGATCGTAAACTGTCCACTTCTGTCTAGTTGGACACATTTTTTTACTAAAAAAACTCTACAGGTTGATCTTCTTGAGAGAGTACAACTCCATTGCTTATAGAAGATGCATTAGCATCTACATGGAACAGTTTGTTGAAATCAGGTGACCCGAGAAGAACCTAGTGCAATTTTAATATTTTTGAAGCTATTTTGTTGAGACCCGTTGGAAAGTTAATGCTTTGAGACAATTAGTGATTGGTGTCATCAAAACACTGGATCCTTTAATAAATCGCCGATAAAAATTCGTTAGCATGTGAAAGCTTTGAATTTCAAACAAGGAGCGTGGTGTAGGCCAATTCAAGATAGAAACAACCTTGCAAGGATCCATCTGCACACCCTCTTGTGAAAGTATGAATCCTAAGAAATGCATGCTAGGAGTGGCAAATTTACATTTGGATAGCTTAAGATATAGCTTGTTATCACGGAGGCTCTCAAAAATATGAGTTAAGTGCTCCATGTGGTCAGCGAGAGAAGCATTGAAGATGAGAATATCTTCGAAATAAACTACACAACATGTGCTTAGAAATGGTTTGAGTAATACGTTCATGGGCCTCGTTAATGGTGATGGTGCATTACATAACCCAAATGCCATCACTTTCCATTCATACAAGCCTTCACGAGTTTTTAATGCGGACTTCCATTTGTTGATGGGCCTTATATGTATTTGATGATAGCCAACCCTTAAGTATGATTTAAAAAAAATGATAGCTCTCGCTGACCATATATCGTAACTTTACATCCTTTAGGAATAATTAATATAGGCACGACACATGGACTCAGATTTGGCTGAATCAACTGCTTTTGTAGGAGCTCATCAATAATTCCTTGTATTGAATGCTCTTTAGGAACTCAACTAGTAACGAGAAAGGTTAGGCAAAGTTGCCCAAGGAATAAATTTAATTTGGTGTTGAACTGTGTGGGGAGGTGGCAATTGAGAAGGCAGTTCTTTGGATTTTGCTTAAGTATTTGATGGTTGGTTTCAATTTTGAACATTTTGGATTTTAGTATTTTTGGAGCTTTGAATTTTCATAGGTATTTGGGAATTTGGGAAGCATTTGAAAGTGTTTGTGAACCCCTCCGGTTGAGATTTTCTATCAACATGGCCATCATCGGGGTGTATGGGGTTACTTCCATTTGTAGATTGAACCTTGTCGACTCTGTCGAGCTGTCGATAGAGAATTGGGTTTCGTAGGCTTTATGTCTTTAGTGATGAACCATTCATTTATTAGGCTTTGAAGGCCTAATATAAACTATAAAATAAGTATTTCGGTCATCATCGTGACTGAATATTTGTTCAATAGTTCGAGCCGTGTCAACTCCTATCCACTCGTACAAGAGGATCGGGCTCGAACTCGAGTTTATTTGTTGACCCGCGCAGCATCCTTAGACGTCATGTGTGTATCAATAACATGCTTGCCGGGGCCCATACGGGTTTATGGTTGCACTTGCCCATTTTGTGTTCCTATGTGCATAAATATTACAGTGCATGTACAGAGGCATTTTAGACATTCGACGGGTCTTCTACGATGGCTAGTAGGAACTCGTATTTGTCGTGGCCTCTGGGTGGTATGTTAGATGCACGATCACTGTTCATCCAAAAGATTGCAAGCTTTAATAATCTTATCCAACTCAGTGTTCAAAAACTGGTTGAACTGAGGTTCACTCACTCCATAATGATTTGATATGGCTTTCCCTTCCTAGAACTCGTATGGGAGTCAATAAGCAATTCTTTAATTTTTCCATCACCATCATTCTCTATTGTTGGTTTAAATAAAGAATCAATCATTTCAACTTTGGATAATTGCGACTTTACTTATGCCCTGCACTTCAAAACCAGTGGCCATTACCCCGAACCAACCGTTCGTCGTTTCCACTATATATCGAATCCTTCTGGTTGCAAAGAATCAATGCTTTTAATTGATATTAAGTGGTTGCTGATTATGAGACGGTTTAGCATCCACTGCATATTATTTGTTGTCACCTTTGGTTGGGCTTCTATATAAGTGAGACATCTCCTACATCTGTTTGTAGATGCCTTTACTTATATGTGACGGGTCTCCTATGACAGTGCCATTGAACCTTTGTGCTTGCAGAGGTTTGGTGTAGTTAATTGATGAACTGTTGTATTTATCACTTATCACTATTCACAAGAGAACTAGTGCAGTTTCTTTTCAGTTGATAATTGCCACTCATAGGTATACTGTTCTTTATACAAAGAATCATCCGTTATTACTTGCAAATAACACTTCTCATGAGTGTCATATGCGCTGGAGACTTGTCATATCTGCAATATACCTCCCTTCATTATTTATATGCGAGTCGATGCACTCATTTGTAATTTGTCATTGACCACTAGTCGAATTGCATTTCACTATCAATTTCTTCATGTATGTTGATTGTCGTCACTTATAGGTGGACCACGGTGGGCATGTGAAAAGTTTTCCGTTATTGCCAACATATCCACATTCGTCATATTTTGATTGTCATCACTTGTAAAGGTACCGTGTACTTATTTGCAAGCTAAGATTGACCGTACGAAGGTTGTTATATCTGTGGTATATTTTCCACCCATGTTCGCAGCGAATCTACTGCATTCACAATCATATGTTGGTTGTTGCCCTTGTATGTGATGAGTCTCCTATTTGTACGTTGATGCTTGCATTTGAACTTATATGATGACACCGTCAACATTAGTCAAAAGTCTTATGTTGTCGATCGCGAACATGTCATGTTCGAAGTTCTTGATCATGTGTAGGCGATTGCAATTTTTTTTTGCACGCTTGTTGTTCTTCGTAAGCAATGAACATTTGAGCTAAATGATTCTTCGATGTTAATTGAAGATCTCGTGTTGTTGATTTCAAACATGTGATCATGCCTTCATCTACTCATTTGCCTTTGAAAATGACTTTTAGTTCGCAATAAATTTGTTTATGGATGATAATTTCAACACACACTTTGTATCAATTGCTTGATGTGGACCTCCGAAAGGGACACAAAACAAACACCGCCGCCCCGCGGGAGGAGACAGTATTTGTTGTCAATGGGAGGGCAGATTTGATTACACATACGATTAACCATTGAGGATAGCGGTTCTCACCTGCACACCCCGATGGGTAATAATATGTACGATCTAATCATCATAACGGGTTTCCCCCACCCAATACATCAGCTTGAGTGGGGTTTATTTGAAAGTGGAATTCGGTTTCCCACGGGCGCAAGCCCCCGTGGTTAATTACATCTCAGGCCCGGGCCTAAGAAAACTCTCGATTAAAGATTCTATATTATACTCTCAAATGGAATTGGCACATAGGGAGAAGACTAGGAAATCCTACTCAAAGGAAAAGAAAGGTTCAACTAGGCTTAGTCAACATACACGGCTCAGATCAGCATCCGGAGGGACTAAGGTAGTGAGAAGAAACTGGAGAAATGAAAATCATGCACTCGAAGCATACAAGAGAGAAGGATGGAGGCGGCGTCATCCGTGTGACGTGGATAGGTAGGGTTTATAGTCTCTAGATGATAGAGGACTTACCTACTGATGAGGCATACTACGAAATAATAGTAGCCTTGAATCCTAGATCTATAGTGGGTCTAGTATTCTATGCAACACTAACACCCGTGTCCTAACTAATGCGTTCTGGGCTTATATCCTGCCTGAAAAGAAAAGCCAGCTAACCACTTAATCGTATAAAATCCATGCTGTCCAGTCTTTATGAAAGATGGGTAGGTAGCTTGGTTTTTGGAAGTAGAGCCGACGTCTAGAGAGTTTTCTAATTAGCCCTGGACTTATGTAGGGTGTATGCTCCTAGAACTAATGCAATTAAAGTTTTGATTTAATTAATTTCTAATGCAATGCATGCTGGTTCGAGTCTCCAAATCAGGTATGCATAGAATTTTAAAGAGGCTTATAAAATTATTTTTTAGAAAAGACTAGACTTCCCCAGATCCAGCACCTCATTCTCAAAAGTCGGATTATCTGGACTCTACCCGCAGGCGGGGAATTGAAGTGTCTTATAACAAGGAGGGAGAGAATGCATTAATATGCATGCGACCCCGGACGGCTCCGGCTATTCCCTAAGTCGTTAGGTTTCTATGTTATTTAATTCTTAAAATTTTAAATGTTAGTTATGAGTAGAAAAATTTTATTCCTAAAGAGCCTAAGCGAAATCAGGCCAAGCACATGTAAGAAAGAAACCTAAAAAAAGCATGCCATTTCTAATGCGCACACAAAGTAAATACATCAATATAAATCCACAGAACAAAGTAAAGAAAAGTCCACAGTCCACGGCAAGTGCCGTATAAGTACAACCCAGGGTCTGCAAAAAAATAATGGTGGCCAGGCTCCACCGACAACAACCTGGATTCTAATCCTACTGAACGACGCAAGTCTTAAATGCAAGGCATTTCGTCTTCAAGTCTTCGTCTTCCAATGGATTGTCTTCCTTTAGATCATCCTCCTTTGGATCGTTCTCCAGAAGGGTACCCAAATGAGAATGAAACTTCCCGAGAGAGGGCCTTTTTTTTCTCCCTTTGGGTACCTAATGTTTGAAATGCCATGCCTTTAAAGACTTTCACAACTCAATATGAATTACATCAAATTACATTATGAAAAAGAAAATCTAGACCCGAACTGAACCTGCAAGGTTATCCTAATAAAATCCCAAGCAGTTATATATAACAACCCAAGCAGTTAATATTTGTGCAGAAAATGAAACACACTTGGCCACGCTCTTTTAATTTAGGGAGGGGGGCCTTAGCAATTTCTGAAGCACCTGCATGAAACAACGTTAGTATTTAAATCATGATTATTGCCCCCCCTTTTATTAGCACTGCATGAGCATGGCCTACCTGCAGAAAATATTGTTAGTATTAAAATCGATCCTAACCTATGGGTAATCTATTGCGCAAGCAACCATATCATAGGTAAAGTACAGTACAGTAATAAAATAAACAAACACAATAAGTCAACACAAACAGCACACGTGTCACATGCAAGAGCGATCACAACACAGAAAACAACTAAGAAAGAAAACACCGGCCTAACCTAGATCTAGAAGTGGTGCCCTAGCAATCAATTCTACGTGTGTGTAGAAGGTTTGTATGGCATTGGATAGGTCCTATATTGGGTAGTTAGTTCAAGTTACTTTGAGTTAACATTCGTTGAAGGTTTGAAAAGGAGGATTTGGTTAAAGTTTAAATATTAGTAAATTAGGGTCCATTTTTAGTTAGATTCATTTTAATCCTAAGGGTAGTAATATTTAAAGTTTAAGTTGCATTAGCGGATTTTAGAAGATCCGGGGTCTACCTATCCGCTAGGTTAAGGGGTCCAAAAAGTCATTTTTAGAAATTGGTCTGGTCTAGGAGAGTTATTATTTTTATTAAATATTAGACCTTACTATGAGTAATTAGACTATTAATTTGTTGGATTTGGAGTTCTCTATGCAAGATATGATTTTTCAAAGTTTGAGTATTAGCAGTCTTTTAGGGTTGAGCTAGGTCGTTTCCAATTTTATAACTCATTGAATTTAAATTTATTTTAACAGGTTTTATTTAGTTAATGTTTAATTAAGGGGCGATGAATAGATTAGTCAGATTTAATTTAAGTTCATATCCAAATTTTACCTCCTAGTGACCTCGTATGTTGGTTATAGCTTGATTGAGAATTGAGGGTTTTAATGCATTTGATTTAGATTATTATCAATTTTATTGATTAATTATTAATGAATTAAAGCAAACTATTCCTAGGATAACATGTCACTAAGTTTTCTATGTTTTATGTCTCTATCCTAAGGGAGCATGCATCCTAAGTCTAAGTTCTCTAAGATTCGGTCCTTAATTTTTGTCCTTAGGTGCCACTAGTGTTGTAGGAGATGAAAAGATGTCTATTTCTAACCCTTTAGACATTCGCATATATGTAAATGGGTTTAGGGATCTATAACAAAATAAGAGAAGAAAGTTACTTAAGAATGTAGGGGAACGTACACATAGATGGGCTCCCTAGAGGCTATCTAAGTTTTAAGAAAACTTACAACACCGGGGGCTATGACCCGGTGGTTCCGCCCGTAGCACTCCCATCAGAATGAATGGGGGCGACTGATATTCGTATCTGTAGGCTCCTTTGTCTAGTGCTCCAAATAGCTCCCGATGTACCTCCCAAATAGAGGCGAAGAGAGAAATAGGTGTCAGAAATTCATATATTTTGATGATTTTTTTTAAATTAGTCTGTACATGTAACTCATAAATGATGCTTAAGAACGATCATACACATAAACAACACGTGAGGAATTAAAAATATCGCCATTTTCACTACAGCTAATTAATGTGTACGATGATCGAAGCAATTACATGTACAAGTAAACACAAATGATCTGATATATATATACACAATGGCAATCAATAAAGTTTAAGATAAAGTGGTCGAATTTTAATCTCAAATTGATAGGTAAAAGCTCATAGGATGCTCTACGCAAGGAAATGAGAGAAAGGCACACAACATTACATGCTTCATGTTGGATTTAACTTGCGATCTCAGGCAATAAACCATGGAACATTTATTAATATGACAAAAGCACTATACAACATTTCTACTTATAGTTTGAGCTAGATACACGTGTGAGGGATAAATAGAAGAAAGCATCAATGCAGCTTTACTCTCCTCCAAGAACTCAAAATCACTTTAACATAAATATTCATTTTACTCTAAATGCATGTATGCTCAATATTGAAACACAAAACCTATGAAATTATCCAATATAATTACAAACTTTTATAACTACGGCATGTAATATGGTATATTTTTCTTCGAAAAAAAAATACATCATTGTCAGAATTATATATTAAAATTAGTTTATCATTTATTCATGATAGTATTAATTACTATGAACCTAGGTATAAGGATTAAGGCGCTTAATATCATAATCTAGATAAAATTTAAGTCAAATAGAGATTATATTTATATTGACAAAAGAAAACGATTAAGTTGCGAGCAATTTCAAAAATCTTTCTTTTCTTTTTTTAAAGGAATATAAATATGTGTAAATCCTCGTCATTGATAAATTTTTCTGTAACCAAATTAGTAGCCAAAATAAATGCCATATTAGCTTCATGAAATATTAATTTTAGGCCATAACGGGTTCTCCAATTCTCTCTTTTTTTATCATCTGCATTTGTTCTTTAAATAAATAAAATTTGAGTGTTATGCTTTTGAAAATCTCTTTATTTTATTCAACAAATATATTAAATCTAAAATAAAATTTTATATACTATATATGATTACTGTGATGGAGAACTTAATTATAAATTCGTATAAATGCTATCACTATCTCACAAGAATACGCCTTAATTAATTTATCTCCTCTCGCAAGAAGCTCAACGTCATCTGAAATTTCTCTATCTATTTAGCATGTTTCATAGAACTACAAACAAAATACCTCTTCAAAGCTTGTGAGCTACATGAACTGAAATGAGGAGCACCAAAAGCCATATATGAAGCACTTTATAAACAAAGTTTTGTGCGTAAAACAAAATCTGCAAGTTCTAAGTCCCCGGAAAAAAAGTAACTCTTCTAACTTTTGCAAACCACTCACAGAATAATATAAGTTTGATATTCAAAGTCAAAAGTTCTTAAGAATCTTTTTTTTAAAATTTTTTTTTTGGAGAAGAAAAAAAAATCAATATCTTCCTTTATTTATATCTAACATGCATGAAATGACAACGTGGGGAAAGAAATGCAATCAATTTAAAATTAGTAGTTCCTTCAGATAACAGTAAATTTACATACGAATAAAAGAAAAGAAAAAAAAAATTCAAATATACTTAATAGAAACAAAATAATAATAATAAGAACCAGACAAAATTAACTGAATGAGATTCACAAATCACCTCAACACCATGTGACAAGCTTTGTGGATAATAGCTCGGCTAGGATCAGGGATTGACGAAAGGCATCAACAGCTTGTGGTTCCCCAACGTCCTTCACATCTTTAATTGAAATGGATAGGACTCTGATGTCATTCATTCTCTTGCCGCCCTTTTAGCTTCAGCCAAACCTCTCTAGTCAGGAAATATGAGAGGAAGAGCTGAAGGATAGTCGATTCGGCTGGATGAAGGTAAGGTGGAGGATCTGGCAGCAGGCCGTCGGCTCGTGTTAGAGTTCGGCCCATTGATCTATGTCAACGGTATGAGATCTCGGTCGAGGTCTTGGTCGACGGTATGAGCGGCCGGCGGCGTGGTCGAACAAGTGAAATCGAAGAGACGTCGGAGGGCTTCGGCTTGTCTGGTCCGCACTAGAGCCAAAGGAAAGCGGAGACCTTGCGAGCCTCTCCAAATTGAGAGAGCAAGAGCATCTTGGCCTTGGATCCCACTCATGTTGGCCTTGGATCCCACTCGTGGGGTGGAGCTCGGACCAGGGAGATGGGAGGCGGGCCTCTTGCGTGAAAAACCAAGAGGGGGAGTCCAGTGAGCCGTGGAGTTCCTTGGAGAAGAAGCTCAGGCCCGCTTTTTTTTTTTTCTTGGACTTCAATTTTTTTTTTAATGCTCGTTAATGCCCAATGCCGGAATTAAGGATATCAAATCCTGCGATTCTGAAATTCTTCCATATGTGCTGCTCGACGGACCACAAAAGTCTTCTAATCAGTGAAATTCCAGCGGAATTGTAAATTAGGCTCAATCATGGCCATCGAGGCAACTTCTTGATTTAGGAACAAATCCAAACCTGATGAGAAAATTAATTAAATTTTAATTGAAATTAAATTAAGCAATATTGAATTAAAATCGGATCTGATTCGGGTTAATTTGGGTTCGATCGGGTTTAATTGAGGAAATTAAGCGGAAATAAATGCAAATTATATTCAAATCGAGCTCGATGAGGCTTGTGTAAATTAATCTAGCCTATCAGAAAAAAATGGGTCTAATTTGACTCAATTCGAGCTGACGCGAGCTCGGATTGGACTCGACGGGGGTGATATGCACTGATCGATGTTAATCAAACTTGGTCAAGTTTAATTCGACTCAAATCGAGTCGACTAGAGCTCTATTTGGGCTCGACGAGGTTTGATCAACTCGATCCAATACACTCGAGGGAAAATCGTGATAAAATACGCGATTTGATCTTTCAACAGACAATAACGCAACATGCAAGCGAAGTGGATCAACCCACAAAGTGCAAGTGATAAAGCTATGCAAGTGAGCGATGCCAAAAAGGAGGTCAACACTTGACATTGTGTTCAACACAAGTTTCCCATTCATATGAAATGAATGACATCTCATAATTACATTGATCCATAAGTCTTGCATATATTCATTTACATCTCAATTAAAGTGATAATTCCCCAATATTCCATATTCAAATGAAATTCCTTATTGATCATGTGTCATTTGATTGTGTTTTCATTTTAGATGAAGTTTGGTTCAATGTCATTCTCTTAGGTTCAAATTCATTTTATTTCAATATCATCATTCAATGCTCATTCTAATCAAGTTTGCATCAAATCTTTTGTTTATCTATTCAAGTTTGAGTTTTAGTTCATTTGATGTTCTAATCAATATCCCAATAAAGTCCCTTGTAATTTGTTCATTTGAGTTCAAATTTGGTCCTCTGCATTGTCCATTGGAGTTCATTTTCAATTTGTCGTCGGTTCAAATTCGAGTCCAAGTGTGGTACTCTGTTCACCGGAAATTTCGGTAGCCTCCCGGCGTCTCCCCCATTTAGGGGAAACTACAGGAAACTGGGCCTTCCCACCATGCTAAGAAAAGCATGTATAGTAGGTGTCCTTGGACACCGCGGCCGTAATCTTCGTCCCCCACCACGCTAAAAAAGCGTGTATATGTCTTCTATAACACCTGTTTACAAATGCAGTATGCTTTTCCCATGTACGGGTACTTATAAGTATCCCCACTTCGCCGTAGGCGTCGCATCGGATTCCCATCCCACCACCTAAGAAAAGCGTGTATAGGCGGTTTTCCGGTGCGCCGCCAAGGCCTAAAATGAGGCTTTTGATGACCACCCGCTTCGTCGTAGGCGCCGCACCGGGTTCCCTTCCCACCACGTAAGGAAAGCATGTATAGGCGATTTTTAGGTGCGCCGCGAACGCCGAAAATGAGCTCTCCGATTTTTGAGTTTGGAGGGATCATACCTTCAAGGAAGACGACGGTGACGAAACTACCCAAAACTACTCATTTTTCATTATCACCCTCAACTGCTGAATTCTTATTGTTTTCTGCAAGTGCTGAAGCCAACAAGTTCCATGTTCCCATCTGAATGCCTTCTCAGTAAAGCCAAGCACCTTTTTTAGATTGTATAGACTATAACTAATTATTTTGTGTACCAAACACCTTCCAGCCCTTACTTCAGCATAATCATTACAAGAAGACAGGCATCCCACAAATGATTCATGATCAGGCAACTTGCGTAGCAGCAGTCTTAAGCTGTTTATGTTCAAAGTATTAGAACCACCTTCTGGTTGGTCTTCTATCTCAAAAAACATGATGAACATTATTATTGTGATCCACACAAGGTGACACTTTAACAGTGGCAATATATCCACAATGTTTTATAATGACCATGCCCAGTGTTGCGGTATCTGCAAGCTTTTCTTCAGAGATACTCAGCAGTTGACTCCTCTCAACCTTCTCCTCCAGTTTTTTTTCACTAGCATCGGGAAAGTCCCTTCTTAAAACTATGTTCAGATCTCCAACATTTTCTTCATACACTACCAAACCATGCAAAACACCATGGGCAGCACTTGAATTGGAGTCAATAAGTTTACGAATTGCTGATGTAGCTTTCAACACAGTCTTTCTTCTTCAATTTTGCATGGAAATGCAGCCAAAGTTGAAAAATCTTTAGACCATTTTCTGCAGTCAAAACTGTATAGATACTTCCATTTTGGATGGAACGTTTGCATTTCCTCCAATCTTGATAATTTGAGATCATGCCTTCTTTATTTGTCTTGAATAAATTCTTTGCCCACAATAACTCCAGGATGCGGATGTATAATTTTTACAACAGCTTCATCGAGGAAGCCTAAGCATTGAGTTTTTCCAACAGGAATACGTCCCCAGGGAAAATCATGAAGCAGAACCTGATTTCTGAACCCACACTTGTTTCTTGTGGGAACCATAGCCAGGAGGGCCTCTTTTCTTCTCCGAACCACGTTTGGAATACGGGCTAGAACTGTTACCAGCAATTACAGCTCTTCTGCTTGGTTTTTTTCCATTATCGGGCATTCTCCGAGGCCCGCTCTTAGCTGCCCTTTTCTTTCTGATGAATATCAAAGGAGTCATTATAGGAGCCTCCTTAGCGGCACCAGCTCTTTCAATTTCTCTCCTTACAAGCTAAATCTCAGCACTAGGGAGATTCTCTACATGCCTTGTAAGAAGCTCGAGAAACTCCAAATATTCAGGATCCTTGAATATTGCCCCATCACGGCCATCTTTCTTGGTCCTTGGCTTCGAAAAGCATTGAGATGGAGCATATTCCACCAGAACCTTAAATTGAGTACCTTTTTCATTGACAAATACATGGAAATCAAAGAACTCTGGCAAACTCAAAGATATCTTCAGGATTCATCTTAGGCATTTTCCTTAATGCCATGGGGATGTTGCCGAAGGATTGTTTGGCATGGACGGCTTCTTCGACTGGTTGGTGTGGAAGGGAAACGGAGCAGTTGCGGCTGCTTGGAGGAGTTCGATTTGCGGTTTGAGGAAGCAGAGAACTCCACATTAGAGAGGTTACGGGCTTGGGAAGAGCATACGAAAGCTGGAGGTGAGGGCGAACCAAAAAGCCAGTGAAGTCTGCTTTACTTTGTTTTATCGACACCCTAAGGCATTCGTTCGAGGCCAGCTGCAAGACTTTACGCGAAACGACGAAGGTTCAACCAAAAATCAGGATTTTGACAGGGATTTAGCAGAGATAAGAGGTTAGCATTAAATGTGATTTGAGCTTTCTATTTGACTTTTAATTTTTTTATTAAATTAAAAGCAGCATTAATAGCCTGTTATCATTGCTCATTTGCTTGAAAAGATGTCAACGTGGTAGTCAATTAAAATAGCCGTGGTTTGCGTGCATTTTCTCGATCTGCACGTCATCGCCTTGGGATCTGTGCCACTGCCTCGGCTGATCTCAATTAATCAAAGAAAATGTATAGTTTGAATGTAGACGTTCCGGACGCAATGGTAAAGTCTGTTCTGCGATCGGATGTCATTTGGGCGACATTGAGTGCTAAATTCCTCGATTGCGCATCATCGCCTCGGGATCCGTGCCACCACCTCGGCCGATTCCAATTGATCAAATAAAATGTATATTTTCAATGTCGACGACGTTCCAGATGCCACGACGAAGTTCGTTCTGCGATCGGGCATCATTTGGGTATCGGTCTTGTTAATTTCGGGTGTCGGTCATCCTTCCGCACCGATCTCGTCCGATTTGACTATAAGGGGTCTCAACCTAGAAGAATTCGACGTCTTGATCGCAACGGTGCCGTCCGTTTGACAATTGAATGTTGTTCGACCCTTCAAATGACGTGTCGTACGAATGCGCGTGTCGCTTTATTCGCCAGTTTGGCTCCTTTTGCACGTGGCTCGATGTATAGGGGTCAACAAATGCCCCCCAATAAATGTGGTACGTGTTTAAAACAAATCACATTTGTTGTAAGCTGATTGACCATATGGATCTCCAAATATTTATTTTGGATGTCACACCGAGGGGTTTCATTTTCATTTTATGGATCTCCAAAAATTTGTTTGGATGTCACGCTGAATGTCTTTCTTGGCTTGTCCCCTATTTGATACATGGATGTTGACGCTCAAGAGTCGGGTGTTAAATTTGAACATCTTCCATCTCAATTGATGATAGTTTATTGAGTCAAAAAATGCTGTCATTAGTCTTATGTTTTGTGTTGAATAGACTTGTTGACGTTGTATTCTTTTGATAAATGTGAGGGTTCCTTCTGTCCTAGCTGTGTGTTTTGATGGACTTGATGAAGGAGTTTTGCCTGAATTGTCCTTTTTGACTTATTAGGTATCTGAATTGTCTTGTCTGACTTGTCTGTATTTAAATATACCTTATGCCCTATACTTTTTGCTTTGATGGGCTTGACGAAGGAGTAGATGCCAATGACCTAAACCCTTTAGGTTTACATTAGGTCGGTGGTGAAAAGTCATCGGTCCGGAGCTTTGTGTTTTGACGGACTTGATGAAGGGGTTTTTCTTCGATCCTCGCTTTGTGCTTTACGGATTTATTGAAGGATTTGCATGTTTTGGGTTTGATTAGTAGTACCGAATGTAGGTAATACTTCAGCCCTTAACCGGTCGAGATGACTTCAATCTGGGTTACTTGAACTTGTTAGATTGGGTGAGCTGGGATTTAGCAGCTCTTGTCATCCGACTGTTAAAATGGGGGTTCCTCTACTACGACTTTTCTTATGGCGTGTTGAGTAGACAGAGCTGCCAGCAACTCGGCCACATATGGGCTTGTTGAGTCCGACCTCATATGCCCGTTCAAGCTTCAAACGTGAGCTGTGGAGAAACGTACTCCCCAAACTAGATTTGTTGAAGTTTGCGGATTTGAAGTCATCCTTCATGGTTTGAGATCTTAGGGCTTACACGCATTCGATAGATGCTGATTGAGACTCGTCCTTTCTACTAACTTTGGGGAAAGTGAATTACTGAAAGCTGTGCACGGTACCTTCTATTAGCAATATCTTTTGCAAGATATATAAAGCTCATTATCAAACAATCAGCAACAACGAAGTTGGCGTGACTTTTTGTTGAAATTGGAAGGAGAAAGAAGAGAATTAGTTAAACCGTAATTAGTTTTGAAATGACATGGGTGGGAGCAACAAAATGGTGCCCAAGACATTGATTTTCCCTTGGGGCACCAGTGCCCGTTTTCTCTTGCGTGCTGGGGACTAATATTTTTCATGGGCACATGAGAGATCCTGTTAGTGAGTACGATGCCCACATACACATATTTTTTGCAATTAGCACAGCGAGGGCATGACACGTGTACTTCAAAGGCTCATATGCATATTAAACCATTTCATCTATAGGTGCATCTTAGATACACCACATACATTGGACAAGCAATGAAGCATGGTGTTGATTGACACTAGTACATTTTATGACATGAGACAATCCATCATGCACACGAGGGGACACTCGGTAAGGCTTGCCATGGTAATGGGTTAACAACAAATGCCTGTTAGCCCCCTCTTTTCTCTATTATGCCATCAATTAAGAAGGCAGACTTCTCCTTTGTGTTTGTATTTACTTTGGTCAATTTTTTTGAATGGATTGTTTGCCAAATGTTTTTTTTTTTCTAACATGATGTTCGTTATTCCTTAACCCTTTTTCAGTGGGTGGTTATTCTCGGCTACGAAACTTGTGAACCCATTATTTGCTCTGCTAGATGCAGAAGTTGCACATCGCTTGGCTGTTTCAGCTGCCTCTCAGAATTTGCTTCCTAGGGAGAAAAGGCCTGACCCAGCAATACTTAGTCTGGAAGTCTGGGGTCGGAAATTTAGAAATCCTATTGGCCTTGCTGCTGGTTTTGATAAGAATGCTGAGGCAGTTGAAGGTTTACTTGGGTTAGGATTTGGTTTTGTTGAAGTTGGTTCAGTTACTCCTATGCCTCAGGAAGGTAATCCAAAGCCTCGTATATTCAGACTACCAAAGGAGGGGTAATCATAACTTTTGCATTCAAGTTCAATAATCAAACATCCTAGATTGAAGTATCTGAATGTTCGTTAACTAAGTCTCTGTTGGCAGTGCTATAATTAATCGCTGTGGATTCAATAGTGAAGGAATTGTGGTTGTTGCTAAGCGTCTTGGTGCCCAACATGGAAAGAGAAAAATGGAAGAAACAGCAAGCAATTTACCTTCATCCAACGATGATGTAAAGCAGGGAGGCAAAGCGGGTCCTGGAATTCTTGGTGTCAATATTGGCAAGAACAAGACAAGTGAAGATGCTACTGCAGACTATGTTCAAGGAGTTCATACTCTCTCTCAGTATGCTGACTACTTGGTAATTTATATTTTGTGCCTAAATTATCATGATTCTACCTTTCTAATTGTATATCATTATTAATTTGTCACAAATGTTCATGATTTCTGTTTAAATTTTTTTTTTTTCATTATGCTGTTTTTATTAGTTCTTGGTAGGTGTCTTCACCTTTTAAACTTCATTACATTATGCTGGCATCTTTGTCATTGGAAGTTTATTATTATTATTATTATTATTATTATTATTATTATTATTATTATTATGTAGTGTGATTTATCGGTGTTGCTGTAATTTGTATATGCACCTCTTTTAGTTTTGGTTTGCGCATGCTATTAGTAATGAAGTTTCTCCCTTTTTGGTCTTTGAAGACTATTATATCGGGTCCCTTCTGGACCGGCTCTTAGGGGGTGATTTGGAGGGAATTAATTAGAAAATGTTTCCTAATTGAAGAGGGCAAATTTGGGGGCAAATTTACAGGGGATTGATTAGGAAATATTTCCTAATTGAAGAGGGCAGATTTGTGGGCTGATTTGGGACTGATTTGGAGGGGATTAATTAGAAAATATTTTCTAATTGAAGAGGGCAAATTTGGGGGCTGATTCGAGGGCTGATTTGGGAGTGAAATAATTAAGAAAATATGACAAATTTGGGAGGAAATTGAGGGAGGGCTGTTTGGGTATTTGATGTTTATTGTTTGATTTATGTAGGTGATTTTTCTAGGGTTAGGGGTATGTGTTATTTGCTAAAATTGGATTGTTCTTAGGTTGAGTGGGGTCTAGCCGGCGGCTAGGGATTTGGGAGAGCCGGATCTTCCTCTTCAATTGAAGATCTAATTGTATTTGTCTTTATTTCATAAATATTTCAATAAAAAAGGTTTGTGAGTTCTTCTTCCTATTTTCTATTGTTGCCAATTTCTAGTTGTTGAAATTAAATTTTAGCCAAGAGGTTTCAAAAATTCTCCATCCACTTCCTATCAAAGACCTTGTCCATCATCGTTTTGTAGGTCGCCCTTACATTTTTTTTCAACCCAAAGGGCATGACTTTCTAGCAATACAAGCCCTCATCTATGATGAAGACAATCTTCTCACAGTCATTTAGATGCATCTTGATTGGGTGGTAGCCGGAGAAGGCATCCCGAAAATGCATCATAGAATAATCCACTTTTGAGTCGACTAGAGCATCAATTATGGGCAATGGGTAGCCGTCTTTGGGACATGCCAATTTCAGGTTTGTGAAGTTCACACATCCTTCACTTACCTGTTGCCTTTTTTACCATTACAACGTTAGATGCCCAGTCGGGGTACTGAACCTTTCTAATGAAATCGGCACCCACAAGTTTCTCCACTTGTTTAATGGGCTTGGTGAGTAAGGCGGTTGTTTTTCTAATCTTTTGCTTAATAAGGTTGGTGTCCCTCCTTACGTTAAGTTGATGGCAGACAACATCCTCGCTGATGAGACGTCGAGGTTGTCCCTGAGCGCTTGAAAAGAAGTGTTGATTCTAGGGGTTCTGCCCTGCCCGCCTTTCACGACGGGCACTTATTCGACTGTCTCAGTGGTCACCAAGCCTGGACCTCGCTCCACATCTAGTTGGAGAACTTCTTCTATTGTTATTACCACTTTGCTGACTACTCTTAAGTAGCAAGTGCGGTACTAGGCGAGGTTGCCTCTCATAGTGATCTCCTTTCCTTCCGTTGTGAACTTAACTGCAGCATGTTATGTATACAACACAGCTTTTAAAGTGTTCAGCAAAGGCTTGCCGAATATGGCGTTGTAGGTCGCAGGGGCATCGACCATGATGAAGTTGGCCATCACAGTGTATTGGTGGTCACCCTTGCCCCAGGTAATTGGCATGGCGAGTACTCTTTCAGTGTCATGTTGCTCACTAGAGAAACCATAAGGAGATCCTATAGTAGGGGTGAGTTGGAAAACAAACAAATTCATTTTATCAAAGACGACTTTAAAAATAATATTTATTGAACTCCCTTTGTCTATCAAAATGTTACCAATATGATAGTTAGTGACCAATGCAGTGACGACTACGACATTATTGTCTTGGTTATCTCCCATTGACTTATTTTCTTTGTGAAAGGTTATGGGGGCGATGCCCATTGCAACAACCCACGAGGTGAACATTGAATTGACCTCTCCTGCTTGCAACCTCTTTTTGTGCGAGTCCGCACACTCTTCGCCCATGATAACAGGCACCACTCATGCTTTGTGCACTTAGCGAGCAAGCACTACCTCATTTGTGCTGCCTTTGAACGGGTCTTTTCCTGGTCACCGAACTAGATCAATGAGCATAAACTTCCTCAATTTTCCATCTTTGATTAGTTTTTTGACTATACCATAGAGGTGGTGACACTCCTCCATATCGTGACCATGGTCCTTATGGAAGGCGCAATACCTAGAGGTATCACGAGTGTTGGCAGTGGCCTTTATCAGTAGTGGGTGCTTAAAGAATTCCTTTTTCTGAATGGCCTCTACAAGCTCGGACATTGACACTCTCAGCGGAGTGTAAGTTGGGCATAAGTGGGAGGTTGATGAGCGATATCTTCATGTTATGGGTGAGCAGTGCGAGGAAGTTCCTCAGCCCTTGCCGTTAGTGGCCTTGCAACCCTCAAGAGCCTTTGCTGCTCAGTCTCCCTATGCTGCTCAGGGTGCTGGCAATCATGTTATAGGTTTTATCTCTTGTCCCTCCTATCCTTGGGATGAGTTCTTTCTCTATTTCTTCCTTAGTGGGGTTCTTGCTTAGGTGTGATTTCATGATGGCAATCAATCGTGCAAGATTCAACTATTCAGTTGTACTCTTTAGCATTTACATAATTGTTGGGCAGCTCCAGCAGTTCAACAATCATCTTCACAAGTCGAGTGCATATCTCAAAGGACCTTTCCTATCCTTGGGTCAAGTAGGCTCTAAATCTTTGACGTCTAGCATTTCTCTTTAGAGCGCATTATGAAGTTCCTTAATGATTTTTCAGGCTTGTGCCTCATCTTCAGCAGAACCTGTGAGCTCTTTGGGGATCTTTGGGCGTTGGTGAATTACGTAACAACCCTTCTCTTAAATTTAGAGAATGAGATGGTTACTTCTGAAGGCAGGTGAGTGAACCAACTAAGCGTTGACTCTTTAACTGTTGCAAAGAAAAGACGACACACAGAGCGTTGTCTATGTCCAGTAGAGAGTTATAGACTCGAAAGTCTCCATGTGATTCATGGGATCAGTTTTGCCTTAATATGACCCCGAATGAGATACTTTAAATTTAAAGGGTGGCCCTGCCTCAACGATTGCCCTTGAGAATGCATTGGTCAATTATGATTCTTCCCTTCTAGCTCGCCTGGTTGGCAAGCTGTACTCTTCATCACTCATCCAACTGCAAGTTTGATCTGCGGCGGGTTTAGAGGTGAGTGCCTTCTAAAGTGTCTCTGCCGAGCTATCAAGTTAGATGATCCCTTGGGCACATTTTTTGCTAGTGCTTTGTGGGCAGGGGCACTCAAAGCATCGCTTGTCTTCATAAGTCGCTCTTCCATCTTTCCATCTACTGTAAATCCCAACAAATGGTGTATTCCACATTGTCCATGTTCGTTGATGGCTCATGTTGAGGTCGTTCATTAAGCAAAGTCTGTCTTCTAGCCCTTGGCATCATTTTGCACTTAACGCACCTAAGAGGATGGTGGATCCATATTTGTCTTGTGGATGATTCCCAACTTTACTAACAAATCTTCCTGATGAGCTTGAGGACCTGCTGGTGAGAATAGAGAGTAAAGGATGGAGAATGAATGACAATAGTCTAACAAAATCTTCACTATCTTAGTCAATAATACAAGAGTGAGCTCAGGGTCTAGAAAGGTCAAAAGAGCTCAAAAAGTTATTCAGAAAATGTCCCTAAATTCTTCCCATCACCCTTTATTTATAGGGTTTTGAGGGCTATAGAAAATGCTACATAAAGAAGAACTAAAGTATGGCTACACGACAAATACTCATATAATGCTACATGTAAATCTATGACATGCGACCCCTTCAAATTGGCTGCAGAAGGGCGAAGTTGATGGTCTGGTGAGCTGCTCGCCATCAAGCGAGCTTGAGATGGGGGAGCGAGTAGGTGTAGGGTGAATTCTGAGAAGAGGCAAGCCCATAGTCAGTGAATCGTCTAGTGAGGCTAGTGAGTGACATATGAGGCCCAATGCTGCTCTGCTAAGGAGGGCGAGCTATGATGTTAGCAGGGATGATGGGTTCTTGAATCTGGTAGGGGTTGTAAACGAGTAAGAAGTCTTTATGGTAGGTGAGCTCGGAGAGTATGAGCTTGACTGAAATGAGTGGCAATTTGCTTGCTTAGCAAGGAACCTCATGGTCACCTAGCGTGGGGGGAGCTCCTGGATGGATGTGGGTGAGTGATGCCCTTTCCTTGGGGCGCGTTCCTTGAATTGTTATGGGTGAGCCCTTTTAGACATCTGCTCCTCAAAAGGAATGTCCTTGTCACGACTCGGTCGCTATCTGGGAAAACAGCTGAGAAGACAGTTAGGGATGTACAATATTGTTGCCCTTCATTGTGAAATCCATTCGCAAGCATGATTCAAGAGATTGAAGTTCACCTTGCCTTGAGGATATAAAGGAGGATATGACCCAAGTTGCTGTAAGTGGGTTAGGCATAGTAGTAATTGGAAACAATATATGGGGGTACACGCAGATGAGTGGAGTGGGCTTGATGGAGTTCACAATTTTTTGGCTTGTGATGGCTCAAGGGAGAGAGGAAATAATGCTATAAGTTATTATGTCTTTTTGAATAAATTTGCGTTTAAACACTCAGAAAACATGTATTTATATCAACTCAACCGTATGAGTCAAGGAGCTCAAGCTTGTTTTTGTTTGGGATCATTTGATGCTCAACTTAGCTTGCTAGCTCGATAAGCTTTTCATGTGAACCAGTTGAGTTCAAAGTGGCTAACAAGAAAGCTCGACTTACTTACAACCCAAGTACCAAATGATGATAAGAAAATTATATAGGATAATAGAAGGGTTTGTAATGTTGACCCAACTAATTTGGGCAAGATTGATGGCGATGCTGATGAAGTTGGTGATTGGATGCAATGCTAACAAATTTTCATTTTAGTATGGGATTTAAATACAACAGAAAACGAGTTGCCCATAGGATTTTTTTCCTTATCTTTCTTTCATGGAATATCATCTAATGTGAAGTATCTGCTTTTACATCATTTATTTGCTTTATCTTTACTGACCTATGGGTATTATTACGTTACACTGTTCTTCAACTATCAGCTCACTATCTTGCATCTGACTGTATCACACCGCACAGGTGATTAATGTTTCGTCACCAAATACTCCTGGCCTTCGCAGGCTTCAAGGCAGGAAACAACTAAAGGATCTTGTTAAGAGGGTTGGAAAGCTAAATGATTTATGTAGTCTTCCTTTTCATAAAATTTTTTCCAATATAGCTTTTAAAGTTTACAATATCAAATTATAGGTTCAAGCTGCACGTGATGAGATGCAATGGGCAGAGGATGGTCCACCACCGTTGCTTGTGAAGATTGCTCCAGATTTGTCTAAAGAAGATCTCCAAGACATTGCAGCAGTAAACTTGGATCTCCACCCTACCCCTGACCCCCCTTCGCCCTAAATTGGCTTCGCTGTGTTCTTATTTTTCTTTTTTCTTTTTCTAATCTTTTCCAGGTGGCTCTTAATCTTCGCTTGGATGGATTGGTGAGTTTTTTTGTCTGCTAGATACTTGCTTGATTTTCTTCTATTTGAAAATGTTATTTATGTTATTAGAATTTAGTTTCTTATTTATATTGTTATAATAAAACTAATTTGAAGCTGTTTTACAAGAAACTCAATGAACTGGCCTGCATTCATTATATTCCTGTGCTTTTAATTGCTAGTATTCCTTTTCCTTTTTATGATTACTTACATGATAGCATCAGAGCGCAATTTGAATGAATTGTCCATTCTTAATGTTTCCTCTCAGATAATATCCAACACAACGATTTCAAGACCAGATCCTGTAAATAGTCACCCTTTAGCTAAAGAAGCAGGTGGTTTAAGTGGAAAACCGCTCTTCGATCTTTCCACAAGCATTCTACGAGAGATGTATATTCTTACCCGGGTACGCACCAATCTTTTGTTCTTCCCTTTTTGTTTCAGTCACTTTTAAATCTTAAAATGCTAGCAGCTTATTGTTTGTCCTTTTATTTTTTTAGCATGTTCTTTTTTTTTCTGCCCCTTCATTTGGCATCTGTCTCTTTGTGCTAGTATTTTATTAGTAATGCAACCCCCTTGCTGTTACAGGGAAAGATCACCCTTGTTGGTTGTGGAGGTATTAGCAGGTATTGGAATATTTTACTTGATATTTATGTCACCAGCTTCTTGTTCTACAGTTATGTTGGCTAAGCTTGTGGGAAATTGCTTGCAATGCAGCGGTGAAGATGCCTACAAAAAGGTTCGAGCTGGTGCAACACTTGTACAACTCTATACATCCTTTGCTTATGGTGGACCGGCGCTTATTCCCCAGATGAAGGTACTTTATTTGGCTAATTTCTATAATGCACTATAAGCATAGACAAATTGCTTTCAGTATGATAATGAAGATATAGGTGCATTATTCTTTCTTTATCTTACCTTCCAAGTACCCTTATAACTAGAATTCCCTATTATGCTCGGTTTTGTTTTGAATTTTCTTTTTATGAATTACCTATCTTATAATTAGGTTGTAATAAATCAATTTGTATGGTGATTGATAAATATATTAATTTTTTATATTTTTAAGCTATCCTTGATTGAGAATTTGAAAATTTTACTACAGTTTCTTGGTTATTTTTTATTGTGCATTTTGAAACCTTGGCAACGTGCACTGAATATGATCACATTCTAAATGACACTCGGCATTCATGTGAAATACTACTTGTTCATGATGTGACCGTTTTTTTTAATCCTGGATATTTTGTTCATTTAATGTCAATCAGACTTCACGATCATTTTTATTGTTATAAGAGTTATTTTTGTCTAATTTATTAAGTTTGGTAGTAGTTTATTTTTTCTTGTCAAAATCCAACCTTTCAAGAGCAAACCAATCCAATGGCTATAGTGCTCAATCCGTGGGACGCAGGACTCACGCCAGGACTCTTTCCTTATTCGAGCTGCTGATTTAGGAAGGATTATATTAGAATTATTTTGTAATTATTTATTTCCATATTGACGTATCTTGTATAGATCTATAAATAGAGGAGAAGTCATGTAATAAAGCAAGTTTTTCTCTCTCCAATCTTCTAAATTCAGCATGGTATCAGAGCCACGAGAACCATATGCCAAGCAAAACCACCAGGCGAAGTCGGCACCAGGCGGAATCGGCACCAGGCGGAGTCGGCACCAGGCGGAATCGGACATCCAGGCGGAATCGGACATCCAGGCGGAACGGGAGCAAGGCTGTGGAGCTCTGTCCGACTCTCGCACTACCTGCGAATGGTCGAACAGCCACAAAGGAACCGATCCAAACTTCCGATCCGACAGGAAGGGCAAGTCGTCGAAGGAGCATAGTCGAACAACCACGAACGAGCCGAAGAAGCAACGAAGCCGAACAACGATGACGGAAAGAGCTCCAAAACCTTTCAGCTCTGTGCGTGCCCTAGCTACCTGATCCGAGTCTTTTAAAGACTCGACTCAGCCCGGTTAATTAAACCGAGAAGTTAAGGGGGACATTTTTTTGACCTTTATTATCAAACATTGTCTTTTTCTGGGAAGCCTTTATTGCTACACAAAGTCATACATATAGTCTTAATTACTATCATAATGTCAGAAATTAATTCCTCTTAGAGCATTGACCAAACTGAGGAGTCTATGGTGCATCAAGGATGAGGTGACCTCCAAAGCATGCAACCTTCCTATCGTCTAAATGGGAAGAACTACCTAAAGTGGTCTCAATTTGTGAAGACCTACTTGAAGGGGAAAGGAAAATACACCATCTCCTCGGAGGAGGGCCAAAAGGAGGAGATCCTAATTTGGGGGCATGGGATGAAGCAGATTCCATGATTATGTCATGGTTGTGGAATTCCATGACTCCAGAAATTAGCGATACATTTATGTTCCTTTCCACTGCAAAGGACATATAGGATGCTGCCAGACAGACTTTCTCCAAAGCTCGTGATGCGGCTCAAATCTTTGAAATTAAAGTCAAAGTTTGAAGCACAAAGCAAGGGAGTAAGACCGTGATGGAGTATGCCACCCTTCTACAAAATTTATGGCAAGAACTTGATCACTACAGATGCATAGAAACTAGATGTTTGGAAGATGCTGCAATCCTAAAGAACTTTATTGAAAAAGATAGAGTTTTTGATTTCCTTGCAGGACTAAATGCAGAATTTGATCAGGTTAGAGTTCATATCCTTGGCAAAGAGGAGATGCCATCACTTAGCGAAACTATTTCTCTTATTCGCGCGGAAGAAAGCCGACGAGGAGTAATGTTAGAACCAAAGGTCGTTGAAAGTTCATCAATGGTGGTGAACAAAGAATTATCATGGAAGGAGAAAGGTAAAGATTCCTCAAAATTTAAAGACAGACTCACTTTGGTGCAGTTATTGCAAGAAGTCAAGACACACAAAGGAAACGTGCTGGAAAATATATGAAAAACCCCCTCAGTAAGGAGTGGAATCAAAGAAATGAAACAAGGAGCACGTCGCATGCTAACAACACTACAAGTTAGCCCAACCTAGAAGCACAATCCAGCCTTGAAGAATTCAATAAAGAAGATATTGATAAACTGAAATGACTCCTGGTATCTCTTGAAAAACCAAATGCATCTTCTTCACTTGCATTCTCAGGTAAGTTTTCAATAGTTTAAGTGCCTCTAGAAATCATTTAAAGGAATTATGGATCATTGATTCAGAAGCCACATATCACATGACCCACTCACCTACCCATTTCATCAACTATACTCCTTGCCCAAACAACAAGAAAATCATCACTACTGATGGTTCTCTTACCACGGTAGCAGGCCAAGGAGACATAACATTATCTCCCTCACTTACCCTAAAAAATGTGCTCCACGTACCTCAATTATACACAAACCTAATATCAATACAAAACTTACCAATAACCATAATTGTCAAGCCTTATTTAACCCTACTTATTACTTATTTCAGGACCAGAGATCGGGGAAGAAGATTGGACTTGCTAAGAAGAAAGCAGGACCGTACTACCTGGAAGAACTAAACCAATCTAAAAATAGCTGCTATATGTTATCCCTAGTTGATAAGAATTCCACTATCGTTTGATGTCCATGGCATTGTAGATGAAACCCATTGCAGGCTTCTTCTTAGCATCCACCATCCTTAAAACTTGAACTAAAGATCTAGTGGTTGTAATGGCATATAAGACACTTTGCCAAAGTCTGTCATTTAAAATAATCTTTAATCTCTTTTCCCTCAGCCTTCTTCGCCCAAGCACAACTCAACCACTGTATAGATGTGAACATAGCTTCTAAAGGTTGTCTAGCATCCAGCATGCTCTCTAAGGTCAAGTAAGCGGTGACAAATCTTGTTTTGCTGGCCTTAGAATTTCTTTCTTTGAAAATTTCCTCATAAGAGCTAGAACCCAAGATTGATTGTAAATAAACTTGGTTATTTTTTTTGCTTTAGTAAGTGCATTTTTATGTTGAGGTAGCTCCCCAAGCTTCTCAAGAATCAAATCTATGCAATGTGCAGCACATGGAGTCCAGTACAGATGTTTCCTCTTCTCCATAAGTTTTTTACCTATAGCCTTGTAAGCACTTGCATTATTTGTCACAACTTGTACAACCAAATGTTCTCCAACCCCATTAACAATGCTATCTAATAATCTAAATATGAATTCAGCATCTTTGACCTGGTCAGATGCTTCAATTGACCTTAAAAACACAGTACCATAAGGATTATTAATGAGGATGTTGATCAGATTTCTATGTTTGATATCAGACCACCCATTTGACAAAATTGTTACTCCTGTTTGGGCCCAAGTCCTCTTAATTTCTTCAATGCTTTTATCAGTGCTTTTCAACTCCTCCTTCAGAATCCATGTTCTCAAATAACTGTCACTTAATAACTCACCAATGTTAGCTCTAGAAATAAAAAAGGTTTCTAAAACAAAAGACATTATCGTCCCTGCAAAAAAAAACATAAAATACGCAAAAAATGAGTAGAGAACACGAATAAAATATGCATATCATACACATACCATACGCATATCATACGCATAATATACGCATACCATACGCATAATATACGCATACCATACGCATAATATACGTATAGCAAATGTAAAATCAAAAAAAATTATGAGTTCATAACAGTTGCAGTTTTTACCTTTGATTGAACTTCAAGCATTCATATATAAAATTTCTCTTCTCAGAACTCAGACTCAGGATATCTGATTTCTGTTTTTTATTGGAAGATGAATAGTAGCTAACAGATCATTTCTAAGGAAATAATTTGCTCTGATCAATATAATTATTGAGCTTGACCTCAATAACTTCTACTCTTCCAACTAGATCTTCAAACTTTTTGCTCAGCCTACCTTCAAATTCAAGAAAGAGTTTTGTACAGGTTTCTTGGCAGGATTTGATTATTTTTTCATGGAGAGAATCCAGTGCTTCAGCAGAAAAACTAAAGTATGGCTGCTGAGGAGATTGGTGTGGGTCTTGCTAAGGAGGTGGGGTATGATGGGGAGATTGGTGGGGGGTTTGATGGGTAAATATTTCATGATGGGATGGAGGGCTGTCTGATGGATATTTCTTGATGTTAACCAGATCAATTTCAGCCTGGGAAACTCCCTGGAGGACATAAAAAATCTGCAAAAAAAATTGTATGTCAGCAAAATTTTATTCTTTATAGATGTATTAATTGAAATATAATACAAGATGTCGAGATGTACCTGACTTTTCCTTAAATTAACAAATAAATTAGTGACCGCCTTTGTAGTATATGCAATATTATCGCCCCATCGAAGAAAACGGGGCCTTTTGTCAGCATAAATAGGAGCATAAATAGAAGTATGCTCCAGGAACCAAATCTGCATAAGATGAAAGAAAATTTTAGCAAATGAATTATAAAAATTAAATAAAATTTTGAATAAATTTAGCACTCTCAATTAGCAGAGGCACAAAATCGTTGATGTAACCTGCTGGCTTCTTATTTGAAATCTTAAAGGAGGCCTTATTAAACTCTCCAACTAAAAATTCCCTAATCGACCCCGCCTAGTTTATTAACAAAAAATCATCTACATTATTTGCTATTCTTTGAAGCAACCGAGGGGTTTTAAAGTTATTAAGTTGAAAAAATAAATTTGAACATAAATACATAATAAATGTTCTTAACATAGTCTAGGGGGCGGGGGGGTTGCTTGTTCAACTCTAGCATGCCCGCCTTAATTTTCAATGATGTAACTGATGTATGTGCTAAGGAAAGTCTGGATATTTCTTCTCCTTTATTTGGCAGACCAGTAAGAAGGGCCACTTCATCAGCAGTGAAAGGAATAGGCTGACCTTTTAGAATAAAATATTGCTTTGAAATATTCCACCTTGAGATCAGCTCATAAATAAGTGGGACATTTTGCTCAAACCCAAGAAATTTAAAAAATTGTATGATCTTTAAACGGTTCAATCTGTCCACGACTTCAGGAGACATTTGCTGAGCAAAATTATCACAGATTATTCGAAAAGTCGAAACATAGCATCGATAGGTAATAGGACGAACATATTTCTGAAAAATCAAGGTTAAAAATATATAAAATAAGTAAAAAAGATAGTCATAAAAAGCACAAAATACGCATAGAGACATACACATAGAGTACGCACAACACACGCACAAGTATGCACAACATACGCATAGAGTACTCAGTGCTTATGCATAATGTACGCACATCCTACGTGCAACATTGGCACAAACTACTCTATTTTAAAAGTTTGTTAAGGTTTAATTGTTAAAATTTAGTTAGGGTTTAGGTTTCAACTTTCAACATAAACCCTAAATACACAGAAAATACGATGGCATCAAACATTTAAAAAGTTTCGAGAAGGAACGCATACGCATAGCGTAAGCATAAAATACGAAGAACTTCAAAAGGAACACATACGCATAGCATAAGCATAACCATAAAATACGCAGAACTTGAACAGAAAATATGCCAGCAAATTACCTTTCTCTTTGGGGGCGATGACATCTGAGAAGGAATTGAGTGAATGGTTGAAATTGCTCCGGAGTGAATGCTTGAAACGTATGCCGGAAGTTGAAAATCGAAAAGCCACATGAACTTGAAATTTTTCTGCCATTTTACCTTTATTGGGGTTTAAGTGTTGAAACCACGTCGACATTTTACTATGCAATCCACGTCGGCAATTGGGTGGTCCGAACTGAACAAAAATATATTAGGTTAGTTTTTTATTTTATTTTTAGAGGCGGATGCTTCAAAACAGTGAGGCGAGGCGCGCCTCAGTAAACTTGAGGCATACGCCTCAAAACCTGAACTTACTACGTGGGCTTTGAGGCTTAAAGGGGCCATATTGCGCTGAGGTGTGCCTCTTATTGCGTAATTTTAAACCAAGCCATTCTTGACTAGGACACACACCTGGGCAAAGGTTAAACTATTTTTCTCTGTCATGAGCTTATCCATAGCCAAAAGGCACCCAATGCAACTAGCAGTTTTAAAAATACCCTCCGGATTCCAACAAGAAAAAGGAAAATCTTAGATTTTGATCCATAAAGGGATGGAGAAAAACTCATATCTCTTTGAACTGAAATGGGGAGACCGTTTTTATAAAATAAAAGGTTTTTCAAGAAAGAACCAAGACCCCCCAATTCAGGCTATGTCGAAACTCTCATCAGAGGTGCGGCAGAAAAATGAGAGGGGGAGCCAAGGAGCCTCTAACAGAGTTGGAGGGAGGCTTTTTGGAGAGGGAAGGGGGAGAAATAAGGAGGGGAGAGCCAAGGGGCCTCCAATAGAGCCGGAGGGAAGCAGAGAAAACATCAAAAGGCGGCTAGGATTTGGGAGGAGAAAAGGTTCTCCCTAAGCTTCACCCCAACTTCCTTACTATGTATAAATTTGCTACTGGATATAATTCTTAAATATGTACATAAGATGATTTCAGACTATTTGTTTGGTTACATTATTTTACATGCTATTGGCAGCAAAAAGCTGCCGCAAAGCAGGAGCATCTCGTTAGGAGAATAGAGGTTGCGTTGCTTTCCGAGATATTTGCTTTGAAAAAAAGAAGATTTTAGAACGATTTTTTGAACTCCTTTGTAAAACAGCTTTTCAACCTTTGTGAAGGAGAAACTCAACCAAATGGGCTGTATATCTTGATGCTTACTCTTTATTACTTTATGCAAATCTGCGCCCTATTAGTGGCAAAAGCATGATGCTTCTCTTTCTTGCTATCTTGCTGTTTTTGATTATTTTTTCTTACTTCAAGAATTTGGAGTGTGTTCCTTGAATATTGTATTGGCTTCCAGAACTAGTAAATTAACTTCCGGTTGCCTATGTTCATATAAATTATTTTTTTGAAGTGATATTCTGTATGTAATGGTTGAAAGAAGGAAAACTAAAGTTCATCACATGTACATACTCAGGCTGAACTGGCGGAGTGTCTGAAAAGAGATGGTTTCAAATCTATCCAGGAGGCTGTAGGTGCGGATTGTAGATAATAATAGTCTTATTTGAAGAGATCAGCGTCAAAGCTTTCCCTAGGCTTCCTTTGAACGTGATTTTAATAAAGTATTTGTCCCAGTTCATCTTATTGAAAGAGGTACAGGCATTGAAGATATAAAGAGTGAGACTAAGGCTTCATTTGGGACGGCTTTCTTGCTGTTTCTTAAAATTATTTTTTAGTACAATAATTAAAATTTTTTATTAAAAAGCTGCTTTAAAAAATACTAAGAAATCTGTCCCAAATAAAGCCTAATTCATCATCGGAGGTGCGGCAAGCTTTCTTCTGGTTAAAAGGGCTGATTTAATGCAACAAATTTTCTGCTCATATGTTTTCCTTGTTTACTTGTAAAGTTTTGGCCGATATGTAGAGCTCAGTTTTGCTTTCAGGAAACTGCGAGTCTTTTTAAACTTATAGTAATTGTACTTAATAAAGTAACATAGTTGTCTTAAATACAGGCTTTTGATGAGGGTTTTATATATTTAGTAATTTAGTTATTTATTTAGCCTTTTTTCATGCCCCCTTATGGCATAAAATGTCTTTAGATGCGTGTTGTGTATGTATGTTAATGCAAGCATGCATCCATGTTTTGATAGGTATGCATGAATTGATAACTACCAGCAATATGTTAAGTGCAAATTAGCGGTGTGAGCAGAGCATGCTCAAGCTTGATTCATTAACTAACTCACGAGTCGAATTTATTGAGTCACAAGTTCAAGCTCGAGCTTAATCTGGCTCAGCTCGAAAGCTCACTGAGCCGCTCGATTAATTTAAAATATATTAAATTTTAATTTAAATTAGTATTATATAATAAATTTTAACATTTTTAAATTAATTTTCTATTAAAAATAAAAGTCTAAAAAAATTAAAATTTTAATTAAAAATTAAAAAATTGAGCTCAATAATCGAGTCAAGCTCTAACTTATAAAATTTTTAATGAGTCAAGCTCGAGTTTAATAAATGACCTCGAGCTTGAGAAAAACTAAGTTTAGTTTGATTAGATGAGCTCGAGCTCAAGAAAAATTAAATAAGTTGAGCTTGATTAGGCAGATATTTTGCTCTACTCGGTTACACCCCTAGTGCAAATTGTAGCCAAAGTAATTTTGGCTCGTCCAAGATTTCAAATTGTGTAATTTTATATTAATGTATATTTATTTCTTGCGAGTTAAGATGTAAATTTCATAATTAAACTATTAAATTAAAAGAAAATAGGAAATAATTATATTACTAACATCAATGTATCTTTCAAAATAAATCATAAAATTAAAGGTAGAATATAAAAAGTTATACAAGGCTAAAGTACTAAATAATAAGTCTGTCATTGTAATTCAACATTAATAAGTCTTTGTCATATATTATCCTGAGTATGGTTGAAGATAGTCCCTTCACCCTTATTTATTATCAGGTTCAATATAAGTCATTTAATATTGAGGACAATTTCATTCCAATAGCAAACATGCATATTTTTTTCTCTCATCAACTATCAACCATCGTTACATCAAATTTGTAAGAAATGATTATTGGATGAGGACAACCTTTGCTGCAACCTCGAAAGGTCGATCACGTCAATGTCTTGAGCACGGTTGAAGTGAGGTAATCCCTATATCATGATCTATTATCAAATCCAAAAAAAGTCATTCAATATTTAGGGCAACATCACTACAATAGCAAACATGCATTGTTCTATCACCTCTCAACTATCAGCCATTATTACAGCAATTCTATGGGAAGCAAATTTTGATTAGGGGGTAACCTTGGTTGCAATCTCAAATACGATTGTGATCAAGCAAGTTACTCTAATATTTTACTTGTCTAAAAGTAATCTTACTGGTAACCATCTACCATCTTCTCACAAATACAAGAAGGCTTCAAGTGAATCCTAACTCTATATAGTTCCTAGTCGGACTTGTATTCCTTGAGGAAAGTGACAGTCTCAATCTCAAAAAGACAGTAATGATCTAAAAACAAACCAATATTCGCCTTCGATTCGAGATACACACGGCATTCGCCCCCTCCCAATCAAAGTATAATCGATCCCAAGAGAATTCAATTCGACCTTTTTCATACAGGTTAACGTCATCGAGCATTGCTTTGACAAACAATTTTAAATTGGTCAAAAATCCTTAGTAGATTCCCTCAACCTCTTCCATATAGGTTAACATTATGAAGCAACGTTCTGACAAACACCATCGGATAGGTCAAAAATTCTTAATAAATTTACCTCAATCTCTTCCATATAGGTTAATATCATCGAGCAATACTCTGACAAATAATCTCAGATAGGTCAAATGTCCTTAATGGATTTATCTCTTCCTCTTTCACACATGTTAACATCATCGAGCAATGCTCTGACAAACAACCTTGAATAGGTTATCTTTGCTGGATTCTCTCGACCTTTTTCATACAGGTTAACATTATCAAGCAATGATTTTTAAAGCAGTCTCATATATGTTAAACATCTTTGATGGATTTCTCTTGACCTTTTCTATACGACACTTTAAAGCATCTCTCTCCGTCCCTGTTGGCCCTCTGCCTCTCAACCACCACCATCGGTCATTCACCTCCTGCCAACCATCATTGGCTCTTCCCTTGGTTTCCATCATCGGTGTACCCTCTAATTGCCACCATTGACGCAGGCCTCTGGTTGTGATCACCATCAACCAACATTCATTTCTTGCCAAACAAATTTTCCCCCGCCGGTATAAGAGGGTCGGGTCTTGATCACCACCACCAGTATTCAACTCTTACTAGGTAGTTTTCCCCTCGCCGAACGAGAACTGGAGCCTATGTAAGAGGGCTGGGTCTTAATCGTCACTACCAGTATTCAACTCTTGCCAAATAGTTTTCCCTCGCTGGGGGAGAACTAAAGCTTGCGTTAGAGGGCCCAATCTTTATTTCCACCATCGATATTCAACTCTTACTGGACAGTTTTTCCCCCAACGGAGGAAAACTAGAGCCTTCATAAGAGGATCGGGTCTTGATCGCCACTATCGCTATTCAACTCTTGCCGAACAACTTTTCCCCGCCGGGGGAGAATTGGAGCATGCATAGGAGTGCCAAGTCTTGATCGCCGTCACCGATATTCAACTCTTGCAGGATAGTTTTTCCCCTACTAGGGGAGAAGTGGGGCTTGAGTAAGAGGGTCGAGTGTTGATCACCACCACCGATATTCAACTCTTGATGGACAATTTTTCTCCCGTCGAGTGAGAACCGGAGTGTCACAACCCAACCTGATATGGCCTTATGTCACACAGGTGATATCGTGTCAGATTGTGGCAATACTGACCCCAAGATCTGGTTGGAAAAGTACTGAAATAAAATTTTCAATTTATATACTACACATAGCTACTATTGAATTCAATATAAAGCAAAAGACTACTGAATCTCAATTACATTTTATTTCTAACACAAAAGTCTTTAAACTGGCAAGAATCTTTAAACTGAGCACTTTATTTTTCCTTATGTTTGACTATTAGCAATAATTCTTGCATGTTTTTAATCAAAAGGAGTACTTCATGGATAGACAAATTTGATGTAGGAGGGCAGTGATCACAAGACTTCGGCAATAGCTTCCAAGGTCTTTACAAACTAAGCTAGCTAACATCCACCAGATGAATCTTTTTGCAACCCTAATTTGTTTTATATTTGTCGGGAATGATGGCTCACAAAAATTTAAAAAAATAAAAAAAAAATAAAAAATAAAAAAAATGATGGCTCACAAAAATCATCAATAGTGGTTGATCATTTATGTTGGGAGATGAATGTTTCCCTGTATAAATTCATTTAATTCTCACTTGTAAATCATTTCAGAAGTAATAATAGCTTATTAATATGGGTAGGGTTCTGAGAAAAGTTTTGATCATATTTTTCAAGTTTATGGTGAGTTTGTTGTCGACCGTGGATGTAGGCAAAATTTTGAACCACGTTAACTCTTGTGGTCTTATATTTATGTTGTTTTTCTTAAATGTTGGAGCTTTTGCATGACAAATTGGTATCGAAGTCAGGTTGGTTTGTCCAAAATTCAAAGTGGTTGAAATCAACTTCTAATCACATCATGAGATTTCTCTTGTTGCTTGAATCCCAATAAACCAAACTTTGTCTAGGAGGAGAGATTATTACGTGCGGAGACCTGACAAAGATAACCATTCGATTTTGTCTCTGTGAACAGTAAAAACACAGTTACTATTCATCGCAGTGCTTTTACTGTTTAACACTGCGCTTTTACTGATTTTTTATTGTTCAACACTGCGTTTTTACCGTTCACAGAGGCAAAACCGAACGGTTCTCTTTATCCGGTCTCTGCACGTAATAATTTCTCGTCAAAGAGAGGGCAAACACGCCTTAGTTGTTTACTTGACTTTGACATTTTATGCAAGTGACCATAACTCCAAATCTTTAATTTCAGTTTGTAGAATAAATATTGCATCTATAGTAGACAGTATTAGTTAGTTTCCTCGTGGGATCGATACTCCTTATCACTTTATTACTTGATTCGATACATATATTTGTGTATATCTTTTGTTTGTGATTTTTATCAAAGAAAATCTAAGCACCACGAACTCCTGCATCAGTCACCCCTCAGATTGGGCTGTGTGATCAGAAGTAGTTGGTCCGTCCTAATTGAATAGATCCTTTTCTATTGCATGCCTAAACCAGCAGAATATGCTTTCTATTATCCTCTCTTCAATATATAGGATCTTCACCGTGCCCCCGTATGCTTTCCTGTCATAATTCATTCATTTGTTTTCCCCATTAAAAGTTATCTGATTATATTTTCTGGCAATTCAAACACCCTTTAAAATAAAAATAAAAATCAAAAGCTCTTCTTACTGTTCCACCACTTTAAGACGAAGGGTTCATTTGGGATGACTCTTTTAAATTTTTATAAAAATTATTATAAAATTATTATGGAAAAAATAAATTTTTTTAAAAATAATTTTTTAGTATAATTTTTTTTTAAAATAGTGAAAAAATAATAATCGAATAAAATTTAAGATTATTATCTTAAAAATGAAACAGTAAGAAAATTATTTTAAATGAAGCTTAAGAGCAAGAAAGTTTTATATAAAAATTTACTCAATTGATGTTGCACAGTCTTTATCTTCTATGGCTGAAGAACAAAAGAGGAAAAAAATATTAATTAAGTTTAAAGCAATCCTTCAATCTTTTTAATATATTTTTAATTTTAATTTCATATGGCAATTGCTGTCTCATATTTAATAAAGGGTTATTTGATATGATGAAAAAATAATTTAGAGTAAAAAAAGTGTAAAATAAAACTAATGTATTAAAATATTTTTGAATTATTTGATTGAAAGGAAATGCAAAGTAAAATAATAGAGCATTTGAAATGATAGCTGATTGATGTAGTTGGCGGGCGGCAAGGGGTGCAAGTGGTGGTTGCCTAGGGTAGTTGCCGATGAACGCCCGCCAAGACAAGCAATGAGCAAGGGCAGCAGCTGTGACGGGCGGGTGCGATGGCCAAAGGTGAACTTAGGCTTTATTTGGGATTAGCTTTTTTAATGTTTTTTAAAGTAAATTTTTAGTACAAAGATTAAAATATTTATACTAAAAAGTTGTTTTAAGAAGCAGTAAGAAAATCATCCCAAACGGAGCCTTAATTTTTATTTTTTTCTTGAAATTATGGTGGAGGAGCCTGCACCATATCTCAATTCTTGGAAGGATCTTTATGTTTTTGCTTCTAAGGAACTTAGGAATACAATGATTATCCCTAGGGGTGTCAATTTTTGACACGACCCGAAAATCCGACCCGAACCCAACTCGAAAAATTCGGGTTCGGGTCAACCTGTTTGTTAAACGGGTCAGGTTCGGGTTCGGATTTTTGACCCGTTTGAAAAATGGGTCGGGTCCGAGTTGACCTGACAACCCGCGGGTCGACCCCGTTTAACCCGGATCCGCTGGCCGCTGGCTCCGCCCGCGCTCGAGGACTCCGCGTCTCCACCCGAACTCCCGGACCTCGCCCGCGCTCGCGGACGCCGCTGGCTGCTAGCTCCGCCCGCACTCGCGGACCCGTTGGCCGCTGGCTCCGCCAGCGCTCTCGATGCCGCCCTCGCTCGCGATCCCGCCCGGCTGCCCGCACTCGCGACTCGCGCTCAGCCCTCTCCCTCGCTCGTGGACTCCGCCCTCGCTCGCTCGCCAGCGGTTCAGCGGGTCGGGTCCGGGTTGAGATGTCCGACCTGTTTGCAAAAACGGGTCGGATTCGAGTTGACCCGTTTAGAACCAAATCAACTCGAGTTGGATCCGAACCCAACCCGTCGACCCGAAGTGACACCCCTAATTATCCCTCTGTTTTTAGGCGACTTGACGCCTGCAATGTCATGAAGAAGGGAACCTATTTTAGCAACCATTCTCTAAATCACATTATTGGAGATATTTCCTATTGTTATGATTGGTTTGAATTATTTTATTTATTTATTTTGGTCCTTTCTGACAACTTTTCTTTGATGTTGGGCATACTTTAACAGCTTACTTATTGATATTCAAAATAGGGTTTTTTTTTATTTATGTTTCTCACTCACAGATGGAATAATTTAAATCCACGAAATATTTGTTGAAATAAGTAAAAAATTTAAATAATAAAAATTATTTAGAAAATAAGTTGCTTATAATTAGTATAATAAAAATTGAGTATGTAATATATTTTTTTTGTGGTATAAAAAAATATTTAAGTATGTTGGATTTATTGTATAGAAGAATGAAATATAAATGGGGATATAATTTTATAGTTATGACTAATTGATTAAAATAAATAAGTGTATCAAGAGCATAATGTGATTCTATTATTATGGAGACTTAGGATTTGTTTGGGATGACTTTTCTACTGCTTCTTAAAATAAATTTTTATACTAAAAATTTATTTTAGAAAGCAATAAAAAGCTATCCCAAAGACTTCGTTTGTGGCAACTTTTTTGCTGCTTTTAAAACAATTTGTTAGTATAAAAATATTTTAAAAAATTTTCATACTTAAAAGTTTTTTTAGAAAGCAATAAGAAAGCTATTTCAAACAAAATCTTAAATATTAAACTTTATAAAGATATAATAATTTGACTACTTTGTTTGAAAATGAGTATTGAATTAAAAAAAAATCATTAATAGCTAAGTTGAATTTAATGAAAATAAAAATCTTAAGATAGATATCTCACCACAATAAGATTATAATTGTGCTAAAAACTTTGAAGTTATAAGAGAGAGACAAAGTGCATTGTGATGAACTGTCAAAGGCTAAGGGGCCGTTTGGCAACAAGTAAGATTTAACTTAAGTAAGATTTAAATTTCATTTGAGATGATTTTCTTATTACTTCTTGAAACAACTCTCTATTAAAAAGCTGCTTTAAGAAGTAATAAAAAAATAGTCCTAGACGAAGCCAAGAAAATCCTATAAATTTGTGGATTTATTAAATCCTCCTAAAGTTAAATCTTGAATATTATTTGGCAATATAAAAGCTAAATCCTTTGAAATCGTTTGCCAATGTAATTCAAAATTTAAGACATTTAGTTCTTTAAAAAAATTAAATTTAATTTGTATTTGTATTTTAATTTATATTTTAAGTACAAATTATTTATTAATTATCACTTTAATTACTATCAATAAGGTACAGTTACAAAAATAATATAAGTAAAAACTTTTTAATTATAAAATAATTTATTACTTTTAATTTTGATTATATTTTTAATTATTTAATTTATAATTTTATTTGATTATAATTTTATTAATTTTGATTACATCTTTAATTTCCTGTGGAACCGTTTGAAATCATATAATTATCTGCTTGTTCGTGGCTCTTCAACTTCGCCTGCTTCGTGTGAGAGGTAGGTTTGGATGAGTCGCTAAATAATTTCTTCTTTGCCTCCTTCGAAGATATTCCTTCCTGTTGGATCCGAATTCACACCTCCTCGACGTTCTTCTGTTGGATTGAAAGTAATGATGACGGCAGGAGCTTGCTCGTTGCAAAGGTAGCCATCTTTCTTTAACAGTTCCCTAAATCCTGTTTGGCAAAGCATAAATATGATGCTCGAGAATCTAAATTAGAAAAATTATTCTTTTAATAAACAACAACCAGAGCTATCTAATATCATGTATAAGTAATAAATAACAAAATAGATTCTATAATTCAAGACATCAATGTACATATATGTATTCATTCCTAAAAATCATATACACTACTCAAGATCTACACAATCATCACATATATATCCTGTCATGAGTACAATAGAATAACTAGAACAAAAAAAAAATAGAACATGAAGAATTATGACTAGCCTCACACTCGTGCTCCCTTACTTTGACCTGAAATCATTTAATCACATATAATGAGCTAAAAAGTACAGCAGGACACCAACACTTATAACTGAATTCAAAGCACTGTAAAGGAGCAATATGCATGTCAACAGTCAAATCATAATTATAGCATTTATATGATTATTGAATCAGTGTAGAAATAAAAAAAAATTCATATGAAATAGTAGTAGAATCTACAAATAGTAAAATACTACAGTACGAAAGTCAATAAAGAAAGAAACCAGTACGAGTATCAAATATAAAGTAATCATCATATCTATAATACCAATCATTATAGAAATCAGATAAAGTATCAAATTAAAACATCATCAAATACTGTTGAAATCAAATCAATACAGTAAAATTATATAGGAATATACATATGCTATCTTGTTATTTTATATCACATGCTCAGTATATCACATGCTTAATATCAATATCTAAATCGGTAACAATAATTAATAATCCAGTAGTAGGAGCAGTAAAATAATACAATAATAATAAATTTGTGCAGTAATAAGAACAATATCTCAAGAACATGCATTTCAATAATCACATTAAATAAGTAAGAAGTCCTGGCTATCACGATATTTTTCAGTATTGTATCAAGATCAATAAATTATTAGCTCAGTAAACAGAGTCGTCACTCTTTGCTCGTAGGCGTAATAATCATATCCTTATAACTCCCAATTAGTATTACGTGAATCAGTAGATGATAACATCAAACCACAGTATTTAAAGGAAAGCCCGTCGGCCCACCATCCTATACAGGTCAATCAATCTCCAACCGAGGGTCAACCAGTCTTTACTTGTCTTTTACACGCACATTATTATCACAGTACTATAACAACAATAACGAACAATTATTACTCAATCCAATCATATATTCACATTCATTTTTAATGCATTGCAGTCAATAAAGTATAATTGAGCTTAATTCAGAAAATGTCAAAATATCCTAACGGTAGACAATAAAAATCATACTGAACAAAAATTTATATTTTCAGAATTTAATCAAATTATCAAATATTGTATAAAATAATATTCTGAAGCTTTAGTTGAACTGAAGTACTATTTTTAGACGTCAAAATAAATTTTTAGTAGCAAAAAATTGTTGTATTTTTAAAATTACTAGGTGAAAAATCTCAAATAAATACTCAAAATATTCATAATCTCAATCTCTATAACATATGAAAAGTTACACGGTGAAAGTTTTACTAATACAAAATTATTTGTGTTTTTCGGTAACGAAAATACAAATTTGATCAGAAAAATACCAAAAACACAAAATCTTTGAAATCAGAAATAGGATAAAAGTTTCTTATAGCGAGACGAGCAAATCTCCCAATAGGCTAGATTGACAAAAATCGCTCAGCGGCCTCCAAATCTCTCTTATCTTTTCTCTCTCTTATCTTTTCTCTCAAATTCTCTAAAACAAAGTCTCTGTTATGCGAAATTAAGAAGTAAAAATGGCTTTAAATAAAATAAGTGACTTAAGATATTTTATAATAAAATAATATATAATATTAATATAATATTTAATTTAATTAATTCTTAGTATAAAATTCAAATAAATTATTTTAGGACTTCAAAAAATTACAGAAAAATATTCATAAAATAAATCATTTTATTCAGAAAATATCGATGAAATCAGTTTGCAAAACGGACACCTAACGGTCCCAAAATTTTCACTTATACCATAGTTGTCAACTTCTAAGATTTTCACTGGCGCCCAAAAATTACGAAAAATTCGTGCAAGTAAAATATTATAATATCAATATTATAGCAAAGACGATTTGCGATTTGGAGTTATATATACTTCAGAAAAATTTAGTCAACATATGGGTTATTATAATCTACACACCTTAAAAAAATATATTCCTTGACATTTCTCTTAAAGATTCAAGCATAAAATTGAGATAAATAAAATTTGTATAATCAAAACTCAAACAAATTAAAATTAAATCAAAACTCATCAAAAATCATACAGTCATGCAATTCATTCTATCACATGTCATTCAATTATGCATTGTATGCTATTTCATCCAAGCATTAAAAATAAATTTCTTATCAGTAGAACTTTCAGGTTGTTATTGATCTTCTAGATATTCTAAGTTGTACACACATGACATCACTAGAGGAAGTACAGTCTACAACAGTCTCCCTTTGACTACCACTGATAGCTTTGTTATCCATCATGTTGGTTGATCTTTCACTATATGCTCTTGACCCGAAAGTCCTCTATCCTACAGTATATTTGGACTGTCCTGCACTATAATCAGTTCTTCCTCTAAATCCCCTATGAGGATAGTCTACTACCTTATGTCCTTGCTGTCCACAGTGAAAACATCACCCCGTCAATAAATAACGCTGACCTGCATGTCGTCGACCATAATGAATGCACTCACCATAGTTGTCAGTAGATGCTACTGATGTAGATCCCTTTGAATCACTATACCTGCTTTTCTTGTCATTATCTCTCTCTCGACTTGGTTCATCCCTACTCCTTTTTTATTGACATCATTTCTTGACCCGCACAACATCGTCAAACATCACGTGTGTGCACACATCACGCTCGTTGGGGTCCATACGGGTATATACTTTTGTATGTACCTTATATGATATATTTTATGATGGATGTTTGCATGCAATTTAGTAGGCGCATATGACATATCTATGTTCTTGCATATACTCTTACACTTTCATATACATCTTTACATGCTCATATATGCGCCTGTGTATTTACATGCTCATATATGCGCCTGTGTATTTACATGCATATATACATGTTGGCATTTTGTATTTTCACATTGCTTAATCAAATTTGCGTGACATGTCGACATTTGGCGTAATGGCTTAATGCATTAATATGATGTATAATGTATTTTTATGGCATGTATGTATGCGGCATTTTGCGTTTGCGCATTGTTTGATCGTATTTGCATGATGTTTTGCATATTGTGCAATGGCTTGATGTAGTGGCATATGACACGTATGTACAATGTACTTATGCCTCATCTATTTGCTTGCATAATATATTTGCATGTCAACTCGGTGTTTTTGTGCAATGTATGAAACATTCACATGACGACGTAGCATGCTACTACTACACAATTCATTCTATATAGTAGGTCATATGCTTGCATAATGCATTTTTATTTTGCCTGTTGGCATATACAATGCATTGGAATAATAATTCAATACTCTTATGTAGTGCATGATATATTTGCAAGTCAGTGTAGTGCGCAGACGCTACATATTGCATTTTGCATATTGGATGATATGCTTGCATATTGTATTTTATACTTTGTGACGTGCATATGCATAATATGAATGCATTAGTGCACATTTCAATGCATGGGAGATACTTTTGTAATATTCAGCTATGTAAATGACCGTCATTGAGAAATGCACTGGTTTCATTTTAGAAGTTGTAAATGCCTTATATCCGCTTGAATGCATGTAATGGATCTGGTGGCATGACGCTGCCTATAGATTATTTGCTACTTTATGCAGGTAAATTGTCTTGTACTAATGATTCTCCTACAGGTGTTCATAGATAGTTGCATTTACTGCAATTCTTTTGCATTTACTCCCTTATGCATTTTGCTTGTGGATAGTATGTTAAGTGTATAACGAGTCTTCTATGACCACTGGTAGGAACTTACATTTCATTGCATATCATTTGCTTATGCTTGCAGTGAATCAATGTATTTCCCAACAATTAATTGATTATTGACTGCAAAGGTGTCGTAGCATCCATTGTCTGCTGTTGATTATCACCGTTGCGCATGCGATAGATATTCTATTATTTCTAGTAGGCATTTGCATTTATCATAGTTCTTCTACATTTTTCTTGTAGATAGTATGTAGTGCGTGTAACAGATCTTCTATAGTGGCTCGTAGATGCTTGCATTTGCTACATTCCGTCTACCTTCGCTTGCCGAGGATCGATGCATTTGACTGTCATTGCACAGTTCTTGATTGTGGGGGGTGCTATAACATTTATTGCCTCTTGCTAATCGTTGCTCACAGGCATACTGATATATACACGAGAAATCCCACTCCATTGCTGGCAAGTACTCGTATTCACCGTGTGTTGCACTGTGTATGTTTGAATTCATCGTATATTGTCTATCAAACTCTTCTACTTGTAGGAGACTAGTGAATTTGTTAGATGTTTGATGGCATTGACCGTGAGGGTATCCTTGCAATCATTGTATGCTGCTTGCACATATCTTAGTGAGCATTAGCATTCGTAGGGGTTGGATGTAATTATTTGCAATTAAGTAACATCGGCTGCGTGCAATCTGCATTCGTTCCAAACTTCTCAAATACGCCTTCATTAGCCGTCCGTTGCATGTATACCTCCACTGCTTGCAGGGTTTACTGTGTTTATTCATCCTCATATGTTGATCGCAAAGTATTACTACATTCGTTTCATATCCACTGTCAATACTTACGAGCAGATTAATACGTTTGTTGGTAATTTAATTATTGTTAACAGTATGAACACCTTGGCATCTATTGCATGTTGCTTGTAAGCAGGTTGTCATATCCCCTACATGTGGGCTCTGAAAATTCCATTGGATGCACTCCCGGCCTCTCCGCGCCATCGGTCTATTTTTCTTTTCTGATAGTGATGACGGCAGAGAGTTTTAACAAAATTAGGTTCCGGATGAATTTTCAGAAGGCAGATTGGGTTTTAGATATGACACTACCCAGAGATTTCGCCCTCATTTTGTGAGGACTTTATGATCTGAGTTCTGGTTTCCTATAGGCGCAAGCCCCTATAGTTAATTACCCCTCCCGATAACGAGAGAGAACTTTCGATTAAGGCTAGTTATTAAAGTGATCTCATGGATCTAAAATCCAGTATATAATAGCAACAAATTTAGGGTTTGAATTTGAATTTATGATTTAGAATTTATCACTATAAACTTAAAACTGGGGTGGGGGGAGTGAAGACGAGCCCGATCAAGATCCCATGGTTCCGTCGTCCCGGGCTGTCATGATCCCTGGTCTACTTAGTCAGAGGAGGTAGTCGACCCAACCTGACAGAAGGCACCTTGTCGGCAGCCATGGGTTGCTTCGTCCAAGAATACCTTGTAGACCTGGGTTGGTGTTTGTCTAAGGGCATATATCTGAATCCACCTTAGCTAACAGAGGGCTTTGTGCCTATCGACTATACCCTATGATTCATCACTCAAGGGTTTGACGCCTTTAGGGAACATACGGGCTTTGGCCGTGATCGTAATATAATGGTGCCATTTTGCGGCAAAACCACCCGATCAGAGGGCACATGCCACGTCCCTGCTGGCAAGAGACTATTTGAGGATGAATCTTAGTGATACACCCGACATGTATTCGCTCTTTGTGAGCTGAGGTTGATTTCAAATTTATCACCCCCGACAAACGGTTGCGGGGGGTGGATGTGTTTTAGTTTTAAGTTTTTAGGTGATGTATTTCATTTTAAGAATTCTTGACTTTTATTGAATTTGAGATTTGACCCCTCCGGTTGAAATTTTCTGTCAACACGGCCATCATCGGGGTGACGTTAAAGTCACTAGTGTTTTCGTAGGATTTTGGGAGGCATTTTATGATTTAAGTCGTGTCGACTCCAATCCTTTCGAGGAGGAGGATGAGACTCGAATTTAGACCCGCGAAGCATTCTCAGACCATTAGATTTTGAAATCGTATGCGGTGGTCGGAGCACATGCGGGTTGTAGTATTTGACCCTGCGCAGCATTCTCGAACATTTGTGTTTGTAACTTTAAAATGTTGACCGGAGCACATGCAGGGGGTAGATTTCAGTTTAAGGGATCATATTTAATACATAAGGGGCAATTTTAAAATATTTAAATATGATTCGTTGTGCCAGTGATTTCATTTAGAAAAGGTCGAGATTTCTCTTAGGGGCCTACGAACGCCTTCTGTCCGCTTGTATACGTGTTGCGGATCCGGTGGCGTTTAAGTGTATTAAATTTCACTTATTGCATTTAGTTTATTTTGAGTCCTCTAAACGTCACTTAGTAAAGCTTATAAAGGATACTTGCTCAATAGGTATTAGGAGATCGTGCTCGTTTTCGTAAGAGAGTTATCTTGCTCGCTACAAGTTCCCCTATTCTCTCCCATAAGCGGATTGATTTGTTAGATACAAGCTCCTTGTCCTTGCTTGTAGGCTAGTTGTTGTAGGCACTACGAATTCCTTATTCCTGCTCATAGGTGAATTGTAGTATAGTTGTAGTGGGCACTATAAATTCTCTGCTCCCATTTATAGGTGAATTATAGTGTGTTGTATTTTGCCTTTGGGTTGCAGGAAATGGTTTGAAGCTCTAACCATCTTAGATCTTAATGAATTGAACTCTTTCTCCTCAAATTACATGTTTCATACTTCTTAATTGACGGCATGAGATTGGAAGACACATATATGATTGGCATAAGAGGACCATCCATTTGTAAGGATTTTCATTGAACATAAGATGTTTCTGTTGTTTCTTACAGATGAGTTCAGTAGTTTGGAAAGCTGCTCTATTAGAGAGCTATTATGTGAGCTATCATTTGTTGGAAAGCAGTTTCAGAGTCGTTGTGAGCGTTGTTCTTGCTCAATTGGAGAGCTATTGGAGAGATGTTTGGAGGGCTTTGTAAGAACTTGTACTTATATTGGATTATTGAAAATATTTTATTTTTATATTGTTATTTTGATTGCATTAATTAATTAAGTGAATTAAATGAGTTATTTATTTTTTTATTGAAATTAATTGTTTTAATTAATTAGTTATTTAATTAGTTAAATTGGTTTTGTTAACTGATTAATGTTTTAAATTAATTAAATGATTTTTATTTTAAATTAAAGTTTGATTAAAAGGATTTTGAATTAAAGTTTTAATTTTAAAATATTTATTGTTTAGTATTAGTTGTTTAGATATTTGAATTTCTCTTTGTGATTTAATTAAATTAATAATTTGTCCTCAGTTAATTAATTCTGTTAACATCTGCTTTGGATTTGGAAAAGATCAAGCTTAGCCTTCTCATTTGTTTGCTCATTGGAACTATTTGAATGTGAGGATTTCTTAAGGGTTTAGTTAGTTTATTATTCTCAAATCCAAAATTTAAATTTAAATTTAATTGTTTAAAGATTTTGATTTAAGTTTTAAGTTTTATCTGTTTTTTAAAATGTTCATTGGTTTATTAAATCAAAGTAGATTATATTAGGTTATTTATTTGTCCATTTAAATTTATTGGTTAATTAATGTTGCAATTAAATTAATAAGTTGAATATTTTCAATCTTTCCAAAAATCCAAATAAGTCCAAAAATTTTATTTTTTTCTAAGTCCCAAATTTTTTTGAGTGAATTTCGGCAGCCTTCCGGCGTTCCCTCCCCGGCGCCGGGAGGTAAGGAGGGCATTTGCCCTTTTGGCTCGACTCGACCGGATCAAATCGACGGCGAGGAGATTGGGAGAGCGATCGAGTCTTCAAGTCTTCAAATTGTGTGCAACCTGTTGATTAAACAATTTAATTTTATTTTAAAAGGTAGTTTTTGTCCCCTCGAAAATTCGGCAGCCTTCCGGCGTCCCCTCCCCGGCGCCGGGAGGTAAGGAGGGCATTTGCCCTTTTGGCTCGACTCGACCGGATCAAATCAACGGCGAGGAGATTTGGTCTTCAAGTCTTCAATCCCTCGGTCGGATTAGCTCGACGACCGAGGGCTTCGGGGGACCGTATCAACCCCGGGACTTCCTTCAAGTCTTCATACATATTTACAAATTCTTTTATTTCTCTCCATCTCTCTCTCTCTCTCTCTCTCTCTCTCTCTCTTAAATTATATATAATATAATATAATATAATAATAATAATAATAAAATTATTATTATTACATTAAATAATATTATTTATATATATATATATATATTATACATAACTATTATATAATATCATCTATATAATATATATATATATATATTATACTATGTATAATATAACATTATATTATAGCATTATTATATAATATTATAATATATATAATATAATATATATAAATTATGATATTAGAGGAGGAAGAAGATCGGGAGAAGCCCGATTTGGCTAGGATCGGTCACGCACGGGAGCGGGTCGCGGGAGGCTAGGGCACGGCGGCTTCGTCGGCGGCGGGTCCGGCGAGTCGGTGGCGGGTCCGAGCAGATGAGTTGGACAGCGAAGGCTGGCCGGTGGCTGGTTCGAGCAGATTGAGGAGTCGATTGGGTTTGGCGGCCGAGTGCAGGTGCCGGAGATGGAGGAGGCGGATCTGGCCGGCGGCGGGTATAGGCAGGAGGTCTGGAGTCGCCGGTGGGATGAGGTGTAGAGGTTGAGACAGTTGCCGGTGTGCAAGCGGCGGGAGACAAATCGGAAGTCGGATTCGCAAGTGGTCGGGCCAGAGGCGAGCAAGAGTCGGGTCGACGACAAGCTTGGCGTCGCGTGGAGGAGATCCGACGATGAAGAACAGGATTTAGGAGTTGGGCCGGTTCGACAGAAGCAAAACGGAGGCGGGAGCAGGAGGTCGGCGGCGGATTCGTCCAAGTTCGTTGATCGCAGGAGGAGAGGGGCTTTTGGCTTTGCTTGCAGTTGTGAGTATCAAATTCTTTTTTTCTTTTCTTCCTCTGTATGCCTGAGAGCCAAATGAAGTCGAGCCTCCTTGTTTTGTGTCGTAGAGGGAGACAGTTTGAGCAGTTATGTGAGATCGTGCGAGGTTGTGGGTGGTTTAGCCGGCAGTTTAAGTCAACAAATGCCCCCCAACAAATATGATATGCGCCTTGTAGCAGATCATGTTTGTTGAAAGCTGGTTGACCATACGGATCTCTAAAATTAGATTTTGATGTCACGTAGAGGGTCTTCTAGATATCCCTGATTTATCTTCTCAATTTGTCAGGCATAAAACATATCTTCTGCCCTAGCTTTATGATTTATTGGGCTTGATGAAGAATCTATATCGGTGACCTAAACTCTTTAGATTGATATTAGATCGCAAATAGTCATCTGTCCAGTGCTTTATGCACAGCAGATTTTGATGATGACAACATTCCCCTAGTTCAACCTATGGCTTTATAAGAACTGTGGGATGGCTTCTTCGATCCTAAGCTTTGTGCTTTATCGGACATGCTGAAGAAGAGAAGCTCCTTCAATCTTAGCTTTGTGCTTGACAGATTTATTGAAGGATAATGCCTCTAACTTGACGATAATTTTCATTGTGACTTTGTGCCTTTGAGTTGATTGAGAATCTTTTTCTGGATTTTGCCTCACTCCCTTTGTTAGTTGAGAAAATCTTCTGAATCTAAATACTTTGATTTGATAAATTTGACAAATATTGAACTTGATAGTATTTGTCATCGGGCTAACAAAACAGGTGCCTTCCTACTACAGCTTCTTATCTTGGCTTGTTGAGTAGGTAAAGCTGTCAGTGGCTCGGCCGCATATAGGCTTTTTGAGACTGATATTATACCTGTTTGAGCACTGGACTTGTACTATAACAACTTGTACTTGTTGAATTTGATTTGTTGAGGTTATCAGACCAAAAGTCTTTTCATTTGAACTTTTAGGAGTTTGGCGTATTTGAAGATGAATCTTCAATGATTGCATATTTACTTGCTTGAAGTCACCAGCTTCTGAGCTTCTGCCCTATATTTATATAGTGGTAGCTTCATGAATAATTTTAAATATTTATTTGGGAATCGATGTTAACCCAAATAAATATTTAAAATGCCCCCTGTCTTAAAAGAAAATTTTCAACCGTCATTAGGATTTTGGGCATTTTTAAATTTAAAAATGCCCCCTGTCTTGTGGGAGAATTTCTTAGACACCTTAGAAATGTATTCTATCCTTGTGAGGGAATAGTCTTCATCTTGCTATCTTTAAGAATAGTATTTCTTGAGATATCTCCCATTGATCGGGGGCATAGGTCGTCGACCTTCCATATCGATGAGTTGATAAGCTCCTCCCTGGTACACCTTCTCGATGACAAAAGGGCCTTCCCAATTTGGTTCAAATTTACCACCAATTCTTCGGTGTGGGATAATTGGTCTTCTCAGCACCAGGACCAATTCTCCTTCTTGAAATGCTCGAGGGCGTACCATACGATCAAAAGATTTTATCATTCTTGCTCGATAAATTTCTAAATTTTGTTGAGCTTGGAGACGGACTTCATCCAGTGCGTCAAGCTCTTCCATCCGTAGGCGAGCATTTTGTTCTTCTGTGAGGTCGTACTGAACAGCTACTCGAAGCGACGGCAATTCAACTTCGAGTGGAAGTACTGCTTCAGCTCCAAACACTAACGCATAAGGAGTTGCTTTTGTTGGTGTCTTATATGTAGTACGATATGCCCATAATGCTTCTGCCATCTTAGTATGCCACTCTCTTTTATTTTTAGTGAGGATTTTCTTGATCAGCTTTATGAGCGTCTTGTTGAAGGCTTCTGCCAATCCATTTGCTCTTGGATTATAGATCGATGAATATCGCCAATCAATTTTATGCTGCTCAATGAATTTGTATATCTTTGTACTTTTGAAAGCTGGACCGTTGTCTGATATTATGCGGCGTGGTACACCAAATCTGTAGACAACGTTATGAGTAAAGAAGTTGATCACATGATGAGCAGTGACTTCTTTGAATGGTACCGCTTCAGCCCATTTAGAAAAATAATCTGTTGCAGCTAATATAAATCGGTGTCCAGCAGATGATGGTGGATCAATTGGCCCTATTACATCTGTCCCCCAGCATTCAAAAGGCCAAGAGGCTATAGTGGGATGTAAAGGATTTGGAGGTTGATGTATAATATTGCCATGAATTTGACATTCATGGCATATATCTGCATGATTGGTGCAATCCTTTACCATTGATGGCCAGTAATAACCCATTCTTTTAATTTTAATGGCCATTTTAGGACCCGATTGATGTGCGCCACATAGTCCTTCGTGAACTTCAGAGATAACTTTATCAGCTTCATCTCTCCCTAAACATCGTAGCCACATTTGATCGAACGATCTTCGATATAACATGTTGTTAACAAATGCATATCGCAACGCTCTCTTTTTGATCTGTGTAGCTAATGATTTATCTGTCGGGAGTTTGCCTTCTCTGAAGTAGTCGATGAAAGGCTGCCTCCAGTCATTTTGCTCTTCAACCTCTAGGCATTCAAGCCAGAATTCAGAGGTTCTGCCAAATCTTTTTCCTGTAAATATTGGAGGTTTATCTATTTGATTTTTAGGGATAATTTGTTGGGGAGGTTGAGGAACAATTGAAGTTGTGTCCTGTTGGCTTAAATTTGTTGACCCCTCTGCCTGCAGGGAACATAGAATTGCTGGCTCCAGTACTCGACGAGTGTTGACATTGATCAGCACCGGCTCGTCATTCATGCTCGCCATTTCCTTAGCGAGTTTTGCTAAAGAATCTGCTTTACTATTATGAGCTCGAGATACTTGAATCAATGTAACATTTGTAATTTGCTTCATGAGTTCAAGGACCCGTCTATGATAGTAAATCAACCCGACTCTGCCGATTTTATAGATACCCAGTACTTGATTTATAATGAGCTGAGAATCACCAAAAATTTTGAGGTTTTGAATTTTCATTGAAATAGCGATCTCGAGACCCGCTATTAAAGCTTCATATTCTGCTTCGTTGTTAGTTCTGGGTTCAGTTAAACCAAATGAAAATCTCATTATCCCTCCATTAGGTGCTATGAAAATAAGACCAACACCAGCTCGTGCTTTTGGGAGGTTTGGAGGTTGGGCAGGTTTAATTGACAATGCACCATCAAAATACATTTCCCATATTTGTGATTCTTCTCCTTCTAGAACAAATAGGATTTGTTCATCGGGAAGATCATCATTGAGCGACGAGTCTGCAGGAACGGGATGTGCGGCAAGAAAATCTGCTAGGACTTGCCCTTTCACTGCCTTTTGTGGAACATAGGTGATATCGAACTGCAGAAGTATCACTGCCCACCTGGCTAGGCGACCTGTCAACGCTGGTCTTGTCATCAAGAACTTCAGCGGATCGATCTTTGATATCAGCGTAATTTTATGAGATAGCATATAGTGGCGGAGTTTTTGAACTGCAAAAATCAGCGCCAGACAATGTTTCTCAATTGGAGAGTAACGTATCTCTGCTCCAATCAATCTTCGACTGATGTAGTAGAGTGCATTTTCTTTGCCTTCTTCATTGTGCTGAGCTAGCAATGCCCCAAGGGACTCTTCCAATGCTGCGGTGTATAGGATAAGAGGCTTCCCTGGAATTGGTGCTGCAAGAATAGGCGGACTTAACAAATATCTCTTGATACTATTAAAAGCTTCTTGACATTCATCATCCCATTTGAAATGAACATCTTTCTTCATCAGCTTTACAAATGGTTGACATCTGCCAGATAGATTTGAGATAAATCGCCGTATAAACGCAAGCTGTCCTTGTAAAGAACGAAGTTGACGAAGACTTTTTGGAGGCGGCATTTCTATAATTGCCTTGACTTTGTTAGGATCAACCTCAATCCCTCCATGTCGTACTACATACCCAAGAAACTTTCCTGAGGAAACTCCGAAGGCACATTTGAGTGGGTTCATTTTGAGATTGAATTTTCTGATCCTTTCGAATACAATTCTCAAATCTTCAAAATGATCTTTTCGATCTATACTTTTGACAACAAGATCATCCACATAGCATTCAACTTTCTGGTGGATGAGGTCGTCAAATATATGTGTCATAGCTCTTTGGTATGTAGCTCCAGCATTTTTTAAGCCAAAGGGCATAACTGTGTAGCAGAATATGCCGATGGGAGTCCTAAAAGATGTATGTTTCTCATCTTCAGGTGCCATTCTGATTTGGTTGTAGCCCGACGATCCATCCATAAATGAGAATATGTCGTAGTTGGACGTATTGTCAACCAGCAATTCTGATATTGGAAGTGGAAAGTCATCTTTTGGACATGCCTTATTTAGGTCTCGATAGTCAATACATATACGAATTTGTCCGTTCTTCTTTTTCACTGGGACAATATTGGCTATCCAATCAGCATATTTCTCTTCTCGAATGAAACCTGCTTCGATAAGCTTCTTAGTTTCTGCAATCACTTGCTTTTCGATTTCTAGCCTCATTCGCCTTGGAGCTTGCTTTACAGGTACTGCACCTGGTTTAATGGCTAGTTTATGAACAGCTATATCAGGGGATAAGCCTGGCATTTCATCGTATGTCCAAGCAAAGCAGTCCCTGAATTCACTGAGTAATAATTTCATCTTTTCAACTTTATTCTTGGAGAGAAGAGCACTGATGAAGGTCGGGCGAGGGTCCTCATCAGTTCCCAAGTTTATTTCTTTTAGCACATCCATGGTAGCAGCCTGTCCACCATCTTCAAGTTCTTCTGGTGCAGGTTTAGTTTCCACATCTTTCTCTTTATTTGTATCTGTATCTTCAGTAGTCAGACATTTATCCATTATCGCATAACATATATTTTTCTGAGTATGTTCTGCTACGATAAATCCAAGACCTTTTGTATCGCGACTACCCATCTTTGATAATTCTTGGCACCACATTCTTTGAAAGAAACGTGCTCGTCGCCAAGTAACCATATTATGAATTCCAGCTTTCTGTATCATCTGCTGAATTCTTTTGGGATAATATCTGGGCATTTCTGTAGGAATTATCTCTACATCTTCATTGAAATTCTCATGCTCATTGAGATTCTCTTCTTGATATTCTCCAAATTTATAAAATAAGCTTCCTGGTCCTCTACTTCCGTGTAGGGGAGGTACATAAAATGTTTTAAGCTCTTCAACATTATGCACCTCGCGGGATACGATTTTCCTGAAATGTTGTGGAGGGATTAAGGTAACCACAAAAGTATTTTCCTTTGGCTTTTCATTAACCAAAGGCTTGTAGGCTTCAGAGACATCATCTTCCTCTGTGTCACTTCCTAAATGGAGTACAACTTTATTTGATTTAGGAAGCATATTAACTCTTTTAGGAAGATTTGATATCATGTTCTTTCTTCCTGTCTGCTTTTCTTCAACTTCTTTGGGTTGTTTTGTACTCCTTGAGGTCGATGCTTTAATTTTTGGAGATTGTATCGGCTTTACTTCATTTGGAATGAAGTATTTTGCATCATCATAAATTTTCACTTCGTGGACTGCGAAGGGTTGTATATCGCCAGAGATCCGGTACTCTTCTCCATCTTTTAGATATTTCATGCATTGGTGCATTGTTGATGGAATAAGACCATTCTCATGAAGCCAAGGTCTACCCAATAATGCCTTGAATGAAGTGTCTGCATCGATAATATAGAATTTGGCTTCTGTGCATAGCTCTCCAAATTTAAGGGGAAGGACAAATGACCCGATAGTTTTTTGCCCTTTCTCGTTAAAACCGTGCACCATAAGTTTATCTGGCCCGAGATGTTGAATATCTAGGGATAGTGATCTTAGTGTGCGCAAGCTCATGAGATTTATTGAAGACCCTGGGTCAATCAGAATTCGCTTGATTATGTTGCCATCACTTTCTGCCGTAATATATAAAGGACGATTATGTTCTGTAGTCCCCAACATGAGATCTTCTTCAGAGAACGTAACAACAGGTTCATTTCTGGCATGAAGAACTTCGCTCAAACATCTTTCTGCGAAATACGCCTCATATCTTTCTGGATTTTTCAGAGCCTGTATCAAGGTTTCTCGAAGCTCTCTTGACATTAGAAGAGCTTCATAGATGCTGAGCTGTGCTGGGATTTTTCTCAAGTGGGAAATGATATTGTATTCTATCCCCTTATTTGTATCATATTTCTTCTTATGATCTTTAGGGATGATTTCTTCATTGATGATTATATCTTTTCCCTTGTCTTTGCCTGATAACCCCTTTTTTAATGGCGGTGGCAATACTTTGCCACTTCTCAGCTGCACTTGAGCCACTTCATTCGACTCAGCCTCTTTTGATGAAGATTTTGTTGAATATTCAGAGTCTTCATTCAGCTTTACACGCTCCATTTGTGAAGCCATTTGTTGATCCGACTCATCGTCACTTGGAAAACACAACTCTTCTTCTGAGTCACTATTTGTCTGTAGCACCATCAGACATAATTCTGATGTCACTTTATCAGTCATTTTTGTAGAAGACATTGCTATTTGACCCCCACCATGACCTTTAAAAGAGTCTCGTTGGCATGCAGTTGATGTTACTGAGATGACTCGGCATGTTTCTACATGGAGTGACTCTTCATCTTCTTGTTCATCATTTTTCACTTCTGATTGGTCTATTTGAAGCCCAGACATAAAATCTGTAAGTGTTATAGGCCGCCTTATTGGTTGATGATAATCCTCCAAATTATTGATGATCTTTTGAAGTGCGGTCCTCTTCTTCTTTAGCCTGTTATGCTTGTTTGAGTTGTCAGACTTCTTAGAGGATGTTTTATAGAACCGCTTAATATTAGAACATCTTCGAGTTGATGACCTAGAAGTGGATGCACCTGCATTTTGATTTCCTTTCAATTCAAGCACTAGTTCCGTAGAGGATTTCCATTCTACACCAGGAACTCCTTCCAGTTGCTTAATCATCTTCCTTGTCTTCTTGGAGATTGCAGTCTGCCATTCATCTTTTTCTGGCATCATTTTTCCCTTCATTTTTTTTCCTTCCTTCATTGGAGGTATAGGAGAAGACACAATCACCTTCACAGATTCCTTCTTTGGGTGAACTAGAACGCTATTTGATAGTGTGAACTCACCATCTCTATATTTCTTTTCAAGCCAGTCTTTGAAGACATAACAATCTTCAATAGGGTGGCTGATAACTCGGTGATACGGGCAATAATTTGGATTATCTTTTTGCTCAGCTTCTTCTGGTCTTTTACACTCAGGTAATTCAAGACCAGCATTAAGCGCTTGCTTGAATAATTTTGCCACACTTTCCCTCTTAAAAGAATATTCTCTATTCATTTTCTCTTTAAGGGATGTGATTCGATCACCGGTTCTTGGCTTCGAATGTTCTCCTCCATCACGAAAAGTCTGAGACCTGTCGTTCCCTCCCAATATTAATTTTGGCTGGGGTTTAGAATATTGTCTTCCTTTATCATCTTTAGGAGTAGATTGTTTTTCTTTATCGATCCTTAAAGATGATGCAGAATAGATCTCATCCCTTCTAGTATCTGCAACTTTATTTCTTCGGGGTCTATCTGAATAATTTTCAGACTTGGACAGGTTCAACTTTTCAAATTTAGCTACTCTATCCAGTAGCTCCTGATAAGTGCTGATAGAGGCCATGCATAAAAATGGTAACATCTTATCATCGATGTTTCCCATTAGCAGTTGAACAGCGTGCTCCTCTTCCAATTGTTGTTCGCATTTCATACTCATATTACGCCAACGAGTGATGTACTTTGTCACTGACTCACCTTTTTTTCGTTTCTCTAAGGCAAGGTCAGCGATAGTAGTCTTCTCCGTAGCACTGGCGAACCTTTTTACAAACATATTCTCTAGTTCTGAAAATGTCTTAACAGAATCATTGGGCAGCTCAGTGTACCATTCAAAAGCAGTTGCAGTCAAACTACTGATGAATTGGCGGAAGAGCAGAGCATCAACTCCCCCAGTATTTCCACATGTTGCTTTAAACTGAGCCAAGTGTTGTTTAGGATTGCCGGTGCCATTAAAAGTATTAAACTTAGGCACTGAATAGCCTTTAGGGTAGGGCACCTGATCATACTCGGCCGGATATGGGCGACCCTTGCTCACAAACTTCTCTACCTGCTCTGAGGCAATGACAGCCTTAATCTTTTCATTGATTATTGATTCTAGTTGCGGAGTCATCACTGGCTCAGATGTATTTGCAATATCGTGGTGAGTTTGCAGATGAACAAGTCGATCAGCCTCATTTCCTCCTTTAGGTGTGATTCGAATTTCAGACACCTGAGGTATTGGGTCGGTTGGCAAATTAGTAGGAACACTACTGGATATTTGCTGATTAACGGGCTGACCCGATGTATGATGATCAGTTGGTTGAGGAAATACAGGAGTAGTAATGATGTTCTTCTGCATTAACTGCATCATCGCAGTCATCTGTGCCATCATTTCTGTCATCTTGCTATTCAGATCGGATATCTCCTTATCTTTTTCTTTCATCTGGAGTTTCAAACGTCTTTGTGCTTGTGCTAATGTTTCATCAAGCACTTCTTTGTCTTGATCATCATTTTGTCCATCGCCCGAGGGGACTTCTTCTTCTTCTAATTGCTCGTCCTGAGCTTGATCTTCTTGGGATGTTGTTGTTTTAGAAGAAGTGGGCCCTGCTTCATTACGTCGTCGGTAGCCACGTGTTTGATGTGGCTCATCACCATGTCCCACCATGTAGACTACCTCAACTTCCATGGTGTCTTCATCTTCATCATTATCATTTTCTTGTACTCGAATCTCAGAGCGACGCTTCCAGTAGATCTCTGGCTCTGCATGTGGTATAGGAACTTCTTCTATTGGAGGGGTACGATCAAAATTGACATTCTTTCGAGAGGTTGAAGTTGGCTGGCAATAGGATTCCTTGGAAAATTTTCCAAGGTGTCGACTATTACAAGTGTCAGTAATAGGAACCTTTTCCTTAGGTACCCATTGTTGACGATTCTTATTAAAGGCGGATCTATGGGAGGCTGCACCAGATGTCACGCCTATATTGACTTTCTTTTGCAGTGATCTTTTTCCAGGAGATCTCGGCCTCCAAATTTCTTTTCCCTTCCACTGGGATCTTTTGATAGCGGAATCCTGAACACGAGGTCTAGGATTCACGCTCCAATGTTCACCGCGTGGAGTTGATCTCGATTTCTCCTGAGCTATCGTGGCAGTTGGTATATCTCTTTGTGGGATCCTCCTATCCTTAAATGTCTATGGCCTTTGATATTTCTTCCTTATCAGGCCATTTTCTTTTGCAACTTTCAAAACTCTGTGCACCCTGGCGGACAGAGTTTCATGCTTCTTCGTTTGAGGAATAGGGGTTTGGGGCTGCTGATCCCAAAATGACTATTTCAACTCGCCAGTAGGGCTGTTCCTCTTCACCCATTTTAGATTTGTAAACTTGTTATGGGTGGGAACGTTAACCTCTGGTTCCAAGGCTGGGAGTGTTGATGGATGCACTGGCAGTGGTTGTTGAGCTCGTAGTTTGGCATTTAACTTTCTCCTTTGCCTTCTTGTGAGCCTTCCTCCAGATGAGGAGGCTTCAGCATCATCCTTTCCAGGTGCAGATAACACGGTTGGCAGAGTGGTGGCCCTAGTAGGTACCACGGATATTCTTCCTCCAGTTACGACCCTCTCTGTGGTTGGGGCCTTGGGCTGCGATAATCTTTCGAAGACAGAGGTTCTATTTTGTTGAACTGCTTTAGCAGTAGCAGTTCTAGCAGCTCGTGGTTGTTGCACGGAATAGGCACGTCGTGCATAAGTTTCAGCAGAGTCAGGCCTCGCAGAATGGCCTTGAATAGTCATGCCGTGAATAGGTACGGCGGCAGCCATTGCAGTAGCTGCAGAAAACTCTAAACTTCCAAATCGGATAGTGGCTTCAGAGTCTCCGGTGTTAATGACGGCATTCGCTAGCTGGATGCTAGCGCCTCGTCCTAGTTGGACGGTAAATGGAGTATTCTGTAGTTCCATTCTGCACAAAAGAAAGGTAAGGGTTAGTAGTCAAAAATTGATACATCACCCCACACTTTCAAAGTGCAGAGACTAGACAGAATGAAATATTATATATATATAATAAATTTTATTTGATTGCATTATTTCAAAACCCTGATTTTAATTAATTCATTAGAATTTTAATAATTTCATCGCTATTATAGTTTAGGTTAACTAGCCAAAGATGGAAAGAAAAACCAGTCCCCAGCGGAGTCGCCAGAAATCTGTGGGCTCTGAAAATTCCATTGGATGCACTCCCGGCCTCTCCGCGCCATCGGTCTATTTTTCTTTTCTGATAGTGATGACGGCAGAGAGTTTTAACAAAATTAGGTTCCGGATGAATTTTCAGAAGGCAGATTGGGTTTTAGATATGACACTACCCAGAGATTTCGCCCTCATTTTGTGAGGACTTTATGATCTGAGTTCTGGTTTCCTATAGGCGCAAGCCCTTATAGTTAATTACCCCTCCCGATAACGAGAGAGAACTTTCGATTAAGGCTAGTTATTAAAGTGATCTCATGGATCTAAAATCCAGTATATAATAGCAACAAATTTAGGGTTTGAATTTGAATTTATGATTTAGAATTTATCACTATAAACTTAAAACTGGGGTGGGGGGAGTGAAGACGAGCCCGATCAAGATCCCATGGTTCCGTCGTCCCGGGCTGTCATGATCCCTGGTCTACTTAGTCAGAGGAGGTAGTCGACCCAACCTGACAGAAGGCACCTTGTCGGCAGCCATGGGTTGCTTCGTCCAAGAATACCTTGTAGACCTGGGTTGGTGTTTGTCTAAGGGCATATATCTGAATCCACCTTAGCTAACAGAGGGCTTTGTGCCTATCGACTATACCCTATGATTCATCACTCAAGGGTTTGACGCCTTTAGGGAACATACGGGCTTTGGCCGTGATCGTAATATAATGGTGCCATTTTGCGGCAAAACCACCCGATCAGAGGGCACATGCCACGTCCCTGCTGGCAAGAGACTATTTGAGGATGAATCTTAGTGATACACCCGACATGTATTCGCTCTTTGTGAGCTGAGGTTGATTTCAAATTTATCACCCCCGACAAACGGTTGCGGGGGGTGGATGTGTTTTAGTTTTAAGTTTTTAGGTGATGTATTTCATTTTAAGAATTCTTGACTTTTATTGAATTTGAGATTTGACCCCTCCGGTTGAAATTTTCTGTCAACACGGCCATCATCGGGGTGACGTTAAAGTCACTAGTGTTTTCGTAGGATTTTGGGAGGCATTTTATGATTTAAGTCGTGTCGACTCCAATCCTTTCGAGGAGGAGGATGAGACTCGAATTTAGACCCGCGAAGCATTCTCAGACCATTAGATTTTGAAATCGTATGCGGTGGTCGGAGCACATGCGGGTTGTAGTATTTGACCCTGCGCAGCATTCTCGAACATTTGTGTTTGTAACTTTAAAATGTTGACCGGAGCACATGCAGGGGGTAGATTTCAGTTTAAGGGATCATATTTAATACATAAGGGGCAATTTTAAAATATTTAAATATGATTCGTTGTGCCAGTGATTTCATTTAGAAAAGGTCGAGATTTCTCTTAGGGGCCTACGAACGCCTTCTGTCCGCTTGTATACGTGTTGCGGATCCGGTGGCGTTTAAGTGTATTAAATTTCACTTATTGCATTTAGTTTATTTTGAGTCCTCTAAACGTCACTTAGTAAAGCTTATAAAGGATACTTGCTCAATAGGTATTAGGAGATCGTGCTCGTTTTCGTAAGAGAGTTATCTTGCTCGCTACAAGTTCCCCTATTCTCTCCCATAAGCGGATTGATTTGTTAGATACAAGCTCCTTGTCCTTGCTTGTAGGCTAGTTGTTGTAGGCACTACGAATTCCTTATTCCTGCTCATAGGTGAATTGTAGTATAGTTGTAGTGGGCACTATAAATTCTCTGCTCCCATTTATAGGTGAATTATAGTGTGTTGTATTTTGCCTTTGGGTTGCAGGAAATGGTTTGAAGCTCTAACCATCTTAGATCTTAATGAATTGAACTCTTTCTCCTCAAATTACATGTTTCATACTTCTTAATTGACGGCATGAGATTGGAAGACACATATATGATTGGCATAAGAGGACCATCCATTTGTAAGGATTTTCATTGAACATAAGATGTTTCTGTTGTTTCTTACAGATGAGTTCAGTAGTTTGGAAAGCTGCTCTATTAGAGAGCTATTATGTGAGCTATCATTTGTTGGAAAGCAGTTTCAGAGTCGTTGTGAGCGTTGTTCTTGCTCAATTGGAGAGCTATTGGAGAGATGTTTGGAGGGCTTTGTAAGAACTTGTACTTATATTGGATTATTGAAAATATTTTATTTTTATATTGTTATTTTGATTGCATTAATTAATTAAGTGAATTAAATGAGTTATTTATTTTTTTATTGAAATTAATTGTTTTAATTAATTAGTTATTTAATTAGTTAAATTGGTTTTGTTAACTGATTAATGTTTTAAATTAATTAAATGATTTTTATTTTAAATTAAAGTTTGATTAAAAGGATTTTGAATTAAAGTTTTAATTTTAAAATATTTATTGTTTAGTATTAGTTGTTTAGATATTTGAATTTCTCTTTGTGATTTAATTAAATTAATAATTTGTCCTCAGTTAATTAATTCTGTTAACATCTGCTTTGGATTTGGAAAAGATCAAGCTTAGCCTTCTCATTTGTTTGCTCATTGGAACTATTTGAATGTGAGGATTTCTTAAGGGTTTAGTTAGTTTATTATTCTCAAATCCAAAATTTAAATTTAAATTTAATTGTTTAAAGATTTTGATTTAAGTTTTAAGTTTTATCTGTTTTTTAAAATGTTCATTGGTTTATTAAATCAAAGTAGATTATATTAGGTTATTTATTTGTCCATTTAAATTTATTGGTTAATTAATGTTGCAATTAAATTAATAAGTTGAATATTTTCAATCTTTCCAAAAATCCAAATAAGTCCAAAAATTTTATTTTTTTCTAAGTCCCAAATTTTTTTGAGTGAATTTCGGCAGCCTTCCGGCGTTCCCTCCCCGGCGCCGGGAGGTAAGGAGGGCATTTGCCCTTTTGGCTCGACTCGACCGGATCAAATCGACGGCGAGGAGATTGGGAGAGCGATCGAGTCTTCAAGTCTTCAAATTGTGTGCAACCTGTTGATTAAACAATTTAATTTTATTTTAAAAGGTAGTTTTTGTCCCCTCGAAAATTCGGCAGCCTTCCGGCGTCCCCTCCCCGGCGCCGGGAGGTAAGGAGGGCATTTGCCCTTTTGGCTCGACTCGACCGGATCAAATCAACGGCGAGGAGATTTGGTCTTCAAGTCTTCAATCCCTCGGTCGGATTAGCTCGACGACCGAGGGCTTCGGGGGACCGTATCAACCCCGGGACTTCCTTCAAGTCTTCATACATATTTACAAATTCTTTTATTTCTCTCCATCTCTCTCTCTCTCTCTCTCTCTCTCTCTCTCTCTCTCTTAAATTATATATAATATAATATAATATAATAATAATAATAATAAAATTATTATTATTACATTAAATAATATTATTTATATATATATATATATATTATACATAACTATTATATAATATCATCTATATAATATATATATATATATATTATACTATGTATAATATAACATTATATTATAGCATTATTATATAATATTATAATATATATAATATAATATATATAAATTATGATATTAGAGGAGGAAGAAGATCGGGAGAAGCCCGATTTGGCTAGGATCGGTCACGCACGGGAGCGGGTCGCGGGAGGCTAGGGCACGGCGGCTTCGTCGGCGGCGGGTCCGGCGAGTCGGTGGCGGGTCCGAGCAGATGAGTTGGACAGCGAAGGCTGGCCGGTGGCTGGTTCGAGCAGATTGAGGAGTCGATTGGGTTTGGCGGCCGAGTGCAGGTGCCGGAGATGGAGGAGGCGGATCTGGCCGGCGGCGGGTGTAGGCAGGAGGTCTGGAGTCGCCGGTGGGATGAGGTGTAGAGGTTGAGACAGTTGCCGGTGTGCAAGCGGCGGGAGACAAATCGGAAGTCGGATTCGCAAGTGGTCGGGCCAGAGGCGAGCAAGAGTCGGGTCGACGACAAGCTTGGCGTCGCGTGGAGGAGATCCGACGATGAAGAACAGGATTTAGGAGTTGGGCCGGTTCGACAGAAGCAAAACGGAGGCGGGAGCAGGAGGTCGGCGGCGGATTCGTCCAAGTTCGTTGATCGCAGGAGGAGAGGGGCTTTTGGCTTTGCTTGCAGTTGTGAGTATCAAATTCTTTTTTTCTTTTCTTCCTCTGTATGCCTGAGAGCCAAATGAAGTCGAGCCTCCTTGTTTTGTGTCGTAGAGGGAGACAGTTTGAGCAGTTATGTGAGATCGTGCGAGGTTGTGGGTGGTTTAGCCGGCAGTTTAAGTCAACACTACAATTCTAGTTGGTCATTTCTTATATGTGAACCATGTCAAAAACTAGAAGTTCCTCGCTATCTCTTGAAGGCAACTTGTGCTTCGCATAGTGAATCTGTTTGTTGATGTTCGCTTGTAATCAATTGAGCGCTGTAGATTGATTAATTTTCACCATTCATAACCTATATGCATTGAGGCCTTTATTCATCACGAGTCCCATGCTTGCATGTTCAAGAACTTTTATTATTTTGTAAATTAAGGTTTTAACTTTAAATATCAAATTTGGTTTCCTGTGACTTGTATAAGTTCTGTTCATTGCAGTTCAAGTCATGTTCAAGTCCCCTATTGTTAGTTTGAGTTCAAATTAAGTCCTTTACTTTTTACATAAATCCTGTGTGTCTTCACTCTGAATTTCATCAGCCTCCAGACGTCTCTCCCTTTTAGGAGAAATTCTGAGAGCTAGGTCTTCCCTACCACGCTACGAAAGCGCATAGTATAGGTGTCAGGTGACACTGCGGTCGTAGTCTTCAATTCTACTATGCTATGAGAGCGAGTATGAGTCTTCGAGGCACTTGTTTGAAAAAAAAAAGTGTGCAGTTTTTTCTCCATCGACATTGAGGCACGCTGGGGTACTTAATTTCATCCTCGTCACGCTACAAGAGCGCTTAGAGGCCTACTTGTCTCGCTGTAAGCGTCGCACTAGATTCCCTCCCACTACGCTACGAGAGCGTGTAGGATGGTCCCCCAGCATGTCGTAAGCGCTAAATATGGGGTTTTGAAACATTATACCTGAGAAGGGGTCGACGATGGCAAGGTCGGCAAGATGCACAAATATTTCCTCTCTCTTCCTTTTTTTGTTCTTCTTTTTTGTCATTTTTCTCTTTTTTTATAATGATAATATGATTAATAAATATTATTATTATTATTATTATTATTATTAAACATAATATCAATAATAATATTAATAATGATAATAAATGAATAATAATATTATTAATAACAATTATTATTATAACTAATATATATATATATATATATATATATATATACCTGTGGCTTCGGTTGAGTGTAGGAGATCGGATGAGGTGAAATTGGGCTTGCTGGGTTGTGGGAAACTTGCGGCTAGTTGAGAAGTGGCAGGAGCTCTGCCGAGTGTGGGAGTTCAATCGGGATCTATCGCAGGATGTGCGGCTGGTTCAGGTAGAGCAAAGGTCGTATCGAGTGGGTCTCGGTAGCCGGTGACGGGTGTGGAGGGCTCGGTTGAGGTCGAACAGGTCTAGGGATTCGAATGGAGGTCGGTTGTTGCGGCAAGATGCGGACGTCGGACACGGGCTGTCGAGTGAGTGGAAATTGGGTCGACTGCAGGCGGCCGCGACGGATGCTGGTCGTGGATTTCGGCGAGGTAAAGGCGGATGATCGATTGCTGGAGTCGGTTCGAGAGGGTATTCGGACGGGGCTTGCGGTTGACGGATAGAAGCGGACGTCGTGGACTGGATAGGGGCTGGGCCGATGGGATCTTAGTTGCTTGCGGCTAGGAAGTTGGGTTCGACATAGCAGGAGGATCGGAGGCTAATGGCGTCGGATCGAGAGTCGGGGCTGTTTGAGGGAGGAAGCAGGAAGTTCGTTTTAGCGTGGAAGAAGAAGAATCGCATGCGGGAACCGAATGTACAGGGCATGGGCACTGTAGCAGACAGCGAGCAGGATTTGAGTAGGCTTTTTTATATATATATTTGATGATAAATTTGGGCTTCTAGTAGAGGTCAACAAATGTATTAGACTTATTACTCTCACTTATTAACCTAAGTACAATTGCTTCGCATCACAAATTTTGTGAAACTGTGCTGCAAGTTTTTATTTATTGTTTCTCATTCAATTGCACAGAAAGAACTGAAAAACTACATACAAATGATCCAGCAGATTACTTTCACCTTCCTATATCTAAAGCTACAAAGAAACTTCGCATTTGCTCAACCGCACTTAAGAAAATTTGTCAAAAGCACGGGATGCCGAGATGGCCTCATCGAAATGCTTAATCATCTCTCTATCTTAATCAGTTGAATTAATCTGTCAAATCTTCCAACTAAATATTATATAAAAATTTATTTATGATGAATGATTAAGCAGATCAAGAGCATAGACAGAAGAATTCCAACTTGTTGAGAGATTTTTGTTCTAATAATGAAGAGGAACCAGTGAAAACGCAAGCATAGATCGAACAGCTTAAAGCTCAAAGGGCCAAAATATGTGCAGGCTGCAACCTTAATCATATTGTATTATCTTTCTAGATTATTAAATTTGTTTATAGGACAAGATGAAGAGATATTTAGCATCTTCTATGATTACTACATGTCACAAATTGGAATTTAAATTCAAATATATTAAATAATTATTACATAATACATAGAAGAGGGGATCTTAGAGGAAGCAGTCGCCCTCAGAATTTTCTTATATTATTTATATATTTATATCGTTCTATTTTAACACTTAGGATTGGAGGCGTATTAAGTATTTAATTAGTGTTAAGAAGACGAGAATTAATGGCTGGAATTTTTAAAATTTATGAAGTTATAATATTTATTAGAAAATACAAAATCAATGTGCTTAGTTTTCTATTGTTTTTATTATATGTTTTAAATAATATTAAGCAAAAAAATTAATTATTTAAACCTTAAAGACATTACATGTTAGGTGAAATTAATCCATACTGTATCAGTTCTGTTAAGCTACATCTTTTGAACAAGTCTATTCGAATGGATTTACCTTTCCATCATCCTTTTTGGAAAAACAATTTTATTTTTCAATTCCAATGAACCCCTTTGACATACTTATCAAACAAGTAAGATGTCCTGCACAGCTCACTTTGACTTGTTGGTTACGAGTTTAGGCTTCCAACTAAGAAGTCTTGAATTTGAGTCTTTGTATATGCGATGTGTGTGTTAATTTGCTTTAATTGACCTAAATGTCCTAAAAAAAAGTAAGATGTCCTTATAATGATTGGTCATGCGAGTTAAAATAAAGATGGAAACTGCAGCACCTTTTCCACTTTTTTAACATGATAAGCCTTTAAAAAAATTTTGACAGAAGATCTCAAGTATTCCATGAGCGTAGAATTTTGATTTTGACAGAATCCTGGAGCCCTTTGGACCTGAATTTTATAAGAAACTTGCCATTGAATTAAGCGTAGGCACCTGCAATCAATGGACGATCATGTTGTGCCTTCACTGATGTGTATTCTTCAACTTTTTATTCATCTAATGACATGTTATTATTTACTCACCAAATGTTTTCTCTTTTTAGGGCCCTCCAATTCATCTGCAACGGTTTGCTTGTTTTGTGACTTCAAAAATATGGCAAACGTGACTGGGGGAACTTACTTAGAAACTATGTTATAAGGCCAGCTATGCAGGTGGCAACCTGTTCTCAGAAGTTCTTTATTTGTCTAAACTCAAGAAAAAAAAAAACGGGTAATATAGCAACATTGTCATGATTACCATTGTCCATGGAGATGTTCAAGAGACAGCTTAAATGAATGCTCCAATTCCAAACTTTGGAGCACTGCACATGGCCTATCTTCCATTACAGGAAGATAAAACGCAGGAAGGTCAATTACCACAGGAGGCTTGCAAATCCGCCTATGGATGATTGTTGACAAAAATACTTATCATGTATCCCCATAATAGAGGCTGCAATGTGAATTCTAATTCTTAGAACAGAATAAGAACGCATCCTGTCTACTCCAATAAACATTTCGGGTAACTCCTAGATTTTACCTTCAGTTTTTTGGCTACGAAATAAGCTGTATGTAACATTCATTTAAATGAACTATTTAGTTTCTTGCTGCATTGAAAGATCAATTCCGGCAGATTTTTATCTTCAAAGTTTGGAAAGAATTTATAATATGAACCGTCAAGTAACAAAAAGGATGGAGCCAGTATTTACTGTGGTTATTGAACATTTTTTATCCATGTAAAATTCTTCCCATCAGTGTTTAGTTTACTATCTACTCTTTTGTCATCGCTGGATTCTGTGGGTTTAGTTTTTTTTTTTTTTTTTTTTTTGGGAATGGGGTATCTACCTGCAGCCGTTCTTTTTGGAGGCGCATGACAGCGTAACTAATCCCTCGGCTGACCTAGATGAGGCACCCACCCTAGTGACCTCCTGGCCCGCACTTGATCAGGCCCCACTGAAGAGGCACTGTTGTCCGAGAGGAATCGAGCACGGGTTGGGAGGTTCCCAACCGCACTCGCCCACTAACCAAGCTAAGCAACGGTGGATGATTTAGTATTCTTGATCTTGCTGGAGTGTACTGGTGGTGATGAGATAAACCACATCTTCTAGCGTATTCCTCATTTAATGTTAAAGATATGATTCGGTTGGAGAATTATTTGCATTCTTAATCTGCTCTGCTCTGCCCAACTGCCACGTGAGTAGATTCCACGACAGATTTTTCTGACGTGAATGGCGACTTCTAGTGTCAAGTGTCATCCAAAAGGAAGACATTATGCGTGGAAGGTTTGCAAGCCAATGACTGTATTACACACATGAATTTATAGAAAGGGCTGGTATTAGTTTGCTTCACAATTAAGAATTTAGATATGTGCATTTTGGATGCTTCTTGTTACTGTGTAAGAATTCAGTTGCGCGTTTATAGAGATAACACGTCCTTCATTATGTATTATCCTTTTTATATCAGTTATCAGACGTCCTTAATCTGAAACTCACATTTTTTTTTCTTTCCCTTCTATTGAGTATGGAGCCAATATTTCCTTAATTATCTTGAATAAGAATTGATCTTATTTTTTAATTATTAAAAATAGAAGCTCACCTCAATAATATGAAAGCCCCAAATAGTGGATATTATAAAGTTCTAAATAGAGGGTATCATAAAGTTCTAAATAGATGTTACTATAAAATCTATAAAGAAGGATATAGAAATTTTAATGATCTTTGAATTTTTTAATGTTTGATACGTCATCAAAAATGGTCTTGATCGGGCATGAATCTTGTTGCAAATATAAATTGGGAACTTCCAAATTAAATTCGAGACCAATCAAACTCTGACTTCAACAAGCTCATAATCAAATTGAACATCTTGGGGAGACGAACTCAATGATATCAAATTCAGTTTAATCCGAGCCCAAGTGAGCCCAAATCAAAGGATCAAAACCAATTTGAAAGCTTCAAAGTATTAATTGGACAACCAAATGATATCCAAATATGACATGCTTATAGTCGAATCGAGCGACATGACAAGATGAATCCAATGAGCCCAAGATCACTCAATTCTGGCATATCTAAGGCACTTAAATTCTCAACAAATGCTTAATGATCAAGAGAATCAATATGGGTCATTCGATAGAACACTCCAAAATTGCCATAAATCTTCCTCATATTTACTGAGCACGCCACTCCCAAAAAACTATAAATAAAACACCATTATTCACATGAGGGGGGTGGGGGAGGAAGAAGAGAAGAGCTATGGAGCTTAAAGAATCCTGGTGGTCCACCTCGGCATCACCACCGACGAATCCGCGCCACCAGGTCGCCGCTGCTGAACCTCTAGCCAATCATCGTCGTCGGACCTCCATATGGAAGCTACTAAAGAGCCTCCCTCCAACCACGTCGTCCGTCGACTACGATTCATCCAACCATCGCCACCTAATTACGGTCCTTTTGACTATCATCGCCCGCCGACTACGGTCCTTCTAATCACCGACAAATCCAATTTTTGAAGTTTTATCACTATCCTAACATCCTCTCATTTTCTCTCCTCTCATACTTAATTGAATATTATCTAGCATTGTTAATTAGGGAGACTAGTTAATAATTTAATTCGCTATGTTGATTAGGAAATCTTGTTCATTTTCGAACCAGGTATAGCGTTGATTCACCATTGCAGCGGAAAAGCTCCACGGATGAAGATGGTGACTCGGTTTTCCTTACAAAAACAACTCTCCTACTCCCCTCCCTCCTGTAAAAAAAAAAAACAAATGGCTTAGGTATATCCCGAGTTTATTTTAATTCTGGACATTAGATAGTTCTTGGGCTACAAAATATTTTCATCAGATGTCAAATTGTCACTTTTTATTTTGCAAACTTTTGTTTTGCAAGCAGGAACTATGTTGTTAAGATGAAATATCTTATGTCCTATAACAAATTTAAACGATGAAATCCTAAGCAGATTTTTTACCGTTTCTTCATACCTTCCTTCTCTCTCTGATATTGAATTTCATATCATCCATCTGCTTGTATTAATTATGCGAGACACTTCAATCAGTTGGTTAATGAGCTCATCTCGTCCACTTTGAATCTACAATTGGTGTACTGCAATTGCAGTATAAACACTTCGCAGATGAAGAAGATTCGGTTTTGCTTGCAAAATAATTGGTAAAAATATTATAATCCTCTAAGGAGAACAATGTTTTAATGTATGACCTGATATAACTAATGGCATGCAAGGCACAAGCTTACAAGATGCATTAAGGATTTGCATTCCCAACTCAAAAGCCATTAGTATGACAAAGTCTGATACGCAGCTCATCTTGATCTGTTGGTTGGGAGCTTTGGCTATCAATCAAGAGGTCTTCGATTCGAGTATCGCGTATGTGATATGTGTGTGAATTTGTCTTGATTGGCCTAAATGTCCCAAAAAAATGACAAAGTCTGATACTTAAACTAGGCCAATGGAAGGCATGAGTCACTCTATTCATATTCATTAGTAACCTTACCCAGAAATTTTAATTTATTTGATTAGTCTTACTAATATTTTAAACATTATCTTGTAGTAGATGTTTGCGTTACTTGCACGGTAAGTATTAATGGTTCCCCCTTGTTGGATAGTGAAATGTCATATTAGCATTTGTTTTTAAAACTTAATTGCATGGAACTAATCTCGTCATATTAGTATGTTTTTTTTGAATTGGAACTTAGACTTCCTTTGGAAGCGTCAGAAATGTCCTACCAGCATAATTGTTTTTATTATGTGGAACTGGTTTCTTTCTTGATGTTTAGGTTTTGCTTGATAATTACTTGTTATTGTGTGCTGTAATATTCAATCGACACTCAGGCAAAGATAAGCTCTTCTGCGAGTCTAGTATACATATCAAAACCATACAGGAACTGTGTGGTACTTGTAATGTTTTTGACCATAAATTTTTTATGCACATCAAAGTTTTAATATGTAGCCTTTTTGAAAAGCATTATCAAATGAAATCTAAGGCTTCGTTTGGGACAGCTTTTACCTCTTTTTTTTTGTTACTTTCAAGAAATTTTTATACTAAAAATTTGTTTTAGAAAATATTAAAAAAACTATCCCAAACACAGCCTAAATAAACAAAACACTTCATTCATTTTCTAAGTTTCAAATTGGACTTTCCACTTCAACTTGTAGTCACATAAAACGGCGGCCTTCCAATGACCCGGTTAGGAAAGTAGATATATTTGATTTGGCTTTTGTTAAGAAAGAAAGAGGTAAATCTAAAAAGAATTGGTTAGAAAATATTAGAAATGACATTTCTTTATTAGATTTAAATTAGAATTTGACTCTTAATAGGACACAATGGAGAAAAAGGATTCATGTAGCCAACCCCACGCAGTGGGATAAAGGCTTGATGTTGTTGTTGTATTGTTTTATTATTATTAAAAATAAAAATAATATTCTGTTCTACTATTCTATTAATATAATATTGTTCTATTATATTTAAAAGAAATAAAATAAAAATAAGTGATTTTCTGGTCCTTAAAATTGAAATTCACTCTTTTTGAATGCGGGTTTAAGAGTAAGAACTCAATTTCATATACTTTTAACTAAACAGGCAGTAAAACAGTCGTTTAACAATAAGACAAATCATTTCGAATCACTTGAGAGTGGAAGAAATTAGTACTAAATGGTAAAGCTTTAGGAAGAGTTAAGTTGTGGAAGTTATTTGGAGCTTTCTACGTGTACTCAATTTTACACATATACCTTTTTGTGTTTAACAGGTGATGACTCATATCCAGCAACTCTGGTCAATGGTTCGTCATTTTATATAAGGAGCTCCTACTTACATTGCTGGAGCACGAGCAAGTTCTTCTGTAAGAAATAATCTAGAGAATAGGAGTCGAGTAGGCTGAGGGATTCATCCCAAAATGAAAAACCAAAACGTTGATCAGGCCATTGGAGTTCCAGTCAGCTCCATCATATATGCAGCTGGGGAGTTGAAAGGTGAAGCTGCATCAGCTGTGCCTCAGCGGCTCTATCTCATGCCTGCTTCTTATGGGTCTTCTCAATTTCCAAGGAGTAAGGACTAACGTCTAACTGATTCCCCACTCTATTTTATGATCATTTATATTTTTCTTGATGTTCGATATTTTTGATTCACAGGTAGAAAGCTTCCACTTCTTCATTGGATGAACAGGTTTAAGAGCAAGGCAAATAGTTATGCTAAAGGAATATGTGACCATGGTAATTCCCCATCTTACCATAAGTTTCTACGCTTTAGAAGTCTGTCATCCAAAATATAGCTGCGAAGTTTACACATTCCTGAGTTTCTGTTCATTTAATTTATTTTTTTTTATACTAGGAACTCATTTGTACTCTTTCATTGAATTCACAGTGAGTCTAGGATCCACTGTCTCCCAAACTGTGAAAGGAAAGTTGAGCTTGGGGGTGAGGATTCTTCAAGCTGGAGGAGTCGGAAGAATTTTCAGACAAAATTTCTCTGTTAAAGAGGGAGAGAAGTTGCTGAATGCTTTCCAGTGCTACTTGTCGACCACAGCTGGTCCTATTCCTGGCCTTCTCTTCATTTCATCTGAAAAGATTGCGTTCCGCAGTAACAGATACATCAAACTCACCTCTCCTGGAGAAACAGCCAGAGTCCCTTACAAGGTTGTTAAAAAGAGAGAAACTTAAGCACTTTATGACCATTAATGGATGGAATGTTTTTTTTTTTTCTTTCTTTGAAGTTATTTTTGATTGAACTATTGGCAATGTACAGGTCTTGATACCCCTGAGTAGGACAAAGAAGGTTTGCCAAAGTGAAAATATAAACAAGCCAAGCCAGAAATACATACAAATCATCACAGAAGATGACTTTGAGTTTTGGTTCATGGGTTTTCTTTCTTATGAGAGATCTTTCAACTTCATACAGAAGCAATTTCAGAACCGGTGACACAACTCTCAGAGTAGAAAGCAAATGAAAGAGCAACTCCCTGCTATGTGCCAAGCATTGAAACGTCTCCAAGTTTTATGGGAGTCTGTTCAATGCAATCTCATCCCGTCCGGACTCTGCACAGAATAATTTCTCCTTATTTAGGGTCTTCCAACTTTGTGATTTTGTGTAAAATACAAAGTGTACTTGTATCATGAGAGTTGTTAATTGGAATATAAATGTTCAAGTTACTAATATTAAAAGTAGGCTTGATCCATGGTCATCATCATCATTATCCATATCCCAACTAATTGAATTCAGTTTTATGAATCTTTTATTTTCTATTTGTTCTAGGGGATTCATACTTAAGGCAGGGAACTTATTAATAATTTCTATCCATATTATCTTAGATTTATTTCTTCTTCTCCTTAATCTTTTGATAATAGTTTTTAATGGTGTATTCTCTATCATGCATTATATATGTTCAAGCTCCAAATCATTTAAGTTCATTTTTAATTATTCTATATATAATAAATCTTGATATATTAGACTAAAAGATTTAAGAGTGTATTTTCGCAATATTAGGCAAAAATTGATTTTTTTTATTTTTTTATTTAGATTTATATGCAAATCATTGAAATATATTATATTTTCTTAAAATATCTTCTATTTAAATGAAAAAGAATTAGTAATATCATGTATTTATGTGTTATGATCAAACTGTTGAGAATCTGATAAAAGTGAAAGATAAGAGCTAGAATTTAGTTATAAATTTTAATATTTGAAGGTGAAACTAATGAGCATAGATAAGCAAGTGTTGCTATAAATGGTCAAAATTTGAGCATTATATATGAAATAACTTGATAATTTTTATGCAAGCAATGTATGGTTTATGGTGTTAATACTTTAATTTTTATGCAATTTAAAACTCTAGCAAAATAGAATTTCTAAACACAATTAATATTCCTATTATCAACTCTCAAGATATAAGCTCATTTTGTGAATATACTTGTAGATTTCAAGTATTTCCTATCAATTTTCGAAAAACAACGAGAATTCTCCATAAAAATTCTCACAAAACAACAAAAACAGTAGATCATTTTTATTATTTGATGAAATAAAAATGGAAAATAGCAAGATACAGTTGATCCTCAATTCGATAGGAGGATCAATCTCTCCCAAATCTGTAGATGTCGCTGGAGCCCAAAAAAACCTAAACCTAAGAGATCTCAAATTTCAGCCAAATTCAAGATGCCCTAACCCTAGGAAAACAAACTATTTAATGCATATAAATCAAAAGGAAATCCCTAAATAGTCCCTACATTCAAATTTCCCTCCTAACTCCCTCAAAAATCCTTACTAAATGGCTCACGCATGCCCGGGCATACGTGAGACGCGTACAAGAGGCGGACATTTTCACCTCGTTCGCGTAAGCTGATTCTGTCTGACCGGCTGGATCGGTCCATCTAATAATACTCCCCTCTCAAAGATCCACCTTGTCTGCAAGGTGGAAAGACAACACCCTCCTCCATTCTTTCTTCATCACAAACTGTAAGAACCTGAAGTGTTTGGTCCTTACACCTGTTCCCTAGCGTATACCTCTCGTCACATCTGAAACAGAGCCCCTTCGCCCTCTTCTCCTATAATTTCGTCTTTGTGAGCTTCTTAAAGTTGTCCCAAGGTCTTCCTCCTGCAGTCTTTTCCTTCGAAGTCCTCTAAAGAGTATCCGATGTTGGCTCCTTGGATTTCAATAAGGTGATGGTCATCCTGTATGGGCCTCCTGAGCTACTGCATCCTGTCTCTCTCTCTCTAGGTGCCTCTAATCCTCTACCAATTGAGCTAGTTTCATAGCCTCTCCCAAGTCATGAGGCCTCGTTACTCTAACCGCTGCCCGGATCTCTAGTGTCAATCCCTTCATGAAGTTTTCCTCTAGCACTGTCTCAGAAAGGCGGCCCAATCGGCTAGCAAGGTACTCAAACCTCTCCTGGTACTCTATCACTGAACCATCCTACGTCAAGGCAAAGAACTACTCTTAGAAGTCTGATCTCCTGCCGGTTCGAAAGCATTCTATCAAACAATCCTTGAACTCCCTCCAACTCCGTATGGGTCATCGCATGTCCCTCCATTGGTACCAAACCAAATCCTTCCCTTTCAAACATAGGCATGCTGCCATCAATATCTTCTTCTCCGTCAACCTATTGACAATGAAATATCTTTCAATCTTGTAGATCCACCCGTGCGCATCCTCCCCCTCAAAGATTTGCATCTTCAATTTTCTCACCCTCGGATCGCCTCTGTTCCCTCCATAATTTCCCATTCCCCAAGGGAATGATTTCCTCCAAGTATCCCAATCATCCCTTCTACGTTTATACCCAAGCCTTTCATCAAATTCCCACCTCCTCCTTTCAAATTCAGCACCCTTGGATCATCACAAACTCCTCTTCTTTCCAATTCAGCCCTCCTTTGGTAAAAATTCCCTCTTTCCCTTTCAAATTCAGTGCCCTTCTACTCATGTCCAACGCCCTCACGCCTCCCCACATACCCTCTACCCGACTCCTCCATAGGAATAAGCCCTAGGAGAGGCATTTTTTCTGTTCCTTCCGAAATCTCCATCTCCTGAGCTTCCCTTCGTTTGATTGGCTTAGGGTTTTCCCCACTTTCCTGGCTGTCAGTGACTTCCCTCACCTCCGATAACACTTTTTTGATTCGGCCCTCAAGCACTTTCTTCAACATCTCCTCCAGGATGGAAATTTTCGAATTGAACTTATCATAGGTGACTAAAATATTCTTCTTTAAATCTGAAACTTGAGTTTGGAGATCTGAAATTTCAGATTTCATTTGTTCTATCTCCTCTTCCAATACTTCTACCTTTCTTCCCACCCGTCCCTTTGTATCTGCTGTCACTGTTTGAATTTGATTCTCTGATTTCATCTTCACCATCTCATGAAGATCGGAAACTTTGTCTTCCACGGATGAAATTCTATCTTCCATCGTTGCTTTCATTTGGCACATCTCCCCTTCAAGGTGTTCCTCCAACGCATCTACCTTCTTGGCCGCCATCAATACCCGGATTTTTGTAGGTTCAAAAAAGCTGGATATTGACCCAAAAAATAACAAAAATCCCTTCCTCAGGAAAAGAAATAGCCGCTGAATTTCTCGAAAATAGCCCACAAAAGGTCCCAAAATATGCTTTTATACCAATTTGATAGGAAACACTTATAGATCTCAAGTATTTCCTATCAATCTTCGGAAAACAACGAGAATTCACCACAAAAATCTGCACAAAACAACAAAAACAGTAGATAATTTGTATTGTTTGATGAAATAGAAACAAAAAATAGCAAGATACAATTGATCCTCAATTCGAGAGGAGGATCAATCTCTCCCAAATCTCTAGACGCCGCTAAAAAATCTAAACCTAAGAGATCTCAAATTTCAGCCAAATTTAAGATGTCCTAAACCTAGGAAAACAAACTATTTAATGCATACAAATCAAAAGGAAATCCCTAAACAGTCCCTACATTAAAATTTTCCTTCTAACTCCCTAAAAAATCCTTCCTAAATGGCTCACGCACGCCCCGGCGTGCGTTCGGCGCGTACAAGAGGGGGACATTTCAGCCTCTTTCGCGTACGGGACTGGATCGGTCTAACAGAATACTATATTTTCCACATAATTTAGAGGGAACCTCCCTAGCAAAATAAAACTTTAACACAATTGATATTCCAATTATCAACTCTTATGATATTAGTTTATTTTGAGAAATCTTCTCAATAAAACAATAAAATCTTGTATTTAGCTTCTTACACGCTTGAGATTTGTGTAAGATACATGTCGAATGCACTTATATCATGAGAGTTGGTAATTAGTATATTAATAGCTACCCAAACTCATTGCAGAGTTATTGTCCATCGTTAAGGAGAAGATAAGCTTCAAGCAATGATTAATTACTTTCTTGTGCTTTGGAGATCATAGATTTGATAGAAAGTACAAAGATTGTTTCTACACTCGAATTTAGGCTTCATTTGGGACAGTTTTCACACTACTTATAATTAAAAAAATTTATACTAGAAAGCCACTTAAAAAAGTAGTAAAAAAAGGGTCCCAAATGAAGCCTTAGTTTTCACATCATAATGGAGAAAACCTTACAATTGTTTTAGATCCTACCTTTAGATGATCTAAGCAAAGGGCATACACATTATATGAAGTTTCTGCAAATACAGAATCTTCTTATCCTCATAGAGCGCTTATTTTTGTGACTTGGAATTATGACATCAGAACTTAACCATTATATCAAAACCATAAAATTCTATAGAAGCAATAACAAGATAAATTTTAAGCTGAAGAGCTGAGTTGGAGATATTGTATGATACTAAATTACTAATTAAAAGGGAATTTGAAAAAGCATATGTTCTAGAAAAATCAGTAGTTCTGCAGAAAGAAAGGTTGTTTTCATTAAAGAAAAAAAAAACAGTTGACATATACCGGAACATGATCAACTATTCTTAAGGACAGTGCAATCTTTGTCTGCTTATAGATTTTGGATTGGCAGCCCACATCTAAAACAGTCAGCATAATAAATTTGCCGACGCAGTGCTGTCTCAGCATACCTGCTTTTCTAGTAGATCTGAAAAGGGCATGACAGAGAAAGCAGATAAGAAGTAAATAATATATAAGAATACTTTGAAAAGGAGAAAATTTTGTTGATACTAGGGGACCACGTTTGGCAAAAAAAATGTTAGGTGGCTGTTAATCGAGGGGTGAGAAGGGAGTATGGAGGTGTGTGCGTATGTGTGTGTGAGAGAGAGAGACAGATACTGAGAATGTGTTCATGTTATACATAACAATATGTTGAATGTAGCAAACATTAAAGATCTACCAATCTTGATTGCACCAACGATGTTGAAAGATTTATTTTTAGCTGAAAGATGTATTAATGATTGAAATATAGTTGATTAAGATTTCAGTGGATCAAAAATAAATGAATCATCATGGCTTCTTTTTAGCTGGCTTTGTGTAAGAATATATATCGGTAGCCGTTGCTATCAACTTGATGACTAATGATTCCTGCCACATGGAGACTGAGAGCAACTAACATCCATGAGAAGCCTATGTCTCTGTTTTTCCTTACCTTATTTTCTCTATGATTGAATGCAATTTTACACCAAGTAAAGAAAAACGTTGTTCACTTTGATTATAACATCATAAAACAGAAATAGATGGACACAAATCCAACTAAAAAATGTAATAAAATGATATGAACTGCTGTTTATATAATAAGATCAGTTTTGGCTTCACTTGTGACGAGAAATTGTTCTCTATTTACTCCTCTAAAGTATTATACACCAAATGCTCCCTTAACTACCTGATGTATGCATAATAATCAATGGAAAGAAGTCATAGAAAGAACCGTAGAAGTTTCAATGAAAATTCCTTCATCTCCATCCCATATTGCATTGAGATGTCTTTTATTTTTAGTCTTTGAATAGTAGGAATCTATGTACACAGATCTCAATGCATAGTTGGATGATGATAAAAGCTTCATTATTAGAATTTTTATATTTTCATAATTATTGCATACTAGAAAATTCACGTTGATAGAGAAAGAGCTTTATGTCTCCTGTTTTGCATAAAGACCCACCATACATATAAATAAAAGAGATGAAATACATGAAACACATGTTAGTTATTTGTGGAATATGATTGTGTCGATCAATCGGGACTCAAACATCAATTTCATCAATCGATCTCAACAAGGAGTTTGTTGAGGGGTTGCAGGAGGGCAGCGCAAGCAGTTCGAGGGAGAAGCCCCTGAAAAAAAAAATCCCATCCATACAGCGCCACAACACTATAAATCCAATGCCAATGCGTTGTGGGACCCCTTTGAGACAAAGAATACAGCACCACATCACTGTGATCTCAGCGCTACAAAGCTATAGGTTTTAGCGCCACGACGCTACAGAGGATTTTTAAGACAGAGAAGTCAGCGTCAAGGCACTATGAGTACAACGCTATAGTGCTACGAGTCAATTTTATCTTCATTTTTAAGAGTTATATTCAAAAGAAGGGTATGTAACTCATCAGAAACTCTTGTATTCACATCTAGAGATAGTGGATGTGAGTGTGAAGTTAAGAAGACAATGTAAGTGTGAAGATCTGTACAATTTCTTCCATTTTTTTATAGCAGATTTCTTGGTGTGGTGTGGCTCCGTTGTTTTTTCCCATTTATGGGTTTTCCATATTAAATCTTAGTGTTCTTCTCCTTTTTTTTTCTCGTTCTTGATTTACTTCCCAACAATACTAAAGTGTTTACATGAATAACTTAAAAAATAAAAAATCCATTATGCGCTTGAAATTTTAGAAGCCTTCCTTTCTCCACAACTAGGGAAGACGGCATTGCAAATTTTCATAATACTCCATCTCCATATTAAGTCCGTTGATCATATATAGTTTATTCAATAATTAAGTGTCTTACATACCTCAGAATCAAATGATCTTAGGCCCGTTGTATTTGTTTTGTTGAATCGCTCAATTTAAATATAAGCATGCAAGATTTTTTAGATCGTTTAATCTCTTAATTAATTTTTAGAAAATCCCAAATATGCTTCAAGTGCTTTATTTAGATTCATTTGGACTCATATTTAGATCACCTTTAATGTCATTGGTTTCATATTATCAGGACATTTTGCTTGACTAGCGTTTGCTAAAATCGGAGTTCAAATGGCTCATAAATTTAATTTTAGAAGTTTCTAATATTAAATAATGCATCGAGATTCATGCTGATTAAGTGAACTTTTTTTAAACATGTCAATGATACTTATTCTTGAATTTGAACTGATTATGATAAAAGGTGTCAAGAGGCAAGACATGAGGGTGTTGATTTGGAAAGCTTTCCAAATTTAAATAAAGCTTTTGTTTAGAAGTTTTAAATGGCTCATTATTATAATTGATTAGGGAATAGATTATTTTCCTAATTAATTGATTTGATTGGGATTTAATTGATGCATAGATTAGGAAGTTTTTCCTATTTTGTTTCCCTAAATCTCTATAAATTGAGGTTTAAGGGTTGCATGAAAGAAAGAAAGAAAGCTTACGAGCTATTGCAATTCCTTATTATTCTCCAATATAGTGAAATCAACCCCTCCCCATGGACGTAAGAATCTTCGTTGAACCATGTAAATCAATGTGTTTATTGTGTTTATATTATGTGATTTTATTTCCGCTGTGATTGTTTGCACAACAATTGGTATCAAAGCAGGATTTGGGCGATTTTTGGCAATTACGTGAAGAATTTCTTGTTTGTATGGTTCATCCAGACTTGAAGCAGCATTCAGATAGAAGCAAATGTGAGGCAAGCAGAGGCGAGCGAAGCTCTAGGTTGTGTACAGGCGTTTGGGTCAACCGCGGGTTCTAGCTGATTGTATGGGTCACGCGTGGGTCGTACACAGGAGGCAGATGTGGGCCGTTCTAATGCGCATGAGAACGCAGCTTGGCCTTATAAGCGGGAGACTCGTGCAGCGAAGGATTGGAGAAGCACGGTCAGAGCAGTGCGTAGATAGTAGTGCGCGGTCAGGCTTGCCTACGAAAGGCGCAGTCGAGCGCGTAAGGCTGCAGAGGCGAAGTGGTTCTGCGCCTGGGCTAAGTAGCACGCGATTGATATCGTGAAACATGCATGTAAAGAGATCGTGGGCACGAGGTTTATATGGAAGCACCTGGATCAGAAGAAGAATTTGGCTACATGTGGAGACCTATTCGGCGATTGGGCTATAACATCATACGTGTTGCTAGGTCAGAGCAACATGCATGAACCTAATCAGAGTAGAAGAGCATGCAAGAGAAACTCGTGCAAAGGAAGGTTCGTGGGGCTACAAAGGCGGTGCATCAGACCTGAGTGGAGTGGCACTGGTAGATCTTAGATAGGTTCTGAATGGAGTAGATCGCAGTCTTATCTCTTGGGAAAGGAATGGGATGAAATCAAGCAAGAAGAATAAAAAGAATTATCTGTGGTTGTGTTATTGATTGTGATTTTGATCATTGTTAGAAGTAGATTGAGGATCAAATTGTTGTAATTTCGACATCGTAGTGAGGTTGCGAGTTGGTGGAGGCTATGAGATCCAGTGGAGCAATGGATACATCCACTTCAGCGGTGAAGAATGCGGCGATCCATCAGGTGGTTACACATCCCATTAAAATCAATGTCACAAAATTTGACGGCAAAGAAAACTTTGACATGTGGCGATGTGAGGCGATGGATGTGTTGTGCTCTTTGATTCTAGAGGATGTTCTAGAAGGCGATGAACATCTTGAAGAAATGTCTGAGAGAGATTGGCTTAAGATGAACTGGAGTGCTTGTGTCTTGATCAGAAATTACTTATCTCATGAGATCAAGTATGGGGTGATGATAGAGACTTCTGTTGCGAAGCTATGGAAGACTTTGGAGAACAAGTATTTGACGAAAAGCATGGAGAATCGTCTTCATATGAAGCGGCGACTCTACAGGTTTCAGATGAGACATGGGGTTGATGAGGATTTGAATAACTTCACAAAACTATTGGTAAATCTTTTAAATTTGGATGATGTTGGAAATGAATACAAGGCGCTCCTTCTATTGAATTCGCACCTGAATGAGTATGAAAATATCATGATGATGCTCATTCATGGGAAGGAGGTCTTGAACTATGGTGAGGTGATTACAACATTGTTGAATCATGAGTTTTGGCATCAGGACAAGGAGCTTGCAAAGACGGATTCAGCTGAGGCTCTCACACTCCAAAAAGGAAGATCTGAGAAGAAAAAGGGTGGAAGCAAGCGAAGAAAATCTCATAGGCATAGTCTTGGGAAGAATTAGTATACTTTCTGCTTGGAGACTGGTTATTGGAAGAAAAATTGCCCAAAGCTGAAGGAGAAGGAAAAGGGAGTTTCCATTGAGGCTAACTTTAGCATGGAAGAGCGTGATGAAGATTCTGATGTATCACTATCTGTAGTCTCTTAGAGTTTATATTCAAATAATTCATGTTGGATTCTTGATACCAATACTACCTATCATATTTGTCCCACCATGAAGTAGTTTGGTACGTACAGGGAGCTTGATTGTGGTATTGTGATCATGGAAAATGATCAAGCTTGTCGTACAATTGGTGTAGGGAGCATCTTCATCAGAATACATAATGGTACTATGAGAGAGATGACTGATGTGAGACAAGTTCAAGATATCAGAAAAAATTTACTGTTTGTTGGGGCTTTAAAGACCAAGGGCTACAAGGTAGTATCGACGCAAGAGTTCTGAAGATATATCATAGAGCACTGGTTTGTTTTGAAAAGAGTTCGTTATCATAACCTTTACTACCTTCAAGGAAGAACAGTGATTGGAATGGCTGCTGTTGCTGATGATTCTTCTAAGGTCAGTACATTGTGGCATATGAAGCTAGTTCATATTGGAGAGGCTTTTCTTATAGCTTTGGTGAAGTAATGATTGATCAAAAGAGCAAGAACCTACAAACTCAATTTCTGTAAACATTATGTATTTGGAAAGAAGATATGTGTATCCTTTGGTACTATCATCCACAATATAAAAGATATCTTAGAGTATGTTCACATAGATGTTTGGGGCCCGACAAAGACAACATCATTTGGTGGCCAGCGATACTTTGTCTCTTTTGTTGATGATTACTCCAAATATATTTGGGTGTACATTATGAGGCGCAAGAGTGAGGTACTGAAGGTTTTCAGAACTTGGAAGAAGTGGATTGAGACTTAGACTGGTAAAAGGATCTGGTGTATCAGATCAAACAATGGGGGCGAATACATTTCGGATGCATTCTTGCAGGAGTGCCAAAGATCTGGGATAGAGCATCACTTCACTGTTAAGGAGACACCGCAGCAGCAGAGAGGATGAACATAATTTTGGTGGAGAAAATACGATATATGTTATCCAATGTTGAGTTGGATAGAGTCTATTGCGCTGAAGAAATAGACTATGGCTATCACTTAGTGAACCGTCTGCTTTCTACAGCTATTGGAAAGAAGACACCAAAGAAAATGTGGTCAGGGCATCCTGCTAGAGATTATAAGCAGTTGAGAGTGTTTGACGAGAAATTTGTATACTAAAAATTGTTTTAGAAAATAATAAGAAAATTGTTCCAAATGAAGCCTTAATGTGATCCTGCCTCATTGAAAACACCAAAGAAGAACTCCAAATCAGTAAATTCAATGCAATTCGATGAAAAACAAGAAGTCATTGAAGCAGTCAGATATTTTCTTCATCTGTCTGGTCATTAATTATATTTTAACTTATGATAAGATCATGACTGTAAAGAGTAAGGTGCTGATTAACCTTGTAGTCAGCAACTTTTAGGCAGCATAAAAGCGACTTTGCTTGTGGTGTGCTACTGTTAAAGTAGATATTTAAGTACACGAGGCTTGTACAATGAATTAGAGCAAAAGATGGACGCTGATTTGTTTGGTTTCTGCTTTTTACTTATTTTATAGGAGAAAAAACAATCAGAAAAACGTGAGAGTTGATCTGAGAGCCAAATGTAATGCTCTGTATATATTAATAAAATTTGATATAGTTCAGCGAGCACTAGATTTTTTTTTTTAAATACAAATATTACTAAAAAATGGAATTAAAATCAAATCAGCAAAAAAAATGAAATTAATATCAAAACGATTTATCTAACCAATTCTGAGCAGACAGTTGCATCATCTCTACAACTCAGTTAATATACCTCAATTTTTAATTGTATGAAATTAACGGAGTATAAGTCATTAAACCATTGTTAAAGATCATTTTATTGTTTTTTTTTAATCTATTTGTTACATGACAAACGAGTATCTAACTAAATGAGTAGATTAATGTTCAAATTTGTTGATTTATAGCTAATTAGGCTTCCATCATGGTCAAATAAGCTTCAATAGTCCATGAATCATGCAATTGCACATGGTTGAATGGGCTTGTGGTGCATGACAATTGAAAAATATTAGCTGTCGACATAGGCTTCGTTTGGCATGGCTTTCTTATTACTTCTTAAAGTAGCTTTTTAGTACAAAAATTAAAATTGTTGTACTAGAAAACTGCTTAAAGAAGCAGTAAGAAAGCCGTCCCAAACGAAGCCTTAATATCATTCATGAAAATTACATGGTGAGATAGGTTTCAAGCTTCTAGTTTGAAAGCTTGTGGATGAGTTAGCTGATATGTTAGGCAATAACTTAATATCCATACATGAAATACATTGTGAGGTATATGTTAAGCTTCTTGGGTGAAACCATGAAAATATGTAAGGTGCTTTGCATAAGTTAGTTAGCTAATTTAGGAAAGCATATCAAAATGCTGACTTGTTTCTGAGTGTAATACTCACTGTTGCTAATGTTTGCACTAATTTTAAAGGAAGGGAAAAAGAAGGAGAAGAAAGAAAGAAAGAACAGCAAAGGTGTCCCACTTCCACATCAAAGAGAGGTGGGAATCAATTGATACACATCAGATCGGACCAACTCAGCAACATCTCCCAAACAAAATGGCCCACCATAATGGACCGTTTCAGCTTTATAAGGCTTCGTTTGGTTATCATCTACCTTTTAATAAAGATAGTTTTAAAATTGTTGTTTGAGATAGCGGAGTTTTTAAACGGAGAAGTAAATACCCTAAAATTTTTTAAAACAGTACAAAAATACAGCTCCTTAAAAAGCATTTCTGTAAGAGTATCACAAACAAACAACACCTAAAAAAAATTCTTCCGTTTCCAAACGGAGAAGGCAAAAAAAGCCGTATCAAACGAGGGCTAAATAACTTAAGTTTATCTTGTAAGATAATATATGTTCCTAAAACTGATGTAGCCTCTCATTTTACCGTCGTGATTTATTTATTATCGAATAATGTGAATGATTGTTGGATAAATACTAGTTAAGATTGCTATTCAAAATACCATTAAACTAAAAGAATTTTTTGAGTATTTGATAAAAAACTGTTACGGTTGATTGAACCTCCAAGTTTTATATTATTTATGATCAAAGGATCTTTTAGAGGCACTAAGAAGTATTCTTTTCTTATCTTTTTACATGAGCCTTTATTCGTGATAAGCTGATGCAGACTTTGAAGGAATGCTGATTCAGAAAACCACATAGTCCTTTGTAAACTACTTCCATCTTTTTGGTTGCTCAACCGCCCAGATTCTTTGAACATTGACAACTGTTTTTTTTTTCAGATTTCTTCATTCTATAAATTGCATCCCCCAATGGATTTTGGAGCAAAGAGCACGCCTTAGGAATCTCAAGAACTTGAAGCAGGAGAGGAAGTGAGGAGAATCTGTAATTCAGAATGAAGAATCAAAGCCAGGGTTCAGTCATAGGTTTTCCTATTAGATCTGTGACGGGAAAACCTTCCATTCATGAGCCAATTGTTGCATACAGTCCTATACAATACGGCACATCTCATCTCAAGCAAAGTAATGATCCAATATCTCAGTTTGATTTTGTAGCAAGTCAATGTAATTATAATTGATTTTTCTTTTTTGGCTTAAAATTTTGCAGAGAGATTGGAGTCCATCATTGACCTGATGAACAAGTTCAGAAGAAAAGCTGATAATCTTGCGCAAGGCATCAGAGATCATGGTAATTAACACTTTCAAATATGCTGCCTGTGAGGAGAGAAAATCATCAAACTTAAAAATAAATTTTATAAAACCTGGCATGTGCAATGAGGTGTAGAAAATGCACAAATATAAGGGGGGAAAAAAAAAGATAAATTTTATGTTAATTTTTTTGGAAGAAAAATGGGAAGGTCAATGATAATCATGCATAGAAGAAGTGCAAAAAGAATTGCATGCAATGAGTTTAACTTCTCATGAAGTACTCACCGCAAACAAATAAAAAATATATGATCATAAAGCCAAACCGAAATAGTTTGGATGAAGCTATTGATGGTGATAATGATGCTGATATGCTTAAAAATCACAATAAGAACTTCAATGTTTTGTCATACTTTATACATTATCCCATGCTTAAAGAGTACAAATATTTTGCAAAAATCTAACTTCATGGCATGTAAAAACTTTCAGTAAGCTTGGGACCAGGAGTCTCTGAAACTGTGAAAGGGAAGTTAAGCTTGGGCTCGAGGATTCTTCAAGCAGGAGGAATTGAGCGGGTATTCAGAAAAAGTTTTGCCGTTGTTGAAGGTGAAAAGCTGGTTAAGGCATTCCAGTGCCATCTTTCAACAACGGCTGGTCCCATTCCAGGACTCCTCTTCATTTCAACAGAGAAGATTGCTTTCCTTAGTGACCGATCTCTGGTATTCAGATCACCTAAACGAAATGTTGCCAGGATTCCTTACAAGGTTACTTCTTTTCTTCATTTCAGCAAACTATTCTTCAATTAAACGTTTCTGTATTTTTATTGACTATTCTGTTTTTTTTTTTTTTCAGGTACTGATTCCACTGAGAAGGATAAAAGGTGTAAATCCAAGTGAAAATTCTAACAAGCCAAATCATAAGTATATTCAGATTGAAACTACTGATGATTTTGAGTTTTGGTTCATGGGTTTTGTTTGTTATCAAAGATCGTTTAAGAATTTGAAGCTAGCAATATCAGAATCACAAATGAGCATTTTGAAGTTAAAAGGATGAAGATTAAGATTAGGATTTATGTACATGAAAATAGAGTAGTGAGGTCAAAAAAAAAATCTTGTTATTGGCGATCAGATTGCTCATTATTTACAGCAGTCATCTTGTTGCCATCCTTCAAGTTTTGAGTTATCATCTCCATTTGTACAGCTTCGTCGTAGTACTGAAAGGAATTTTCCTAGTGAAATGCTTGTTTTCCTTCGTTAAATCTTCTTTTTTCCCTTAACTAAGTGGTTTAATTGCATGCAATTATAGCTTGAAGCCTGCTTGGTTAGAGTTTAAACGTTGGTTTCGATGGGCTTTCTCCTGTTGATAAAAAGGCTTGAGTAGCTGCGAAATTACTTCTAAGAATAAGTGAAAAAAAGGTAGGGAAATTGTTATCAGGAAGTTGTTTTATGATTTAGTAAAAAGAGATTGATAAGCTGCTATATGAATGGCAGCAGGAAGTTGTTTTATGATTTAGTAAAAAGAGATTGATAAGCTGCTATATGAATGGCAGCCACCTCCATTGTTATCGGTGGATTAGCTCGAGGAGTTATGGCTAGATGGATGACTGCCACGGCATTATTGCCAAGGTTCCATCCACATTTCCTGACTTCAAGAGGCTCCATTGATTTCTTATTTGGCTTGTTTTTGTCCCGCTTCCCAACCTTGAGTGCAATGTCAGTTTTGAAAGAGTGAGGAAATGATAGAAAATTGTAAGTGATAATAATTGTAATTAGTAGTTTAGATTTGATTAGTGGTTAGTACGCTATTGTTGGATGGAGGTGTGCTCTTATATTCTATAAATACTCTCAATTATTCTCTCTTTTTTATAGAGCTATAGACATCCCAAAATTGCCAGATTATCTGTCCATAACTCTTCTTTACTCTATGATTCTCCATTTCTCCTCTTCCATTACTTATGGTTCTTCTAGCTACAGGAAAGTAGCAACTTGTGGTTTAAATAATTATGGTGAATAAGAATTTATTTTTTCATGAGAAATACTAATAGCAAACTCACCCTTGAAGTTTAAAAAAAATGGTGTAAAATAAATTATTTAATCCTATTATAATTGAAGTAAAATCTATATAAAATATAAATTTTTGCTATGAAAAATGCTAAGATTAAGTCATTAAACTATGAAAATTATTTAAAAAATGTCATCAAGTTTAGTTATGAAGCAAAACTTTATAGTACTCTAATTCTAGAACAAAAATTTAACAGAAAAAAGACATAATCCAGAGAAGAAAATTCTGCTTAAAATTAAAAATTTATGAGTTTTTTGGATCCAAAGTTTTTTAGAGGAAGATAATTTAAACCTTATTTGGGACATAGAAACAGACTCCTGATCATTGGTTTATTAGATGATAAATATTTTTTTTGATGCTTCATAAAAATTTCTTTGAGTAGCATAAAGAGCTAAATTGAGATTATTTTATTGTAGAGCCCCAAAATTATTCATAAGAGTAAGTCTCTATAGTGAATTACATTATAAGAGTTAATTATCAAGAATACTCTCGATTAAAGTCATGGATAATATTGAGTTAAACGTTAAGTTTTCAAAAAAAAAAATTGATTTAGAAATTTTTTTTGGAGATTATTTCTTAATAATAGAGTATTCAATCCAAAGGGGAATATGTTTAGGAGATTTTAACCTATCCTATGTGGGGATAATTAATCTCTTGGAATGAATCTATATTCAAATTAATTTAATTTAAGAATGTGAGACTTACTTTCCCTAACAATAATAAAACATCATTAAGGGAATTACCTAGAGTAGGAGCTTACAACACCACATTTAAAAATATTTTCTTCAAACATAATTCTATTATAAAGATTTGTTATATCTCTAAGATACAACCCTACATGAGCGTCATCACATTGGACCTAAATTTAGTTTTACTTATAAGGGAGGGTAATTTCGAAATCCCCCCAACCCCCTCCCAAATTTTTTTTTTTTGCCCAATCCTAAAGTGTTTTGTCTTCATCCAGTCCAAATCAAATTCACGCAGGCTCAACCACTCATGATTCTTTGTTTTCACTATTTCTCCTATCTTGTTTATGTTTGTTGGGATGTTGCTTGGACTCCATCTCCCACTAAAAGCCCCCGCCACTCAAAGCACAGGTGACCCACTAAAAGCCCCCGTCACCTGTGCTTCTCTGAACATCGGCCACCAGCTTTGCCCACCCTCAAAATCAAAACTTGTTCCACCCCTGCAACCCTTCTAAATTTAATACAATAATATAGGTTAGTGTTGGCTCCAAAAATTCGCACCCAGACCTCCCCTGCTTTCGGGGGAGTTTTAACGAATTAAGTTTCAGGGTAAATTTTTAAAAGGTAAATTGGATTTGAAATAAGACACTACCAAGTGATTTTGCCCTCATTTTGCAAGGACTTTAAATCTGAGTTTTGGTTTCCTATATGCACAAGCCCCTATAATTAATTACCCCTCTCGATAATGAGAGAGAACTTTTGATTAAGGCTATTCATCAATCAGATATGTGTTATCTGACATATAGTAGCAGTATTGATTTGGTATTGGAAGTTTGATATTTAAAATTAAAAATTTACCACCTTGCACTTAAAGTAGATGGTGGGGGAAGTGATGATGAACCCGATCAAGATCCCATGGTTCCATCATCTCGGGTCATCGTGATCCCTGGTCTACATAGTCAAAGGAGGTAATCGACCCAACCTGATAGAAGGATACTTGTCGGCAGCCATGGTTTGCGCCATCCAATGGTACCTTGTAGACTTGGGGTGGATGTTTTTCTAAGGGGACAAATTTGAATTCACACTAGCTAAAAGAGGGCTTTGTGCCCTATCGAGCATATTCTATTGATTCACATCTCAAGGATTTAATATCATTGAGAAGTATATGGGCTCTAGCCATAATTATAATTTAGGGGTATCATTTGGCAGCAAACCACCCCATTTAGAGGGCCCCAGTCACAACCGTTTACATGCGGTGCCATTTGTAGCAAAACCGTCGGTTAGAAGACACGTACCACATCCTTACTGGTAAGAGGTTGTTTGAGAATGAATCCCAGTAATATTCTCGATCAGACATTAGCTCTTTGTGAGCTGAAGTAATATTTAAATTTGTCCACCTCGACAAACTATTGCGAAAGATGGATGAACTTTGCTTTAAATATTTTGACGATTAATTTCAATTTTAAATATTTCAGGTTTTAACATTTTTTTTTTTTTTGGAGTTTTAAACTTTCGTGGGCATTTGAGAGGCATTTTGAATATTTGAGGACCCCTCCAGTTGAAATCTGCGTTTAATACGGTTATCATCGTGGTGACTTTTGGACATTATTATTTTATTGATTGAACATTATCAACTCTATCTACTTGTCGATATATGATCAAATTTTTTGCAGGCTTTATGCCTGTATTTAATGAATTTTCTTGGTTATCAGCCTTAAAGGCCTAATATAAACGTACTAAAACAAATATCTCGGGCGACGCTCTAACCGTATATTTATTTGATTGTTCGAGCCATGTCGACTCCTATCTACTCGCATAGAAGGATCGAGCTCAAACTTAAATTTATCATTGAACCCACGTAGCATCCTCAGACGTCACATGCGTACCCTTAACATGCTTGTCGAATCCCATGCGAGTATTTAGGGAGCATTTTTTATAATTATCTATTGAACCTTATCGACTCTATCTAATTTTTGACAGAGGATCAGGTTCGTTGTTAGCTTTATACTTTTCTTAATGAATTTTCATGGTTATTGGCCTTGAAGGCCTAATATGAACGTATTAAAATAAATATCTCAATTGACGTCGCGACCGTATATTTATTTGATAATTCGAACGGTGCCAACTACTACCTAATCGCATAAAAGGATCAGGCTTGAATTTAGAATTACTATTTGACCCACGCAGCATCCTCAGACGTTACATGTATACCCATAATACGCTCGTCGGAACTCATGCGGATGTATGATTATACATGCATTTTCTTATATTATGCCTACATACTTACATGCATATTTACTATTTCATTCATGTATTAAGGCGCTTGCACGTGCACTTCTGTACTTGTGTGTGTACATATTGCAATGTATGTGTGGGGGTATTTTAAAATATTTATTGTTGATCAGCTATGTAGATAGCTATCATTTGAATGTGCGTGATGCTCTGTTTGGACACTTGTAGATGCCTTCTATCTTCTTGTATGCATGTTGTGGATTCGATGGGATGGCGTCGTACTATAGGTTACCCGTTTCTTTGTACAGGTAGACTATCGTGCACTAACTAGTCTTTTGAGGCCGATCGTAGACACTTGCATTTATTAAAGTTCTTTCACATTTACCCTCAAACAGCATATTGAATGTATAATGGGCCTCCTTCAACGGCTCGTAGGCATTTACATTTGTTATAGTCATTTGGCATTTTATTCCTATTTGATATTTTGTGTGTATAGCAGGTCTCCTACAAGGGCATCATCTGGTGTTTGCTTGCAGATGGCATGTAGTGTGTATGACGGGTCTCCTATAACCCTGTAGATATTTGCACTTCACTACGTATCATCTGCTCCTGCTTGTAGGGCACCAGTGTATATGACTGATATTAAGTGGTTGCTAACTGTGGGATGATTTAGCATCTGCTGCATGTTATTCATCGTCGCTCGCCCGTAGTTGGGTTACTGTGCATGTAATAATTCTTATGTTCATCGCCTGTAGATATTTACATTCGCCGCATGTCAATTTCCTTCACCTATAGCAAGCTTATGCATTTACTCATAAATAACCTAATGTGGGTGTATTTATGTTCGCAGATGATTCATAACTTCTGTGACATGTCTATTATTGCTGATTGCAAGGGCTACTATGTCTTCTTGCACAACTGTTGTGCAGACTAACGTCAAATTTTAATGTTATTGTTTGCGAGGTAGGATATATTTACTTATGTTTTGATGATGATCATAGAGTGTTGTTATATTCATTTCACCTTGATCTTGTATTCATAGGAGACTGTTCTAGTCACTCGTATGTTGATCAGTGTTTGCTCTAGAATACTGCAATATTCACTGTATACTAGCGATCATCACTTGTAAGTAGGTTATTGCATTTGTGACGAACTTCTTGTAAAGACTTCAAGCTTCATTGTATACATTGAGTTGTCATGTACATTGTATGTCTAACCTTTCTGCTTGTAAGGGATAAACATGTATACTTGCCACATTATTATTGCAGGTGGTATAAACAATTATTGTAGGCTTATGCGTTCACCATGCTCATTATAGAGACATTGTTAGATCTCCAAACTTTACTCATAAGCGTATCACTGCACCACTCATGGATAAGTCTGTGTGCATTTGGAGTTCCTTCATTTGTCTGGTGTAACTACTTACAAGATTTTTGTGGGCGTCATTATTACTTGCATATGAGTTGTAATGCTTGTTGGAATATTCTTGTGCATATACTTGTAATTTGCACATTCTTTTTAATCAATGATGATCATTATGGCATTTGGATACTTGTTGCTCATTCATTAATTTTCATTTGAATATTTTAAATAATTATTCAACATCTTGTATTTTTCATTTCATTGTATGTTTGTCAAATTAAAATTCAGTTCATTATTTGTTATTTGATTTTGATTCCCTGCCATCCATTTGAGTTCAAGTCTCATGTATTCAAAATTTTGGTCCTCTGTTCACTGGAATTTTTGGCAGCCTTCTGGCGCCTCCTTTTAGGTGGGATTCCAGTAGTCGGGCCTTCCCCTCCACACTACAAGAGATTTAGGTAGGTGTCGGGCGACATCGTGATCGTATTTCTTCAATCCCAGTACGCTACGAGAACATGTATGGGTCTTCGAGGTACTTGTTTAAAAATGCGCAATTGCTTTCCCCGTCTGCACTGAGGCCCATACGGGTATTTAGAAGTGTCCTCGCCACGCTACGAGAGCTTGTACGAGGCCTACCCGCCTCGCCGCAAGAGTCGCATCGAGCTCCCTCCTACCATGCTATTAGAGCATGTATAGGGGGTCCTCCGGCTCACCGCAAATGACGAGAGTGAGATTTGAGTTTAAAGAGAGTTATACCTACACGAGGGAGTTGACAATGGCAACGAAGATGATGGGCACAAAAATGTGTAAAAAAAACTTCTTTTTTGCATTTTTCTCTTTTTTTTTTTTTTTTGGAAGCTCTTTCTCTCTCTTGTTTTCTAATAATAATAATAATTATTATTATGATTATCATAATAATTATTATTATTATGATTATCATTGTTATTAATAACAATAATAATAATTATTATAGCTATTATTATTACATAATTTATATTAATTATAATAGCGATTAACTAAAAATAATAATAAGATACATAATGATTTCACCTATTAACAAGTCGTCTTGGTCGGGTGATGATGCAGAACAGAGGAAGAAGCGGCACAATGGAGTTTGAATCGGGTTGGAGGTGTTAAATGGGTCGGGATCACCTGTGGTAAGGTCGGTTAGAGGGAATTGAAGGATCGAGCGGCTTCAACCGTAGGTGGAGAGAGCTGATGGGTTGAAGAGGAGGGCTCGGGCTATGCTTGCGAACGGGCTGAAGTGTCGATCACCTGGGAGGGATCGGAAGGAATGGGTGTGGTCGTGAGATTAGGTCGGAGGCTTGAGTATTCGGCTGGTTGAGAGCTACAGGCCGACGGGTAGGGCTGGATTCAGGGTATGGGGCAGGGTTCGGTTAGAGAGAGGAAAATATTGCGGCAGGTAGAGCTGGATTGGCGTGGGATGTGGTCGGACAAGGCAGTGGTTGGGCTCTGTTTCGAAGAGGCGAACGGTCGGCTACAGGCCGTGGAATCGAAGCGCCTGCGACAGGGAGAAGATGGGTACGACAGTGATTTGGTCAGGGTCGGAAGTCAGGCTAGCTTCGGCTGGGGCTTGATCGGAGGAAGACGGGCTCTGAGCGTGTATGGTTGCTTGTGTGCATAGTTGGAGGTCACTCGAACGCTGATGTCGTGAAATCAAAGGTCTACGATTGTGAGAGGGAAGAAACGAACGAGGTAAGTGCAGTTCTCATTATAGCAACGTAAAGGGGAGCAGAATCGAGACTGCCGTTGCAGAATTTACGCAAGAATTTCTCGAAACGACGTAAACTGCGCCGAATGCGCGGTACCTTGGCGGGATTCCTGCATAATTTCGGGAAGGGTTCAACGGAGGTATTTTATTAAGTGATGATTTCTTCTTCTTCTTTTTTTATTTTGTATGGAGCTCAACAGTTAGTGAAGGAACTTATAGACCTAAGTCTCAAAGGTCCGAATCTCTTAGACTTAATTCTCGCAATGAAAAAGAAATCAACTAATACATGAGATTGTTGTTGTAAGAGATGAGTATTTAAATTAAATTCTCATCACATGAAGCAAGATTGACTAATAACATGAGTAGTTTAATGCAAAGGTCTACGCAAATCCACTTATTATCCGACCTAATGTGAGATCTACTTCATGATTTTTTAGGAATTACTAAAAATAGATAATGAGATTTTGTGTTTTTTAAGTATATAAATCAATTATTTTCAGAAATATGCAAATTATTTATAATTTTCTAGAATTGTGTAATTTTTAGCGTGAGTTTTTCATTTATTAAAAAATATTTTCCAAAATTTTTATAATTTCAAAACTAATAAATGATTTATAGAAATATGAGAAACTTTGAAAACTATCAAATTATATTTCAAATTATTTTTGAAAAATATTTTCTGTCCATGAAGAGCCGTAAGCAGAAATTAAAGATAAAGAAGCCCATGACACCGAATCAGACATCGCCATCTTCTGAAAGCTTACCAAAATGCTGACTTGTTCCTGAGTGTAACACTTACTGGTGCTACTGTTTGCACTACTTTTAAAGGACAGAAAAAAGGAGAAGGAGAAGAAAGAAAGAAGAGCAATGGTGTCCCATGTCCCACTTCCACATCAAAGAGAGGCGGAAATCAGTTGATACACATCAGATGGGACCAAGTCTGCAACATCTATCAAACCAATGAAATGCTGTATTGTATTGTGCTTATTGTGTTGGAAACGTTAAGATTGCTATTCAAAATACCACAAGACTAAAAGAATTATGATTACTAGATAAAAAAAAACTGTTAACAGTTGATTGAACTCCCCAAATTTATATTATTTATGATGAAATGAGCTTTTCGAGGCACTGAGAAGTATTCATTTATTATATCTTTACATAAGCCTTTATTCCTGATAAGCTGTTTATGACTTTGAAGCATGTAATGCTGATTCGGAAAACCACAAAGTCAAGTCCTTTGAAAACTTTTTTCATCTTTTCGATTGCTTAACCGCTCAGATTCTTTAAACAATGACAACTTCTTTGTGCAGGTTTCTTCATTCTATAAATTGGCATCCCCCAATGGATTTGGGGGGCACAGAGCACACCTTAGAAATCTCAAAGACTTGAAACAGGAGAGGAAGTGAGGAGAAGCTGTAAATCAGAATGAAGAATCAAAGCCAGGGCTCAGTCATTGGTTATCCTGTTATTCGTGAGCCAATTGTTGCATACAGTCGGCCTACAGAATACGGCACTGCTCATCTGAAGCAAAGTAATGATTAAATATCTCATTTTGATTTTGTAGCAAGTCTATGAAAGTGTAACTGAAAGTTCCTTTTTTTCCCTCGAAAATGTGCAGAGAGATTGGAGTCCATCATTGATCTGATGAACAAGTTTAGAAGAAAAGCTGATAATCTTGCACAAGGCATCAGAGATCATGGTAATTAGCATATGAATTTTAGACTTTGAAACATGTATAGGAGTCAAAAGAACATCATTAAGGCTTCGTTTAGGACGGCTTTCTTACTGCTTCTTAAAGTAACTTTTAGTATAAAAATTAAAAACAGTTCCAAATGAAGCCTAAAGCTTAAAAGATAAACTTTATATATCTGCAATTAGGTAGGCAGCTTGGATATGAAAAATTCATGAATAGTTTAGTTTAGTGTGATTGAAGTGAGAATGCTAAGATGGATGCGTAAAAAAAATTAGAAAATTTTGATTGAGGAATAATTATAGCAAAGAATGGTGAGAGTGCATCAATTGAAGACAAGACAATAAAAAAAATATATTTAAAGCTCATTTGGTTGAAAAATCTTTAAAAAATAATAAAATTTACTAGATCCATTATTTCTTTTTTAAGCTTCTCAAACCCTCTCCAATCCTCTCAATTGTAATCATTTCATTTTCACACACACAAATAAATAAATATAAAATATTGTCCTCCAAATATAAAAAACCGAATGAATCTTTAGAAAGTTTGAACAAGATTAATGAAGGATAGAAAATGTTCAAAAAAAAGAAGAGAATTCAAAATTACAGTCAAAGAATTTGAAAGAGGAGGAGAAAAACCAATAATAATCTACATAAAAATCATGCAAAATATTTGCATACAATGAGTTTAACTTCTCATGCAAGCATGCAGCACACACAAACAAATAAAGAATATATATACTCATAAGTTCATCCCCAAATAGTTTGGAATAGGTTAGTGATTGCAAAAATGATGATGATATGTTCAAAAATTCTAATAAGAAAAACTTCGAAGTTTTTCTATACCTTATATATGATCGAATGCTTAAGAGTACAAATATTTTTCATAAATCTAACTTCGTAGCACGTCAAAATTTTCAGTAAGCTTGGGACCAGGAGTCTCTAAAACCGTTAAAGGGAAGTTAAAGTTGGGCACAAGGATTCTTCAAGCTGGAGGAATTGAGAGGGTATTTAAGAAAAGTTTCTCCATTGCTGAAGGTGAAAAGCTGATTAAGGCATTCCAGTGCCATCTTTCAACAACAGCTGGTCCCATTCCAGGACTACTCTTCATTTCAACAGAGAAAATTGCTTTCATTAGTGACCGATCTCTGGTCGTCAGATCTCCTAAAGGATATGTTGCCAAGATTCCTTACAAGGTTTTTTTTTTTTTTCTTCATTTCAGCAAAGCATTCTTCAGTTAAATGTTTCTATATTGTTTACTGACTTTTCTGTTAAACTTTGTGCAGGTATTGATTCCACTAAGAAGAATAAAAGGTGCAAATCCAAGTGAAAATTCTAACAAGCCAAATCAGAAGTATATTCAGATTGAAACTACTGATGATTTCGAGTTTTGGTTCATGGGTTTTGTTTGTTATCAAAGATCATTTAAGAATTTGAAGCAAGCAATATCAGAAATCACAAATGAGCTTTCTGAAGTGAAAAGTATGAAGACTAAGATTGGAAAATATGCAGAGGAAAATAGTGAAGTGAGATTAAAAACATCTTGTTACTGGTGATGAGATTGCTCATTATTTACAGCAGCATCTTTTGACCATCCTTGAGTTTTTAGTTCCCATCCCTATTTGTACAGCTTTATAGCAGTACTACAAGGAATCGTCTAAAAGAAATATTTGCCTGTTTTCCTTTGTTAGTTTTTTTCCTTTTGTTTTTTAACTGAGTGATTTCATTGAATGGAATTATAAACTTGAAGTCTGCTTGGTTGGAGTTTAAGGCTTGATTTCGTTAGGTTTCTCCTGTTCATGGAAGGGTTGAGAAGCTGAGAAAGTACTATATGAATCAATGAAAAAAAAAGGTGGAGAAATTGTTATCAGAAAGTTTTTTTTTTCAAACAATTTAAAAGAGGTTTATAAAATGCTATATGAAAGTTGCTTTATGAATCACCTTCAAAATTCTGTTCCAAACGCAATTTTTAGAAGGAAAATTTTTCAAAATTTTTATCAAATAAGATGCGTGTGTTTTGTTGTAGCTTTCTGATAGTATAAAATAGGTGAAAAACCGCTCAAACAAAAGTGCTCTCAGTCAGCTAAGGTCTTCAACAATATAATAGTTATGTGATGTTAAACTTTATATAGGATAGTTTTTTTATTACTTTCTAAATTAATTTTTTAATACAAAAATTTTTTAAGACAATAAAAAACTAATGATCGAAAGTTATCTCAGATGAAATCTAAATTGAGCTCGTTTTTGCTCAGCTTAATTACCGTATAAACTCGCACAACATTAAATGCACCAAAGATAATCTAACTTGCTGTCTCATTATCATAACTATTGAATTTTTACGCCAAATTATTTTCCTAAGGGCCAACCGAAAAACGCATTTTTCACTCTAAAATGGAGTAAAACATCAAACTGTCGTAATTCATCTCCAATCGAACTGTATTTTTTTCTTCTGTTGTGCGTTTCCTGCGAAGGTAACAATCTCTCTCCTCTTTCGCACACTTTTCTCCTCGTTCGCACTTGTCTTCATGTGGGCTCCGAAAATTCGGCCCCGGCCTCCGCCCGCTTTTGCTTTTTGAGGGGGAGTTTTAACGGATTAAGTTCCGGGGTAAATTTTGGAAGGCAGATGGGTTTATAAATAAGACACTACCCAGAGATTTCGCCCTCATTTTGCGAGGACTTTATAATCTGAGTTCTGGTTTCCTATAGACTCAAGCCCCTATAGTTAATTACCCCTCCCGATAACGTGAGAGAACTTTCGATTAAGGCTAGTCGTCAATCAGATACGTAGAAGATACGTGCATCTGGCATATAGTAGCAGCATAGGTATAAGAATTTGGAGAATGAGTGATTGATATTTAAAATTGAAAGTTTTCACCATCTAGCACTCAAATCAGATGGTGGGGGAATGGATGATGGACCCGATCAAGATCCCATGGTTCCGTCATCCCGGGCCATCATGGTCTCTGGTTTACTTAGTCAGAGGAGGTAGTCGAACCAACCTGACAGAAGGATCCTTGTCGGCAGTCATGGGTTGCTTCGTCCAAGGGTACCTTGTAGACCTGGGTGGATATTTGCCTAAGGGGACAAATTTGAATCCACCTTAGCTAACAGAGGGCTCTGTGCCCTATCGATCATATCCTATTGATTGATATCTCAAGGATTTGATGCCATTGGGGAGCATACGGGCTCTAGCCATAACCATAATATAATGGTGTCATTTGGCGGCGACCACCTGGTTCAGAGGGCCCCGAGTCATAACCGTTTATCCTGTAGTGCCATTTGGCGGCGAAATTGTCGGTTAGCGGACTCGTACCATATCCTTGCTGGCAGGAGATTGTTTGAGAATGGATCCTAGTAATATTTTCGACTATGCATTAACTCTATGTGAGCTGAAGTAAATTCTAATTTGTCCACCTCGGTAAACAGTTGCGGAGGGTGGATGAATTTTGTGCTTTAAGCGTTGGATGGATTTATTTCAATTTTAAATATTTTTGGATTGTTCAGAGTTTGGTTTTTATGGGCATTTGAGAGCACTTGGGAAACATATAAAAATATTTAGAAATAACCCCTCCGGTTGAGATTGGCGTTCAACACGGCCATCATCGGGGTGGGGCGATTTGGGATTTCATTAATTGGACCTTGTCAACTCTGTCTACTGGTCGACAGAGGATCGGGTCCCTCGTAGGCTTTATGCATTTATTAGTGAATTCTCTTTATTATAGGCCTTGAAGGCTTAATATGAATATATAAAATAAATATGTCGATCGATCCCACGATCGTATATTTATTCCACGGTGCGAGCCGCGTCGACTCCTATCTACCCGTATAAAAGGATCGGGCTCGTGTTCAAATTTATTTCCCCAACATACGTGGTATTCTCAGGTGTCAGTGTGTACCCACAACATGCTCACCAAAGCCTACGTAGGTATATGTCATTAGATGCATTTCACATGATACATTCGTATGCACGTATAGTTTTTGAAATACAATTGTAGTGTCGAATGGCACACTGGAGTGAAACCCTCTATATATATAGAAGGAGGATTTGAAATACAATAACAGTGTCAGATGACACACTAGAGTGAAACCCTCTATATATATAGGTGGAGGATTTGAAATGCAATAACAGTGTCAAATGACACACTAGAGTGAAACCCTCTATACATATAGATGGAGGATTTGAAATGCAATTATAGTGTCAGATGACACACTAGAGTGAAACCCTCTACACATATAGATGGAGGATTTGAAATGTAATAATAGTGTTAGATGACACACTAGAGTGAAACCCTCTGCTTATGCAAACGCATGTGAGAATACTCTTGAAATGCACGTATATAAGCTCTTAGACATGCACATACGATGCGCTTATATGTTAATGTAGGATGATACACATTCATAACCCATCACGCCTATTACAATGCACGTATAAGGGATATTTTATAATGTTTGCATGCAGTATGGAGGGGTGTCCGGCTGGTTAGGTGATTATTATTGTTAAATCCGTGAAGCTTTATTCCAAGCTTTGTCGGCGCCTTCTGTTTGTTTGTACAAAGGTTGTAGATCTGATGGCGTGGCGTCGCATTTTAGTAGCCCGTGACCTCTTACTATCGATTCCCTGCTTTTGCTTACAGGTGAATCGTAGCGTTGTCATCTGGTTGCCACAAGGCACCTCCTTGTTCTGTTGTAGACTCCCTTTTCCCATTCACCGGGAGTCAGATTTATGGCTCGCATAGGAACCAATAAGCAGCTCTTTCATTCTGACATCATCATCATTTTCTGTTGTTGGTTTAAATAAAGAATCAATCATTCCAATCTTAGATGATTGCATTCAACAATCTAATCATCATGGGGATGTTGAATGAATTTGCATCTCTTAAAGGAACTTTGGAACACCATGAAGTTTAGTTCGAATTTGTTCAAACATCTCCTCTATCTTTATGGAAGGTGTCCTTCTCATGTGAGGTTTATATCCCAAAAATTAGTAGGCACTTGTATTCCTTGGTTGAACAGCGTCGGCAGAGGCGGTACTGTAACACCATTAGTGTGTTTAGTATATTGTGTTGCAATGCCAAACATTGAAGATCATTTGCACTTCCAAGGCTTATAAATGTCAAAGATGTTTTCTCTCTCACACAAAAGGCAAAGAAGAAACTTTGGAACACTAGGAAGTTTAGTCCGAATTTGCTCAAACATCTCTTCCATTCTTACAGGAGATGTCCTTCTTGCTGGTCGACTCTGCCTGAGAGGTCAATTGGTATTCGTACTCGTCATATGCCCTTGTATACATTTGTGCCCACAGGGGTTCTCCATGATCACAATGTACCCGCTGTTGTTATCCACAAATGGATTATGCTTATCTGCAGGGGCCGGCCATATCCAATACGATCTCCTTGAAGTGTTTGTAGGAGGATAATTGTATCATACCCACCTTTCACCAATCTCAGGTGGGGTTAATTGTACTTGTTTACAATGACGGATACTCCACTATCGATTGCCAGCATTGCCTTTCTCAATCAACAGGCACTGTTGTTTGCATGATAGATCTTTGACTGCTGCAGGTGGGCAGTACTTGTACTTTTGTAGTTGACTGATGTTGTTCGCAAGTATATTATTTTCAACCTCGTAGGAATTATTGTAGTAGTCCAGTACATCCATCTCTTATTGTTTGTGTATATCGGGATCTTGTTTGTCGCTCAATAGCGTCGCCACTTCACTCCACAGGAGGACTGTTGCTTGCAGGAGTACATGTGGGTAGTACTTGTACATTTCATAGTTGACTGATTTTTAAATCAATCATATTTGAAAGTCCACCACAAGTCCCCTGCTGTTAATTTGATGTTTGTTTATATAATTAAATTTATCATTTATCTTTTGCACTTTAATTATTATTGTCCCTTTTAGTATTTAGGGTTATGTTCCCTGCAGTTCAGTTCAAGTCCCTTGTTTGTTTGGTTCTGATTCAGTTCCCCGATTGTCCGAGTTTTATGCATTTCTATTCGAGTACTAGTCCTCTGTATTGCTGCTCAATTTAAATATTCTTTATTATCCAGGCCTTGTGCACTTTAGTGTAAATTTTGGCAGCATCCCGGCATATTCCCCGTTTGGGGGAAATGTAGGGAGCTGGGCCTTCCCACCACGCTACAAGAGCGTGTATGGTAGGTGTCTTTAGACACCATGGCCGTACATCTTTCATCCCACCGCGCTACAAGAGCGCGTATGGGGCCATTCAACAGTAATCGTACAAGAGCACCAGTGGCTTTCCCCACCACGCTACAGGAGCGTGTATAGGGCTTACCCACCTCATCGTATGCGTCGCACCGGGCTCCCTCCTACTGTGCTACCAGAGCGCGTATAGGTGGTTCTCCGGTCTGTCGCAAACACCGAAAATGGGATTTTGGGTGATCCCCCGCCTCGTCGTAGGTGCCGCACCGGGTTTCCTCCTACCATGCTACAAGAGGGCGTATAGGTGGTTCTCTGGTCTGCCGCAAACGACGAGAACAGGGATCTGAGTTCAGAGATTATACCTGCACAGGGTTGACGGTGCTGATGTCGAGGTCGAGGTCGAGGACTGTCCCCACCACGTTACAAGAGCGCATATAGGGCTCACCTGCCTCGTCGTACCTATTACACTGGATTCCCCCCCCCCCCCCACCGTGCTACAAGAGCGCGTATAGGAGGTCCACCAGCGCATCAAGTGCGTCGAGGGCAGGATTTGGGGAGTTATACCTTGCGTAGGAGTTGCTGACGAGGTCGGTGTCAACTTGTGGAGGCAAGAGAGGAGAGTTTGCCTTCTTTTTGTTAATTATAATTAATTATAATTAAAAAAATTCATTATAATTAATAATAATTAAGAATAATTAAAAATAATTAATTACTATTAATGAAGATTAATTACAATTAATTAAAAACAATTAATTGTTATTAATAAAAATTAATTATAATTAATTAAAATAATTAATTATAACTAATAGGAATTAATTATAATTAATTAAAAAAATTAAAAATAATTAATTAATTATTAATAAAAATTAATTACAATTAATTAAAAATAATTAATTATCATTACTAATAATAAGTTATGATTAATTATAATTATATTAACTAATTATAATAAATTAAAATTAATCTATAATTAATAATAATAATAAAATTGCAGGATTTAATTAGGATTTGCGCGGGATTTGGACTAGATTAGGGTAGGATTAGTGAATCTGAAATGAAACCGTTCCCTCTATTTGCTTTGGTTCGGCATTTCTATTGGATCTGGTCGAAGAAGCAGGCGACGGGGAGAAAGTTACCTTCGTAGCTAGCGAACTCTAGTCGTTACTTTCGATCCGTAGGAGGGGCAAGTCGTCGGAGCGAAGTCGGACAGCGACGTTGGGCTGAAGAAGCACGCGATCGAGAGAAAGGTACCTTCACAGCGAGCGAGCTCTGTTGTTGCTTCCGATCGTAATGTTGTAACTTCCGATCGACAGGAAGGGAGTCGTCGAAGGAGCGAAAAGAACCAGAGAAGCGACTCGTATAATCTTCGCAGCAGGCGAACTCCTTTGTTGCTTCCGATCGAACGTCGCAGCTTCCGATCCACAGGGAGGGAATGTCGTAGACGGAGCGAAGCCGAACAGCAATGAATGAGCTGGAAAGTTTGCGGGAGAGAAAAAAAAAAGTCCTTCGATCCTCATCTCATTCGGCATTTAACGACGCGAGGCTGGAGTCGGCTCGTAGCGGAGATCGCGCGATGCATTTAAAGTGAACGTGGGATTGGCGGCGTAGACGTGCGGTCATCGTGCGAAGAACGGCGTGGGACATCCAAGCTGCGGGATTTTGGGGGATCCTGATCGCGTGGAGTTCGGCGCTACATGTAAGAGCGGCATTTTTTTTTTTTTTTTTGTTCCTGTTGTCTACAGTATGCGGGTCAACACTTTAGCAAATTCGGCAACCCAATTTTTTGGCGTAGGTGAACCGTCCGACATCAATATTGGCGTCGCACTGTTCACCTACCGAATTTTGATATGAGATTTGGAGTTTGAATGCAGGGAATGGCGGACGGCATATTTTGATATGCAGTTCGATTGAAGATGGTCTAAACATATTACAATCATAAATTCAAACCTAATTAGCTAATAAATGATAGCCTAAATTTGTTATCTAGATTTTTTTTTTTAAATGTTTATCTAGACTTTAAATTTAAGTATTCACTGATCAAAATTTAGCTGTCATAATTTTGTTTGCTTGTAAATAGGAAATATTATTTTAAAATATAATTCAATTTTCACTCATTATACTAATAATTTTTTTCTGTAGAATTCAAAATAAATTTTAACAGCATCCAACCAAGAGATGGATCCATTAAATTCTTCATTTTACACGCGTTTTAAGCTACAAGCAGCCAAATAAGACTTCTACATGATTGCAGTTAACCGATTCATTTTGGCTTTGATTTAGGCTTTGTTTGAAATATTTTTTTTACTATTTTATAAAGTAATTTTCTAATATAAAATTTTTTAAATTAAAAATATTTATCCTACAAAACTGTTTTGAAAAGCATTAAAAAAGCTGTTCCCAAATGAAGCCATAGGATTCATTTGGAATAGCTTTCTTAATATTTTATAAAATAATTTTTTAGTATAAAAATTTGAAATTTAAAAATATTTTATACTAAAAAATTATTTCATAAAACAATAAAAAAACTATCTCAAATCAAATAAAAACTTAGTAACGCATATAGAATATTGATTCTGGCTTCACTAAATCGAATAATGGATCTTTAAACAACCAAATGAGGCGTTGGAGCATTTGTCAAATAACTACAGCAATGACACATCAGAATCATAAGATTAGCCAACCTAAGACATGGAGATTTATTGTAAATTAGCCTATCTATTAAAATAAATAAATACAATATCCAGCAGACCCATTTTGACTGCCGAGGAGGAAAAAAATTGGATGTGAATTTTTAATTATAATAAAAAATGAGAAATATAAATTCAAGTTAGTGACTTCTTTATGAAGACTCTTTGCTACATGACAAGACGCAGTCTGCAAGGAAGCTGGTGAGCTGCGAAGTATACAGATTTGGATGATTTCTGAAATGGTCCACATGAGGTGAGTTCCCAAAATTACATGCCCTGACCTCATGGCCGGCTCTTCTTTGCTTCTCCACAAAGGATTCAACGCATTTGGCTGGAATAACCCTATCAGCTGAGCTGTAGATGTACAGTTGTGGGCACTTTGGCTGCTCCATGGACAAAATTTCCAACACATCTGTTAACCTCCTGGTAAAAGTGCAGAAAAGGCAGATGTTAGAAATGTAAAATTGGTGATGACGCTGGTGTTTTACTAGGACAACACAATGAGGAAGTTTTTATTGTAATTTTTTAGCAGCAGAGAGGCGAGAATGCAGCTCGTCCTTGTAACAAAGTGGCATTGCCCTGCCAAGAGCGGATAATGGAACCAAATGTGTCCCAAGGCTACACTACAGTGAGTGTTTTTAGTACAGAAAAAAATGGAAAAAGTAGACGCATGGTAACAGAGTTATGAACCCTAGACCCTGAATTGTTTAAACTGTGATCAAGCAGGTAAGGTTGATACAGTTCTCGGGTTGAGATTTCAATCATATGGTAATTGCACATGGTGAGGTTACTAATCTCAGTCGCCCAATGCACTTTGGAATGTTAGAGGTGCCTTTTTCAAAACCAGTATGATTTTGAAAAAAGGCAAGCAAAATTATTCCCAATAATCCAAAGTGAATTGGATGGCAGGGATTGGTGCAGTTACCATAGTAATTGGAGAGGATCCATATCCAAATCTCCTAGCGCCATAGAGTAAGGGTTACTACAAAGGCAATTGTCATGCACAGTAATGAGATAGAGGCAGATCCTGGCCTAGATACCATTTATATATGGCTGAGAATATCTTCTGAAATTATCACTATGTTGTAAACAGTGACTAAATGATTTGCTTGTTTAAATTTTAATTGTTAAAGATAAGCAAGTGTATGCAAAAAGAAATAAGATATAACCAAAAAAGATAACTTGAATGTTTGCTTCTTAAATTAGGAACTAGATCTCGTTGACAACAATCAGTAAGATGCCATGCCATAGATAAAAAAATTTCAGCTGTGTTAAGAGATTTTTTACTCCCTCTTTCATATGGAGTCATTAACCAAGCCTTTCTACAAAAATTTCTATATAGATTTTAATATTTGCACCAAGTTGCTATTAAAATTTATTTAAGTTCATAAAATCTAATGGCCGTATGAACTAATTTTCTTTACTGACGTGCAAACATCAAGTACATGACTATTACCTGTTAATAGCAGGAAGATTCAGAACCACGTCAAAGAATTTCTCCAAAACAGTTAACATGACAGCTTCAAGAACTGCAGGTTTTAGCTGCTCCAAAGAAATATTAGGATCTACTAATCCTTTGGCAGCCACGCTCCGCTTTTTCAAAAAGGCAGCAGAGAATCCGGAAGCCCAAACCTAAACAATGTGAAAAAGTAGATATTAGAATCTTTTCAAGCCTGCAAGATAAGATCAACTACATGCAACAAGTACAAATCCAATAAATGTTCTGATATAAAGTCAATCACATATCCAAGGCTGTTATTGATTTCAATCCTCCAGTAAGAAGCTATATTTACATTTAAAGAGTTACATCATCTTGAATGGAGTCAAACGACTGGAGAATTAGCCATTTGAATGGCACTCTTGTCATGGAGCTTGATCACAGATATTTAAATCATGATCAAGAATGGCCAACTACAAAAACAGCTTGACTTGTACTCCAAATAATTTCCCAAAACAAAGCCAGGTATGCTTCAAACACGTCAATTTGAAATGAACAGAGTTGATATCTTCACAATCAACAACATTATCCACATCCCAAATATTTAGATAAGCTAAATGTCATTATTTTCCATTTGTTACCATTGAATGTTTCATGAGGCGTTTAGCTTGTTATGCATAATTATTTTGAACTATGTTTTATTCATATTACATAATATCTATTTATTTTCTTTCAAACCCTTTGATGCTAACCTTATCTGTGTACACCAGCAAAGAACCTAAGGTGACTTTTCACTACTTTATCTTATGGAACCATCCTTCTGATATAATTATTCTTTATTGTATCCTTTCCAATTTTGTCACACAGTCATCATAAATATCCAACAGTATATTAATAGCATAATACTCCTAAAGCACTTCTCCATTTTAACAACTATGCATTAACTCTAGAATGTATATCCTAAATTCTAATTCATATCTTCATTCTTTTGTATAATAGATTCACAATACTCTAAACTATCACGTCTACCTATCATTTTATCTTGTTGATAATTGTCAATATTAGAACCACTATAATAGCATATCATATCCTAAATTTTTATTCTATTAATTCTAAATCTTTGATCTAATAAAAGTTTGATCAATTATTTTAACTTTTCATTTATTTTAACAAATATGTAACCGGTTACTAAGATCAGTTAGATAACCAACATCGTACAGAAGCATTTCATAACTTCAAAAAAACATTTTGTGATTAATGAATAGGAAAGAGAAGGAAACGAATATAAGATAAAACACACATGCCTCAAAGAACAATGTATGACATCACAGAAAAAGACAAGCAACCGAAGGTTATAGACTCCATTCATGAGAGCCAAATAAACTTGAATAGGAAAAAACTATTCAACCAAGAAACGTAAGTAGAATAGAACATTGACCTTACCTGTGGGTCAGGGTCAGCCACAGGGGCCGAGTCCACAATAGAACCCTTAATCTTTCCCATTACGGAAGGATCTTGCTTCTGAAACTTCTCAAGAACAACTCCATATCTGTAAAGACAAATTTTCCCGTCAAACTATATAATCTGCGATGAAGAAAAATACAAGTAAACATAAAATCTATATGATGAAACCAAGACCGTACATTAGCCAGCCCGTGTTACTGAACGTGTGGAACACCAAGTTCTTCCCACTTTCCTCTGCAACCCAATCAGCTAGATGGTTTGCAAGCATCTCCACATCAATTTCTACTTGCCCACCAGCCTTGTAGCTAACAATTTCAGAAATAGGAAAGGTGAAGGTCACGGCGTGAAAACCCCTGGAAGTGTACCACTCAGCATATCTCTGCAAGTGCTTCTGTTTTGCACCCAACCATCCCAACAAAACCACAACTGTCTGAGACTTCGCGGATGAGCAATTTGACTTCCCTAACATCCCATCAGCATTTGGGTCTGGGAGATGCCATCGGTAGAGAACATCTGATGATGAATAAGTTGTCTTGGGATTAAACACATGACCATTAGATGGCTTGGCTAGCTTCGCATAGCGGTATGGATCAAGAGGTGCAGGCGGTGAAGCAATCGTAGACGACGAACCAAACATGAACTCAGCTGAATGAGAAATGCCCGAATTGACCAGTGGCCAAGCCTTTGACATAAAAGAGATACCTAAGCTCTTAGTCTCTGAGATTGCAGAAGCCCGTGAATCAGACTGCTTTGAGGAGCTGGGAACGGAGGGAGGGATGACATCTGAAGATTTGTGACCAGCAAATCGTTCAGGGATGTAGTCGGAAGACACCGCCGCGAGGGCAGCAGCGGCCAACGCCGATAGAGGCCGATGAAAGTTTCCATGTAATGAAGCCATGTAGGCGAAGCAGATCAAATTCTTCAAGACGAACAGGCAATGCAAGAGATTATAATCAAACAACCAGCAATGGACTGGTAGAAATATTATATAGAAAAGAAAAGTTGGAACAGAAAAGAGAATTCTGTATTCATATTTTAAGGTGCACTCACCGACAAAGCCGGATAACGAGGAAACGTGTTGAAACTGGGCTCGCAGTCAAAGGAGATTGACGACGCAACCCAGCTTATAGGAGACCAAGTCCTTCGGACCTCTTTTCTCTCTGCCTCTCTATTTCTGCGAGAACGACTGCAGATATAAGGAATGGACCAATTAACATATCGAGAAACAAGCCAATGGAAAAAAATCGGCTGCTCATCATTTTTTCCCCACAAAAATCATAGCCCCTCACATCGATTAGGGTTTTCAAATTTTCAACTTCAACCTCGCCGATCGAGGGTTATAGAACAAATGCGTGTAGTTTCAAGAAATGGAAAGCCCGGCGCTTGCAACGTGAAATATATGGCTCACATTTGCCAACATAAACAAACCGTAAAAAGAAAATAGGAAACAAAAACATGCCAATCAACGATAACCGTAGATGGACAATAGGAAATAGAAACCCTAAGCAGTCACATCAATTAATAATTAAAAAAAAAAACTCTCGATCATAAAACGAAAGCAATCCGAGGGATTCAGAGAAACCCTATGGTCATAAAAGACGAGATAGATCCGTGGAGCTAACCTCAAGCTCTCAAATCCGGGAGGAAAACGATTGGATTGGATTGTCTCGCAGTGTTCCGTCGACCAAAAGCCAAAACAATAAAAATTAAAAAATTAAAATTTCCTTCAAAAAGTTTTGGCCACCGAACTGTTGGAAACGCGTGACCGCTTTCGCCTTCTGCGTAAAATTAACGGTGATTTTGAAACAAAGGTTCTTATTCTTTCAAGATTCTAAAGAATATGCTTGCCGATGTCCCACAATCCCAAGAAACGGGAAAATCCTAAAGAATATGCTCGTCAAATTCCTAGGATCCCGAATATATCCTGAAGGAAAAATTATTGAGTCCGGACGTAGTTCTATATCTGGACTCCAATCAACAATTGACACATTTTTTTTTATATCTTTAATTTATCCACATAGAATTATTTGTTTACAGCGAGACCGTGCGACCCGACGGGTCGGCCCAGAAGTTTTAGTTGGCGCTATTTTTTTAAATAAATGCCGCGACGGGGTTTCGAAAATTTAGGGTTTTCAACGAATAAAAGTTTTCCCCAATTCCTCCACGAAAAAGCGGCGAAGAAGAAGATGGAGAATGCTTTTGAAGACGTTGAAAATTCACAGAAAAAGAAGACGACGGATTGTTCAGAGGATAGTGCGGATTTTACAAGATTTGATGAAGTGGGACCCAATTTGGCCGAAGGAGCTGTAGATATTAACTTAACGATAAATTTTTACAAATTATTATGCAATTTTTTTTGTATTCTTCATGCGTGATAATATTGTTTTCATCGATATGCTTTAGACATAATACAGTTGATGTAGCCATTTTTTTATAGAAAATTTAAAGTAAGTTAGAAATAGCTACGGTACATATGAAATATTTAGTTAGCTAACTGTTCTCAATAATTTATGTTGTCTTTCCACATATTGTACTAGATTGAACAAGATAGTTGTGTTCTCTATACACACTGGGTATAAACTCATAGAAATTTTTTATGAATGTTTTACAGCTTGTACACAGTGCACAATATTTCAACCTATTATTATTGTTCACAGCTTGTACACAGTTTTAAATGATGTTCAATACTGTGCACTTCCTGTACAAGCTTTACACTTTTGTACAACCTGTACATAGTGTGTACATCATGTACACTGTGTATATATGTGTAAACACAGAAGGTGCTACACTATACATTGTGTATAGGATGTGTAAACACAGAAGGTGCTACACTAAGTACACGATGTACACACTATGTACATGATGTACACACTGTGTCAAGGTTGTACACACTGTGTCTAAGTTGTACACAGTACCTGTACACAATACCTGTACAATTCATATACATCATTTACAGAAGAAGAAAATGATGTTTACTTGTCAGTGTATTTAGCAAAATACGAATCCATGTAAGCAAGCATTGTCTCACTTATCAGTTCCCTTCTCTTAAAGTCCATAAAAGAACTTGAATGGGTGACAGTAAAAGGAATGGCATCAACATCGACCAAAACTTCAGATTGTATCGCAGCATCCGTTGGTTTCGGTTCAATAATTTCCTTTTCTTTATCATTTTTTTTTCTTGCCTAATCTTCTTTTTCCAGTTGTGAATGATGTTCTTACCCCTTTCTTGGTTATGTTAGTCCTCTTCTTAACTGTACTAGCAATAGTACTTGCCTTTGCCTATGTATAATATAAATAAAGCTTTTTTAAGAATTTTTTTTAAAAGATTGAAATATGTTAAATGTAAAACTATAAAAATTATACATTTTTCGATGTTGGCTCGTCGGATAGTACACCTTCCTCAGAAACTCTTTTTTCTTTCACATCAATTGGACTGGTTGCGGGGTCAGTTGTATGAAGAGGTACAGAAGTGGTAGCCGGGTCAGCAGGCTGAATAGGTTGTTCAAATACATAAGTGGTAGCCGGGTCAGCAGGCTGAGGTTGTTCAGGTACAGAAATGGTAGCTAGTTTAGCATGTCCAGGAGGATGAGGAGGTACTGAAGTGATATCAAGGTGATAAGGCTCAGGAGGTACAGAAGTGGAAGGATGTTCAGAATCAGGCTTTAAAATAAAAAAAAATTAGATTTAAATTCAGGAAACTGTTCAGAAATAAAGGCTTTAAGATCAAAAAAGGAGGCTTTCAAATTTTCATAATTACCCTCAAAATGGGCAAACTTACTTTCTAAACGAGCATGCTACATATTAACACATTCCAATTCATTTGTTAGAATAGTAATGAAAGTATGAATTTCAGTTAGTTCTTTAAGAATATTTTCGTCGGGTAATTGGGGTACAGGTGGAGAGTAAGTGTGATGTTTTGGAGATTGCATGTGGGACTCCATTGCACCTTTCTTAGGTGTTTTAGAAATAGGTTCATCTTTCTCAGGAGAAATAGAAAGATGGCAAACAGGAGAAACAGGGGAAGAATGGGGAACAGGAGAAATAATTTTTTGGGTTCGAATCGTTGGATATGTTGGGAATGTTTATGGGGTTGGGAATTCTTCAGCAAATAATATTTCTTCTTCCTCAGTAATATTTTGAAATGATTCAATAATCCAGAATATATAAGATTTATTAGAATATATAATGAGTTGTGTGTACAAGGTGTACTCACTGTGTACAAGGTTATACACACTGTGTACACCTTATACACACTGTGTACAAGCTGTACACTATAGCTAAGCTCTATAGGAGTGCTCTATAGCTAAGCTCTTTATACATATAAAAGGTGTAAACAATGTGTACAACCTTGTTATACATAAAAGAAGAAATATTGTGAAATATCATATAATGAAAAGAAATTATAGTGAATGAAATCACCTATTTATTTCTAAGATCTTTGAATATCTATGAAATCTGTACAACCAAAAGGAAAATATTTCTATCCCAACGGAGGAAACGGGGCCTAGCTTCAGGTAGTGCAGGTTGTCGAAATGATGTGTGCTCTAGAAACCAAATCTGCATCAATAGGTAATATTAGAAAAATGATTAATTCAACTTCAGTATACAGTGTCCATTATTAGAATGCTAACTTACCATTAACAATGGCACAAAGCCACTCATATATCCTAAGGGTTCATCCTCAACATACTTCGGTGCCAGCCGATCAACTGACTAACCAAGAAATCCCATATTGACATAGCCCAATTATAACTATTAAACTCATCTATATTCTAGGCAATGGTAATGAGCCTCCTGGGAGTTCTGTAGTTATTGTTTGGAAAAAACAAATTTGACAACAAGAACTTAATATACATATTAACAATAATTTCATGGGATGTTGATTTGTTAATATTCTTCATTTCATTCTTTATTTGAATGTCAGTGTAGCTTGTTAGTGGTTATGCTTCCCAATATATCAAAGAATTTGTGTTTGGCAATTCTGTCAGTAGAGCAACGTCATCTGCTGAAAATTTAAGCTCGTGCCCTTTGATGTTGAATGATTGCTTGCTTACATCCCAGCATGACAACAAAATGTATATCAGTGGTGTGTTCTGTTGAAATCGTGGGAACTCAGTAAATTGCAAAATTCTCAACTTCTTCAAAGTGTCCTTAACTTCATCAGTAAAAAATTCTTTTAAACTATCACAGACATTTCGAAATGTTGATGCTCTGCAACGGAATGTAATTTTAGGGATGTACATCTGAAAAAAGAAAATAAAATAAAATAAAATTCACTTGTATATCAATGGAAGGTAACCTTTATGATGCACACTTGTACACAGCGTGCACACTTGTACACAATGTGTACTACACTGTATACAAGTGTGCACGCTGTGTACAAGTGTACATGATGTGTACACTTGTATAAAGTCTCTACCCTTGTACATAGTGTAGTACACAGTGTGTACAAGTGTACATAGTATCTAATAGAAATTGTACATACCATCTTAAAATAACAAAATCTGAAAAATTATTGCAATGTTCATAGACTATTTGCAAACTACAAAGGTTTTAGGCGAGCTCCTATTTGCAATATTTATAGACTCAGTGCTTTAAAATAATAAAATCAGTGAATAAAGTTCACAATGTAATATATTTTTAGAAATACGGAATGTTTAAAATGTAATATAAAAATTTCACGTCCGAAAAACCGCACAGAACACAAATTTAGGGCAAAAAATACATACGAGAGGTAAAAGACAAATAAGGAGGATGGATTAAGCTTACCTTCTTGACTAAAAGCAAACAGCAGAAGTTGTTCGTTCTTCGAGATGAGGAGAACAGCAAAAAGCAAAAACTCTAATTTCTTTTCCGCGCGAATTCTGAATGACGACTACGCTTCGGCTTTTTTTCAAAATAATTACCGCAGTCTCGGGCCGGACATACTTCGGGTCGTGCGCTTATAAATGTCGACTCGTTGGGCCGGCTTTTCGGGTCGCTGTAAGCAAATAATTCCACGTTATTTCGGGTCGCACGCTTATAAATGTCGACTCGTTGGGCTGACTTTTCGGTTCGCTGTAAGCAAATAATTTCACGTGGATAAATTAAAGATATTTAAAAAAATGTGTCCATTGTTGATTGGAGTCCGGATGTAGAGCTACGTTCGAACTCCGAACCCAATAATTTTCCCTCTTGAAGACCGTCGATTTTATAAAATTTTGAGGTCTCAAAGTTCGTTAAGGCTTCGTTTGGGACGGCTACAGTTATCAGTAAAGCAGGTTGTGAAGTTGTTGTTCAGAAAGCTGCTTTCTAAAGTTGTTGTACATAAATCAATATACTTTATTTGGTTAGTATAACTGTCGAGCTGCTGTGCTGATGTTGTATGATAATAAATTATCTTGATACTCTCATATATATATATATATATATATATATATATATATATATATATATATATTGATGAAAAATAAATAAATATATATTTTTAAAAATTTATATGATAACAAACTAACAATTCTGAATTAAAATCAAATAATTTTATCAAATATTTTATAATTTTATATATCAAAATATTATAAATTTTTAACTGAACTTTTCTCTATCATACTTCAAAATAATTTGTTCAAATTTTAGATTCTAGATTATTACTTTATAATAAAACATTTTTTTCGTAATAATACAAATATATTTTGGAATATACTTCCTGCATTTTGTGCAAATATAAACAACGAGTCGAGCAAAAGTTGACCTCTGGTGAAAGAACTGATCAATATAGTAGAAAAGAATTCCAACCTGTGACCCCAAAAATAGATCCTTCAGTAGTTTTAATCCATTTTGATAATAATTTTTGCACAAACTCTGTCGGCAAGAAAAATATTGTAGCAACCCATATAGTAAAGACCACCCAAATCAAAGATTTAAACACCAGTTTTGCCAAAGTTTGCAGAATAGGCCTGTTATTGGAGTTATCAAACTCCAACTTTCTTTCCGCAAGAAGGGGAACGAGAGTTGAGAGCTCAACCATGGAAGAGCCAAGTTTACCTAAAGCAACCAGCTGTTGTTAGCTTCCTCAACCCTCTTAATAGAACAGTATGACTTTTTTATTGACTTTTAAAATAGAATTTTAGTACAAAAATTTTAAGAAACAATAAAAAGTCGTCCCAAACGAAACCTGAATTTGAGCGGCGACGATGATCTACTTCTCTCACAAATTATGAATTTTATATTTGATTCATTTAGATATGCATAAAAAGTTATAATGAAATTTTTTTAAATTTGTTGCGTCCTGGAATGTTCGCAGCGGTAGAGAAGTATAAAGTTTAACGTCTTAGCGTTGTACGAAGATCCAGCATACAAATAGATGAAAAAAGAGGGTGCAGTATTTATAAGAGACACCAAAATTTTTATGTGAAAAATCCTGAAAATGAGAAAAACCACGAGGCCTACCCAACTTTGAATTAATCCACTGGTATTTGCAATTGATTATGAATGAGACACTTCATTGGAGGGAAGGCATTGGCTTGATGTAACAAATATGCACATATATAATACATTAAATGGTGAGAATTGGAAGAATCAGTATTGATATGTTTATTTGCTCGGCAAGACCATAGTCGGCGAGCGACAGAGGTCATAAAGACCGTATTCGAGTGATGGTGGTCGGAAGGACCGTTGTCTACCGATAGAGGTCAGAAGGACCATAGTCGTCGAGTGACGGAGGTTTAAAAAATCTTAGTCGACGGGCGACGGAAGTCGAAAAGACCATTATCTAGCGACTGAGGTCGGAAGGACCATTGTCGACGGCGGAGGTCAGAAAAATCGTAGTCGATGGTCAGGTGGAAGTCTGGCATCAGTCAGTGGCCGGGCAGAAGTTCAATGTCAGTTGGTGACCAAGCATAAGTTCGGAGTCAGTTGGTGGTCGAGCAGAAGTCCAACGTCAATTGATTGCTGGGTGGAAGTCCACTGATAAACAGAAGTCCGGCGTCAGGCGGAAGTCTGACGAAAGTCCGGTGATGGGCATAAGTCTGATGATGGACTGAAGTCCGGTGTCAGGAAGAAGTCCGACGAAAGTCCAATGATGGATGGAAGTTTGGAGATGGACGAAAGTTTGGCGCCAGGTAGAAGTCCGACAAAAGTCTGGCGACAGGCAGAAGTTCGGCTATGGACAGAAGTCCGACGACGGGCGGATGTTTAGAGATGGACTGAAGTTTAGCGTGGGGTAGAAGTTCGACGACGGGCAGAAGTCCAGCGACAAGAGGTAGTCCGAAGATGGACGGAAGTTTGGAGTAAGATAGAAGTCCAAAAAGAGTTTGGCGACAGGCAGAAGTACGGACATGGACAGAAGTTCGGCGTCGGGTACAAGTCCAACAAAAGTCCGGCAACGAGCAGAAGTCCGGCGACGGGCAGAAGTCCGGAGATGGATGGAAGTTCGGCGTCAGATAGAAGTCTGACACAAGTTCGGTGACGGGCGGAAGTCGGGCAATGATCGGTGGCCGGGAGGTGGTCGAGGAGGAGCTTGGTGGTAAGAGAACTCTCCTTCTCTTCCTTCTCTTCTTGCTTAGGCCCACTTCTTCCTCCATCCCTCCTATAAAAAATGAGGGGTCTATTTATAGTTTTCTGAGAGTGGCATGGCATGTAAATAAGAGAAAAATCAAGGTTAAATTCGAAGTGGTTTGAATGGACGGCCGATGTTGAATCCCTTGATCGTTGACCATTTATTGGCCATTTAAATGTCTTAATGATATCAGAATTTGACGATCTTGGACTCATTGGGTTTTTCTCGTCAAGCCGCTCGATTCGACTATAAGCATTGAACCTTCCAAATGCGCTTCGAGTCTTTGATTTTGATCCATTTGGACTTGGATTGAGTCGAATTTGGTGTTATTTGGCTCATATTTTCAAGACGTTCAGTTCGACTGTAAGCTTGCTTAATTCAAAGTTCAGATGGCCTCTGATTTAATTTTTGAAGTTGCCAACTTGATTTTGCTTTGAGATTCATACCCGATCGAGAAATTTTTTTGATGATATATCAAAATTTATTTGAAAATTTTAAGTTAATTTATGCACATAACATTCAAAAATATTTAGGCGTATATATTTAATACATAAATTTTATTATTTACGTTTAAAATGTCAAATATATCAAAATAAAATTAAAGAAAACAAACCGTCAAAATCTCTAACACAGTCATCACGTCCACTCCTCACCTGAGCTCGCAAGTGAAAGCATCAACTATCTTCCTCTTTTGTGACCTCTTTATGCTCTCTAAAGACCTCTTGATTGATAGCCAAAACTTATATGCTCTTCCAAGATCTCTTGGTTGATAACAATTCTGATGCATCTTATTTAAAGCAAATCATAACATTTCATGCATATATTTTAACATAATTTTGATTATTATATAAAAAAATATAAAAATTTAGATATTAAACATATAAATACATTAAAATATTATAACATATATGCCAATCCCCTTTTATTTCTATATCTTTGATTGAACGCTACATAGAATTTGATCAACAACATAGAAAACAAGGCCGAATTAGTTACCTTTTTATAAAGGATAATAATCCTCTTAAATAAATCAGTATGGTAGCTCACAAAAAAATCTAGTTACTTCATATTATGAACACACAGAACTATCAGAGGGCCTTCCGGCTCCATTGCGAAATAAGGTTTCGTCTGGGACGGTTTTCTTACTGTTTCTTAAAGTAGTTCTTAAAAAAGCAGCAAGAAAGCCATCCCCAAAGAAGCCTAAATATCACATTAATTGTAATTTTAAATAAATCTCAAAGCAATATATAAAACTTTTATTTATTTTGATATGAAGTTATTATCTTTAAGATTACAGTCGTATTTAGACTGATCGTCTGACCCATGATGAGAGAGATATAGATTTCATTTGGGACAATTTTTTTATTATTTTTTAAAATATTTTTTTAATATAAAAATTACAAATTATTTTGTACTAAAAAAACTACTTTGAAAGTATTAAGAAAACGGTTTCAAATGAAGTCATAGAGACAACAGAGTGAAAAAAGCAGGTTATGCGAATGACAACCCATTTTGGAGCTGGGTCTGTGGCGAGGTGATGGTGAGTTTGTCAGCTGCATCCTCAGGCCACAATAAAGCAGAGATTGCTACCCAGGTGAACATTTTATTGCTACCCAGGCGTACTTGTTGCAACGAGAATTTCTCAAAGAATTGGTAGTCATCAAGGCTCTGATTCAGAAATCTCATGCCTTGGGTTCAATGCCTGGTATCATCTCAGATTGCCTGTGCTCCTTCTTTGCTTTCTGGGGATTTGTGTCGCTATATTGAGAATAATGATTCTAAGGTTTCGTAAGCCATACTGTGGAGGCTTGCGCAAGATATTATCTCAGCTTAGGATATGACGGTTATTGTATACAGTACTTAAAATGGTTGTTCAGGCGTACCATTTGAGTATAAAAGCATGCATCGGGCCTTTATAGATAGATGAATAAATATGATACTATTCAAACTGCTAATCTCTTCTTTGTAATCTTCTTGCTACACACGTTACTATTTCTGATTCAACATGGCATCTAAGCAGCAGCCCCCTTCAGCATCTGAGTTTTTTTTTTTTTTTTCCACTCTGCTTAATCTATTCCAATTGATCTACTGTTCCTATTCAATGGACCAATCTGCAACTTCCTTGATGAATCCTACATCAACTGCTGCTGCCATGGAGGAGCTTGCCATTTCTTCACAACTCTAAGTTCTTGATATAATTAGCCAGCGAAAACTATCACATTATGTCGGCATAAATTCTGAAACTATTTTGTGCAAATGGTTTGAAGGATTTCTTACTTGTTCTATCTCCCCTCCAAATGAATTTATCCTGAATGACTCAACTCAGCAGACTCCAAATCTGGCTTATCCTCTCTTGCCCCTAGTTAATCAGAACCTTGCTGCCGCTATTTGTGCACTCCTTCCATTCTACCATATGCGCTGAGCTTCAAAACGATTATAATCTTCTCACCACTTTGTAGTGATTCAACTTAAGCATGAACTACATAATAGTGATATGAAATCTAAAACCATGAATCAATATCCTTTGGAAATCAAAACTAGTTGAGATAATATTTCTGCCGCCGCAACCCCCATTAGTACCGAAGAGGTTATTTTGTACATACCCAACGGGTTGTGTCCAAAATATCAATCCTTTAAGACTGCAATCAGAATTTCTCTACCTCCTATATTTGATGTTTTTACTCACTTCTTTATAGCGAAAAACTTAATTTAGCCCATGCAGCCACCAAAGAACAGTAGAATTCCTCCGCTTCAAATCCTAACATTGCCTTACTCTCCTCACGAAATTGGCGTCAAAACAGAGGATCTACCTCCTTCAAGGGTATTGGACGTAGTGCCTTTTTTTTCGGATCTGAAGCTCGCGGCAATTCAAACAAGTGAGACCAGTCTACGTTTTCCATCATTGTTTGTCAAATCTGCTGCAAAGTAGATCATCTTGCTTCTCACTACTGGCATAGGACAAGCCTATCTTACATGCCTGCTTCCAAGGCTTCTCAAGCTCTCTTTGCTGCTCTAGCTCCACCCAATGATGACTGGTATTTAAATTTTGATGCTACAGCGCACCTTACAAACCTATCATCAGCATCTACTTTCTTCCACTTCATATCAAGGCAGTGATCAAGTTCCTGTTCGAAATGGGCGACTTAGTCCTATTATTCACACTGGTGATGATATTCTTCATACTCCCAATAGTAAGTTACTCCTTTCAAATCTTCTTCAATTTCCTCATATTATGCATAATCTTTTATCTGTTGTTGACCTCTATATCTGCTTCAAAATCAAAATCGATCAAACAAGATGAAGATGGTGGAAGGTGGAGTCAACGTCATACAAAATCATTTCAAAAATGCCTCACATCAGTTGAAGTTACTTAAACATTGCTTGTTTAGCAAAACAGATTGCATTGACTTGCTCAAAACATCCAAAATAGCTAGAAAGGAAAAGAAGCCCGTATCACTTGAATCTCGATGAAAATTTGATGTGCAAGAATGACGAGAATCTCCGAGAAAAGAATTAACACGCAAATAATATATGTATAATGTTGCGTCCTGGATTATTCGGGGTGGTAGAGAAATATAAAGTTTAACGTCCTAATTTTGTACGAAGATTTAGCACACATACAGATATATAAGTAGGGTATAGCGCTCACAAAAGACATCAGAATTTTTACTTGGAAACCCCTGAAAAGAGGGGAAAACCACGAGGTCTGGCCCAGTTTGAATGAATCCACTAGTATTTACAATTGACTACAAATGAGGCCCTTCCTTAGGAGGAAGGCCCTGCTTCGATATAGCAAATATACATCATATAGAGCGCATGATATGGTGGGAGTTGTAAGAATCAGTGTTGATATGTTTGTTTGGTCGGTAGAACCATGGTCGACGAGCGATATAGGTTCAAAGGACGGTAGTCAGATGACAGTGATCGAAAGGACCGTAGTCGGGCGACGGAGGTCGAAAAGATCGTAGTCAAGTGATGGTGGTTGGAAGTGTAGAAAAGATCGTAGTCAGGCGATGGTGGTCAGAAGGGCCGTAGTCGGCAGGAGACAGAGGTCAGAAGGACCGTAGTTGGACGACGGTGGTCGGAAGGACCGTAGTCGGCTGGAGACGAAGGTCAGAAGGACCGTAGTTGGTGATGGTGGTTGGAAGGACCGTAACCGGCGGGCGACGGAGGTTAGAAGGAACTCTGATGGTGGTCGACGAACGGGTGGAAGTCGGTTGGTGATTGACGAACGGGTGGAAGTCTGATGGTGGTCGGAAAGAACTCCAGCGGTGGTCGACGAATGGGCGGAAGCCCGGCGGTGGTTGACGAACATACAAAAGTTCGGCGATGGTTTCTGGCAAGGTCGATGAATGGGTGGAAGCCCGTTGGTGATCGACGAAATGGCGGAAGTCCGATGGTGGTCAGAAAGAACTCCGGCGGTGGTCGACGAATGGGCGGAAGTCTAGCAGTGGTCGACAAACAAGCGGAAGTCAGACGGTGGTCGAGAAGAACTCCGGCGGTGGTCGATGGTGAGGAAGCTCTCAAATTCTTCCCTTCTCTTCCTCCTTTCTTCCCTCCCCTCTCATGAGAAGAATGAGAGTTATTTATAGTTTTTTGAGAGTGGCATGACTTGTAAATATGGGAGGATCAAGGTCAAGATGGGAGTGGTTTGAATAGTGGCCGATATTGATCCCCTTGATTAAGGATCGTTTACTGGGTATTTGAATGTCTTAATGATATCAGAATTTGCTGATCTTGGGCTCTTTGGATTCGTCTCGTCGAGCCGCTCGATTTGACCATAAGCATGGCATATTAAACGATTATTTGGTTATCCAATTAATGCTTTGAATCCTCCAAATATGCTTTGGATCCTTGATTTGGGCTCGTTTGGGCTCGGATTTGAATGATTTTGGTGTCATTGGGTTCGTCTTTTCGACAGATTCAGTTCGACTATAAGTTTGCTGAAATCAGAGTTCAGATGGTCTGGATTTTTAATTTTCAAAGCCTCACTCTTATATTTGCATTAAGATTTGTGCCCAATAAGATTAATTTTTGGTGATGTATCAATATATGTACATATAATGTTTTGCCACCAAAATTATCTATGTTCGTATTCTATCAGTGAACTATACATTATGTGCTTCCATTCGTTAACACTCAATTGCCTACCACATTTCAAATGCATTCAACTATACATTATGCGGAATTTGGGATCAGCCTTGTGTTTCCTAGGCATATAGATCACTGCTCAAACGGTGGACCTTCACCGAAATCAAACAAAACATGCATGAGCTACTGGATAAAACTGGTATGCAGAATTGTGAATCCGCTGCTACCCCACTTGCCACTTCTTCTACTAAGGTTTCGTTTGGGACAATTTTTTTGCTGCTTTCTAAAACGGCCTTTTAGTACAAAAATTTCAAAAGTTATTTTAGAAAGCAGCAAAGAAGCCATCTCAAACGAAGCCTAAGACTGCTTCTAAAACACCATTCTCCAATCGCTAACTCTATAGACAAGTAGCTGGATCGCTATAGTGTTTGACTATAACAAGGGAAGATTTAACCTTAGCTGTCAACAGGATGTGTCAGAAAACGCATCAGCCCCCTGATTGTGACTTTCAAGAACTCTAAAGACAAGTAGCTGGATCGCTATAGTGTTTGATATAACAAGGGCAGATTTAACCTTTGCTGTCATGTCAACAGGATGTGTCAGAAAACGCATCAGCCCTCCTGATAGTGACTTCCAAGATCTGAAACGCATTCTTCTCTATGTGAAGGGTTCATTGCAACAAGGTATTCTCATTGCCAATGATGATTTTAAACTCTATGCTTACACGGATGTGGATTGAGATGGTGATGCCTTCAATCAAAAATCTATGATGAGGCATTGTGCATTGTTAGGACCAAAACTCATATCTTGGATCGTCAAAAAGTAGTCCACAATTGTAAGATTGTCCATTGAAGGGAAATATAGGGCGCTCACAATAGCTGCCATGGATATCAGTTGGCTCTGACAACTTAACGAGTTTTGTATTCATATGGATGAGCCCACCACATTGCATTGCAATAATATTTCAATTATGGCACTTGCAATAGTCCCATTTTCAAGCTCATACTAAATAACTGAGATTGATCATCACTTGATAAGAGAACTTATTCTTCATAAAATGATTGTTGTATACCACATTTCATCTCAAGACCCATATGCAAATATTCTAACTAAAGCTCTTCCTATCTGTCAGCACACACGTCTACGATAAAACAATTTAGAAGTAAATTGTTCCCTTGAGAGGAGGCAATAACAATATCAGCAATCTAACCTCATTTCGTAACTTCTCTCTTGAAAGAATCAGCATTATTCTGCTCAAACAAACGGATCAATCCCCTATGACCAAGCAAACTAACTTTACCACACTCAAACCAAATGAGGGCGTAATGGGTATTATATACAATACTTAAAGCTACTGTTCTGATGCACCATTTGGATATAAAAGCATGTATTAGATATCCATAGATACAACAGCATCAAATTTTTATCTCACTACGTGGGGTTTATTTTTCTCCGTTGTGTCCTATTGAGAGTCAAATTATCATTTAAATATAATAAAACAATGTCATTTCTAATACGAGAAAAAAGACAAAAATGGTCATTGACTTTTTATGAATGACCAAAATGGTCCACAACTGTATTAAAAGGCCATTTTGGTTTCTCAATTCTTTAAAAAAGAATCAAAATATTAAAGGAATCAAAATAGTCTCATGATGGGATAATTTTGATTCCTCTTTAAGAAGTTGATAGACCAAGATAATCATTTAATATAATTGGGGACTACTTGGTCCTTCATGAAGAGTCAATAGACTATTTTGGTCCTTTCTCTTTCTTACACTTTCAAATCAAGTCTTCTTAGGTTTGCATCTACCTTTCTTATCATAGACTGGATCTCTGCTAACCAAGTCAGCGGAAGGCCGTAGATAAATGAACATATATGATACCATTCAAGCTACGAATCTCTTCTCTATATTTTTCTTTGTGCATCCCTTCCTATTTCTAATTCAACATTATCAACTTCCAACAAATTCATCGATGTAAATTCCAACCAAAAAAATTTATCATGGGTCAAGTCTGAGCCGATGCTCTTTTCTTCTTCCTCCTCCCATCTTTTTGCCTGACTTTCTCTCTCCCTCTTGCTGGCTAAAGATTTTGCCATCGTCTCCTCCAAGCCGCCACACTTGCTACTGTCGTTGCTATCACCATAGCTTCCACCTTGTATCGCCACTTCCACCACTTCCAAATTCCTCCAAATCACCGAGATACTGATCTCCCACCTATTTGTCAAATTTGTACGTTCATCCTCTCTTTAATTTTAGAGTATATAGATTAAATTATGGAGCAGCTAGATCATATTTTAATATTAGAGTGAGATGATTTTACTTTATCAACATAATTTACACCAAACGGAGCTTGGACATAGCCAACAAAATCTTTATCAGATGCATTTGTCAAAATTGGAGTGATCGGGTTACAACAAAAATAGATTACATGTTAGTGATAAGATAAGATGTCCAAGATCAGAAATACCTCAAATATATAAATAAAGAGGAGCTAGCCTATTCTTTATCCCCTAAGAGAACATTCAAGCATCTTCTTCAGAATATAAAACACTAGAACATGTTCTCAAATGCCTGCTTATCTCTTCCAAAACCAAATCAATTTCTCCTTCACAGATATTCATCTTGTCATCAACCAGAAATTCACGAATAACACCATCCACTTCTATCCAGCTACAACCCGGCCTCTTCAACAACTTCATCTCTTTCATCTTCCTTCTCATCTCAAGAGCTTCTTTCCATCTGTTAGAAGAAGCATACATGTTCCATAGAAGTACATAAACACCATCATCATCCGGCTCTCTCTCTCTGATCTTCTTACCAGCCAACTCTGCTAACTCAACATTTTCATGAATAAGAGATGCACTAAGAATTGATCTCCATATCACACAATCCACATCCATTCCCATATCTTGTATCAACAACTCTGCTTCTCTGAGAAGTCCAGCTCGACCTAGTAGGTCAATCATACAACCAAAGTGCTCAACTTGAGGCTTGTAGTTATAGACAGTTCTCATTTCATCAAACATTTTTCTTCCCTCATCAACCAATCCACCATGACTGCAAGCTAAAAGAATGGCTAAAAATGTAATCTTGTTCGGGCTAATGCCCGAACTCAACATATCAGAAAAAACCTCAATAGCTCGTTTCGCACCACCATGAACTGCAAACCCAGAAATCATGGAGGTCCATGTATATACATCCTTGTTAGTTATACCATTGAAGATATCCTCTGCCATTTTAAGGTTCCCACTTTTTGAATACATGTCTGTAAGTGCATTATAAAGGGTGACATCAAAACTTGTATCCAGTTTAAAAACATACCCATGGATTGTGCGACCAAGATCCAATGCCCCTACATCAGCACAAGCTGATAAAACACCGACAATCGTGATTGACGTAGGTTGGTGACCTTCCAAATTCATCTCCCGGAAGAGCTTCAAAGCTGTTATTGGTTGTTTCTGCTGCACATGAGCAGTGATCATCACTGTCCAAGAGACTGCGTCTCTGCTCGGCATTTCATCAAAAAACTTAACTGCGGAGCCCAAATCACGGCATTTAGCGTAGCCATTCAGCATGCTACTCCAAGAAACGGCGTCTCTGGTAATCATACCAGCAAAGACAGACTCAGCTGAACGAATGTTCCCGGTTTTTGAATACATGTCGATGAGGGCATTGCTTACGACACTCTCAGAGCCCAATTTATGCCGATAAATCAAAGCATGGACCTCCCTTCCGAATTCCAGATGGCACAGCCGAGTGGATGCAGATAGGGCTCCAACAACGGCAAACCCATCAGGCTGAATACCTGAGGATATGATATTGGAGAAAACAGAAACGGCTTTATGGGGCTGATTACACTGCAAGTGGAGTGAGATGAGGCTGGTGAGGGAGACGATATCTGGTTTGGGAATTTGATCGAATACCTTGTATGCGTCAGTGGTGCGGCCAATACGGGCATAAGCGTTGAGGATTTGACAGGTAAGAGGTTGGTGGTAGGGGTGAAGAGCTTGGAAAATGGCTTGGGCGTGGAGCTGCTGAGCATGTTTAAGGTTTCCACATTTGTTGATCAAATGTTGGAAATTCGAGCTGTTCATCAACTTCTACAAAGATGATGATGACGAGCCAAATTATATTTTAGTGGATCTTTACTTTTTGCCTTTTTGTTCTTCCCGAGGGCTCTTTTATTTGTTTTGTTTTTCTTGAGGGTTCTTTGATTTATTTGTTGTTCATGTTATTTTTAAGAAAATTTAAATTATATAATATCATAAATCTTCCCATTTGTTATTATGCATTTATACCAACCATTATAATTATTAATATATTATCAAATTATTTTAATCTATTTATAATTATCATCCTAATCATGTGCAAATGTTATAGAATTGAGAGATTTGTTGTGTCGTGCAATCCACCACATCCCAATTGATGATTAATATGACTCCACTAATAAAAAATAATAAAATTCAAAATTTAAAATCAAATGATCTTTCGATCTAAGGTTTCGTTTGGGACGGCTTTCTTATTGCTTTCAAAAATAGCTTTTTAGTACAAAAATTTAATAAAAGCAGCGAAAAAATAATGATCAAAAGCTATCTCAAATGAAGCCTAAGACAATGAACTTACTAATGAGTCAAGCTTAACTTGGATGCATGTGCATTAATGATTAATCCCCTAGAATGAATGGGGCAATTTCCAACCAACACCTTAATCTTATCAATTTACATAACATTGTTGAATTTTGATTGATTGACCTCGTTGAATTGGTATCATTAAGACATACAAGATTGTATGCATTGTCCGTTAATTTGAGACCACATTGATGAAGGCAATTGTCAGAGCATCACCATTGGGCCAAAGCAAATGATCAAATAGACCCGAATGCGATATAGTGACTTTTGATTAAGGGAGGGTGCTAGTGATTGTCAATAAAATAAAGCAATAATTTAGTATCATTTCAAATAAGTACTAAAATGTTCACGGTGAGAATTTTGAAATAATTCTCAAGTATACTTATTCGACCAAATTAGTCTCTTCTTATTTACTATCATCTATTAAGTCAATAGTATCTCATCCTTTTAGAAGATAAATTATTCTGCCCCCACTCCAACTCGTCATCAGTCTATTTAAGTAGTGTCATCTCTACCTCCAAAAAGAGATTGTCATGAATGCCCTTAGTCACATCCACTACCTTCAAATGACACTTTCAAATCACATCACCTTCACCTCAATGAAAAGAGATTGATTGCTTTCTCAATATCCCCATGGCCTTCATCTATTTCCATCCATTTCCCCAATATCATGCCAACTTCTTTTCTTAAGATTATTTTAGATTTCCTCAATGGCGCCCAAAACTTTCCTGTGTTTCCCTCTATCGCTCCAAGATAATGCCACAACATCCTTCAAAAGGAAGACTATCTTGGCCATCCTTAGTGGCCCCCACAACATTTCTATGTCGCCTCATCTACCACCTCAAAGTCATACCTCCTTTGCCTCTAAGAGGAGAACCTTCCTATCCATCCTTAATATCATCCTCAATCTTTTAGCATCATTTTGTTGATTTCCCCAATATTATGTTGCATTCGCCTACAAGACGAGCACTATCATAATCATCCTCAATGACTTCTATGATCTTTCAACAGCACTTCATTCTCCGACTTCAAGTCATGTATTTAAACTCCTAAATGAGGAGCATCTTTAAGCATCAACAAGCCATATTCATTTGCTGTATGTTGAAGTATTATCCAAGTTGAGGAAAGACAACCAACCCTTTTTAATTTATATCTACTTTATAACTATAAAAACATGTATTATATGCTCACCAAATATTATTTCTCTAATAGCCCTATCAAGTTAATTATTGTCATAGAAATATTTGAAAAATAACAAAATAATAATAATAGACAAAAAAATACAGTTAAAACTTTGACAAAATCACCTCAAAAGAATATTACATCTCATAAGTCATGACAAGCATAATATTGGATTGATTATCACAAAATTATTTCATATCACAAAATCACCTCAAAAGCATATTTCTCAAGAAAGTAAATAGCGGGGATATTTAATCAATTATGTGTAATATGGAGCACATGAAGTCAAATTTTAAATTTACTTTATGAATTTTAGTATTTTAGTCAAATTATTAGTTTTATAAGAGAGATTTAACTCCTCATAATATAAATTAGTGATCTAATATCTCCATTGTTTATTTTCTTAGAGAAACATATCTTAAAATTCATTTTGAATGAAATAAACCCTAATAGGGAATATCCTCTTATATTCATGGACTTCTCAATGAACTATAAGGCACTCAAAACCAATTAGAATCGGTTCAAATTTGAATTGTGTTTGAATCTTGATTCATCTCAAGAATGTTCACTTAATTGTCATGAATGTCAATGCACTATTTTTATTGAAAACTTTTGGATTAAATTCATAATTGTCCAACCTCTTATTTCAACAAACTTATAGTCAGTCAAATTGTGCATCTTAACAAGACAAAGCAAAAGATACTAAAATTGATCTTATCGAGTTCAAATGAACCTAAATCAAGCACTTGAAGTAAATTTAATTTTTTTTAGAGCATTGATTGAAAGATTAGATGATCTCCCAAGTTGCATAGATATAATCAAGATAAATCAAACAAGCCCAAAATCACTCGATTATGATATCATTAAAGAATTAAAATAATGAATAAATGCTCTACGATCAAATGATTAGCCATAAGTTGTCCAACGGAGCATTTTGTAAATTTGGCTAATTTATCAAAATGCCCATTCTTAACGTACTACAAATAGACCCCAATATCCATATTAAAGGGACATGGACTTGAGTTTGGAGAGAGATTAAAGATCTAAAAGAACTCTAGAGCTCTACTTCATATTCGAAGACGATGATCGCCACTAGCCATTGCCATCATCCGACTACTATAATCTGACTATTATCTTTCGACCAATATCGTCTGACCATTATCGTTCGACCATTGTCATCCAATTGGCATCGTAGTTTTGTTGAGCATCCTTCTGCTACTTTGCTCACAATTGCTACTATAATTACAAAATACCACGTAAGCGTTATCATTTTTTTAATCTTTCCTTCCTTTTATGTAAAAGAGCATATTTTTTTTAACTACAAATATATAATTTATCACTTTACGCAAGCAGGGCACTATAGATTTTTCTCTTTATAATCTTTTTACATTAAAAAATTGTTTATTGCATTTTTTTATTATTTGTTAGTGTAATGAATCTTCGTGCAAAACTATGATGAAAAATTTATCCCTATATCATTACAAATGTTATGGCATGCAACAAATATAATTAGAGCCCACAATTATGTGCAATTCATGCATGGTTTGTGGCATGAGTTTGTACAGAATCTTAGTGAGCGCAACAATCAATGGCACCAATGACATTTGAAGGAGAAGAGATGTTTGCATGAAATCAACAACACCGTTAGAGTTTGAAGGAGAAGAAGTTTTTGCATGACATCTATAACACAAATGGCAGTCAAAGGAGAAGTGTTCATTCGGGAGCTCGCTAAGATAGTAATTGACTGGACCGACAACAATGAAAGGAGAAGATGATGAGATCTCGATGACAGAAGCAGTAGAAGGCATGGCGACAATCGAAGGAGAAATCCAGTTCATATGGGATAGCAGGGAGGGTAGCAATCGACATTGTTGATGGTTTTAAAGGAGAATAGTCGTTCACGTGAACTGTCGATGAAGCATGAAGTTTCAATAGTGTTCTAATTTAAATTGATTCAAAGTCAAATGACTTATAATTTGATGGACAATTTAATAATTCATGAATACAAAAAATTATTCCTCATTAAGCAATAAAGATAGCACTTTCTAAAATAAATGTTCACATATGTTATATGGTGTGCCATTGTTTGTATATATATGTAAGCGTGCTCTAATCTTAACCGCTTGTTGTCTTGCGACACCTCCTATGATCCCTCTTCGCCAAACGCATGCGACCCCTCCTTTCTTTGCGTCGTCTGTTTTCTTTCAATCGCCCGCGACCCCTCCTGACCTCATTGTGGACAGAGTTTTTCTTTCTTTTTTTCTCTTTGACAAGACACGTGAAAGTTCTTAGATGATGTATTTGATTTTGATCTTTCCTGATCTGTGATGTTAATATATATAATGGATCTAGAAGCCCAAATCTTATTGACCAAGTGTGTTCGTTGAAAAATCAGGACATGGAGATTATAAAGAAAAAAAAAAGCTGAAAAACAACTTACATAGCACTTTCTTGAAACTTAGGAGAGCTGTCTGACAACAAATAGGATTTAACTTTATTAAGAATTAGTAAATTCTATAAACCCGAATTTAGTAAATTCTCCATATCTTAATTCCTAAAAATTGTTTGGCAAAGTGGTTGTTACATCTGATGAAATTGTTTGGCAATATAATGCAGGATTTAAGATGGTTTGCTTAATTTAAAGTATTTTGAATTTAATTTGTATGTTAAGTACACGGTACAAATTAATTTCAAGTTTAATTAATGCAAATAACTTTTAATTATAAATAAAATAATTAGAAGCTTGCTTAGTTATCAAATAATTTAATTATAAATTATCAAACTACTTATTTAAGTGTTAATTTAATAAATATTTAATAACTAATTATTTTGATAATTACCTAATTAATTAGTTTTTTAAAAATTTTATTTATGAAACTAGTACTCCCACTAATGATATTATAAATTTTTTAAGTATTGTTTAATTAGATTTAATTATTAAGAATACTATAAATTAACTCATTACATATTTAAACATTTTACTATTAATTAATTATTTAATTATTATTTACAATATTAATTATATTATGAATTATTTAATTTCAAATTCTAAATTCTAAACTAAATATATTAATTATTATTATTATTATTTATACTATTACTTATTTAATTAAGCTTAAATAGATTATTTAATTACATTGCTAATTCTACTATTAATTATTTAATTTAATTAATTAATTATTAATATTTAAATTATATTAATTATGCTAAATTAGATTAATTGGATGGAGGCCATCTAGGGTTTGCTTTTCATCTCCATTTCTTCGTTGTTAATGTTAGCCTGTTGCTTTTCCTCGTCGTCATTTATTTATTGCTTTGTAAGAGTAGCCAAAGATGCTTCTTCACCTCCTCCTTTAAGATGGGAGCTTGCTAGCTCTTTTCTTTTAACGAGAGAACTTCGCAAATTTGTAAATCTTGTTAAATCTGCCAAACAACGAGATTTAGTAAATTTGAAATTTACACCATAAAATTCATATATTCGGGATTTACTCTCGATTTAGATTTACTGAGCACTCTCAAATCATTTGGTAGGATTTATGACAAATCTAACGTAAATCCTGCTCTACTAAACAACCCCTAAGGCTACAAATAAGATTTAATAAATATGGATTAATTTATTGAATCCAACTAAAGTAAAATCTTGAAAATTGTTTGGTAAGAGAATTATTAAATCCTATTAAATATTAAATTTTGTAGTATGGTTGGAAATATAATACAGGATTTAAGATGATTGGTTAATTCAAATATTAATTTTAATTTTAACTATTGTCAATAAATTATAATTATAAAAATAATTTAATTAGAAAATAATTTAATTAGAAAATAATTTAATTAGAAAATAATTTAATTATGAAATAACTTATTAATTTTAATTTTGATAATTTTTAATTATTTATGAGTTAATTATTAATTATTAATTTTTATTATTATTACCGACTAATCTTTATAAATAATATAATTAGAATATAAATTAAGTATTTATAATTACATGATATTCTTAATTAATTTTAATTAAATTAGTTAAACTAAATTAATTTATTATATATTATACTTCTCTGGCAAGCCTATTCTGCTGTGCCTTCCCATAGCCGTGGGTTTGCTAGGGTTTTGCTTTTCCTCTTTTCCAGCTAAATAATTTCTTCGCCTCCTTCGACGACTTTCCTGGTCGGATCCGAAGTCACACCTCCTCGCCGTTCTCTGTTGGATCGGAAGTAACGACGACGACGGGAGCTTGCTCGTTGCGAAGGTAGCCATCTTTCTTCCGTTCGCGCGCTTTTTCAGCCAAATCCCGTAAATTCGCCGTACTCCCGGATTTAGTAAATCCAGGATTTACGGCAAAAAGAGGAAACGGAGTATTTAACTGGCTGTGAGATTTAACAGTTCCCTAAATCCTGTTTGGCAGGATTTGGCATAAATCCTTCTCAAATCCTGCATAAATCATGCATCAAAACAGCCCCAAGAGAACTTCTTATTCATCTGCATGTGGCTGACTTACTTAGTAAATGAACAGCTTGGGCTGTCAAAAGGCTCGTCGTTCTCGAATAGCTCACGCTTGTCTCGTTAAAAAACTAGCGTTCGATTCATTCCTAAAGTACGCAAGCTAATTATGATTAGTTATTTCGAGCTTGTTTTCCTTCACATGCCAAACGTAAACATAGCCTTGTTAGATCATGTTCTGCTAGTCATTGGATTAAAATGAATATATATATATATATATATATATATATTTAAATTTGTATTATTAATTTATAGTTTCCAATAGTTATTAATTAGTTAGGAGATAAATAAAATGAATCTTGTGTGGTCGGCTAATTATTTATTTATTTTTGTTTGAGATCAGCTTGTGTTTTGTTCATTTTTGGCTTGAATTCAACAACAACATCAAGCCTTTATCCCACTATGCAGGGTTGGCTACATGAATCATTTTTCTCTATTGTGAATTAGAAATTCATTGGCTTGAATTCAAATGAAACAAAAAATGAACAACAATGTTCATTAACAATTTCAAACAAGAGCCATTTACAAACAAACCAAATTTCGAATGAGCCAAATATGAAAACATGGCAAGCTCGCTCTAGACTTATTTACATCACTACCAACAAGAATCTTGCATAAGAAATGTTATAAAGAGTCTTCTATTTCTCATATCCCATGAAACCAAAATTCATAGATTTTACATGCAAGAAAATATGCATATGATAACTTTTCATCTACAGTGTTGTATTCAAAATCTACTTACAATTGTTCCAATGTTCTTCCTAATCCATAACTAAGAATATACAATTATATTTTCTACAGTGTCATTAAAATTAAAGTGTTTATATACCTTCTTATGGAATATATCCCCACAAATGTAATAAAAACTGAAAATTTAGTGCTTTTTGAATTGGTGAGGTCAAACTACATTTGGTTTTGGTTATGCATTATTCAAATTTTATATTTTATTAAGATGACGATGAAACGGTTCTATTAAAGGTCAGAAACATCATTGCACCTATCACTTTTTTTTCCTTGTCTTCTTGTTTATGCTATCTTTTTCGATTGTTAGAACCTAAAATTTTATGGGACACCTTGGAACACTACTGATTCTTTTTTTTTTCAGACAAACTTGTCAAATTCTCTTCATTATTGATGGATTCTCAGCCAGAACCTGTGAGTTATATTTGTGGAGGTAATCTCTTATTCTTTCTCTCTTTGTTACTCATTTCTTTGACTTTATTAAATGGTATTTTTGAAAGTATTTTCCATACAGATTGTGGTGCAGAGAACACGTTGAAACCAGGTGATGTGATCCAATGCAGGGAGTGTGGATATCGTATTTTGTACAAGAAACGCACTCGCAGAAGTATGTGTTTCCATTTTCATAAGCAGAAATATGTAGGAGTGGATAGATCTAATTTAAAGCCTATTTAGTCCCGGCTCAAACTTGGGTCATGGATTTAATCAATTCAATTTGGAGTTGGTTTGAAATGACTTGATTTTTCCTTTTAAAATTAAAAAAATTATAAATTTGCATATTTTTTTATAATTGGACCAAGCCAAAAATTTTCTTATTGCTGGGCTTATTTGGCTCAATTCAAACGCAATCCGAGCCAAAAATCAATTCTATTTTCAAGCGATATTTGATCTTTGAGCTAAAATTTAGCTCTATAAAAATCTATATATATATATATATATATATATATATAATCTTTGAAATGATTATGACTGCTTTTGAGGCTAGAATTCAAGTTGGTTATTGGTTTTATACCAAAAGCTCTGGAAGTCAGCAGTCTCAGTTTTTGGTTTTTTTAATCATTTATTTAGTCAACTTGTTCAACTCTAACCCGGCACAATGATTTAAGAATCCTCTGCTAATGAGATGAACATACACTAACTGTTTTCTTCTCTAAATTGGAACTATCGGTATTATTGCATGGAAATATGATAGGAAATACTCGAGTTCGCAAGTAACCCTAACGGGAAATACTTGAGTTCGCAAGCAAACCTAACAATAATCGGTAAATAGCGAGAAAACACAAGAAGAATTTGGTGGAGAAAAACGATAGTCCTATAGAAAGCAAAGCGAAACAAGAACGAAACAAAGATACAAGTGATCCTCAATTCGAGAGGAGGATCATGCTCTCCCAATCTCTAGACAAGAAGCCTAGAGCCCAAGACACCACGAGAACTCCAAGAGAAACCAAAATCATGCATGCCCCACCCTAGCCTCTCATGCTCTTTAAATACAATTCTTCTTAATAAAAGATTTCCTAATATAAACCAAATTAAAAGAAAAGATTTCCTAATAAACCAAATTAAAAATAAATTCCTACAGCTCTTCTATTTCTTTCCTAAAGCCCCTTGCCGCCTTCCCTGTTTGAATTTTCGCCCCATGGGGGCCCCACCTGGCTGCGGTGACTTAAGGAGGCGGTATAGCCGGCCTCCTATAAAACTGAACCGGTCCCTCCTAGGCCGGTTGGGTTCTAGGCGGAACCGTAACAAAATATTTGTTTTGCTTGTTTAAATGTTTTGAGTGTAATAAGTATGCATGAAGAAATTTTCGTGTAGTTCAAGGATCTTGCCATACGTTCAATCTTTTTTCTGCCTTTCTAGATGTCTATCATCAATCTAGTGCTCCAAACGTGATCTAGTACATGAACAATGAATTTCCATTGCAGCAAGAATTTATAGTGCCGATGCATTCCTAACTCTGCCCGAGCATCCGAGAAACCCTTTGACTATTCATTCATATTTGGTTATGATTTATTATCAGTGCAAAGTACTTGTAAGCAAAATGGCATGTATTACTGCTGGTTTTCTAAATGGGAAGTTGCCAGTCATATTGCTACATGGATCTATTTTACATGCCAAGCCATATTTTCTTGCGTCGTCATGTTCTTTGTTGCTTCTAATTTCTCTCCTTTATCGAGTGGAAAAATTTGCATTTTAATCTACATGGATCTATTTTCTAATGGTAACATTGCCAAGCATGTTTTCGTGCACTTTATTATTCTGTGTTGCTTCCAATCGTTCTTTTTGTCCTTTCTCATGTGCATGATTTTGCATTTTAATCTACAAACGTAGGACACTTGCAGGATGTACAAATCCTTAAGCTGAATCAAAAGAGAATGAGCTGACATAAACTAATGTTATGCAATTGCATGCAAATTCTAATTAGGTAGATGGAGTTGAAATATTTCTAAGAAAAGGATTTTAGCGTTCATAAAGATCAAATTCAAGAACTTTGCTCTTTGAAGAGAAATGAAGATCATATTCAAGAACTTTTTGAAAGGAAATAAAGATCACATACAACTTCTCTCTTTTTTGAAGAAAATGAAGATCATATTCAAATACTTGTTATTTGGGCAAAAATGAAGGTCAAATGAGATCTAAACCTACTTTGGTAACCCAATTAGTGATTCAGCGGTGATCATATTCGTTGTAATGTTTCATGTTTATTGAGGAAGTTTCGGTAAGATTACTTATATCCTAATCCTAAATAGACAAAAAATACTTCGGTGTACAGTGAAAAATTGAATTTCTTAGTTAAACTTTAGGCTAAGGGGTTGTTTGGTTGGATTACGTTAGCTGAAAAAGGAATGCAGTGTAAAAGGAATATTTTGGAGTTGTTTGGATGAACGTAGGTGAATGATTTTTTTGTTTGGTTAGAAGTATTGGCATCTTCAACTTCCTCCCCTTCAAATATTGGCATCTTCAACTTCCTCACCTTCGGATCTCCCCCATTCCCTCGTATCCCGCCATAGTTTCCCTTTTCCCAAGTGTTTTGTCCCCCCCATGTCTCTCGACCTTCCCTTACACATTCATCTTCAAACCCTTTTTCACTTTCTCCCCTCTTTTCTCCAAATTCAGCAACCTTCCTTCCATAATCACCCTCTCTTCTCTCCCAACCAGCCCCCCTTTCTCCATGTTCCCTATTCCCACGCCTCTCTCCATACCTTCCCCCTCTTTCCTCCATGATTTCTCCCTCGCTTTCCCTCCTACGAACATCAGAATTCGTAGTTCTCCCCACTGGCCCCTTTGCCTCCGATGTCGCCATTTGAATTTGATTTTTAAAGATCTTCATCATCAGATGAAGATCGGAAACTTTGTCTTCCATTAACGACACATTGCCTTCCACGGATGAGAGTTTCCATTGTGGCTTTGATTTGGCTCATTTCTCCTTCAAATCTTTCTTCCAGCGCATCAACTTTCTTGGCTGCCATAAAGAATTCTGGATATTAGATCCAAAATTCAGCAAAAAAATTTTTTCCGATCCAAAAATCGCCGCTGAATTTCGGTAAAATTCAGCCCACCGGGGTCCCGGAACAATGCTCTGATACCAATTTGATAGGAAATACTTGAGTTCGCAAGTAACCCTAACGGGAAATACTTGAGATTGCAAGCAAACCTAAAAAAATCGGTAAACAGCAAGACAACACAAGAAGATTTTGGTGGAAAAGCAATCAAACGATAGATAGTCTTATAGAAAGCAAAGCGAAGCAAGAACGAAACAAAGATACAATTGATCCTCAATTCGAGAGGAGGATCGTTCTCTCCAAACCTCTAGACAAGAAGTGTAGAGCCCAAGACACCAAAGAGAACTCCAAGAGAAACCAAAATCAAGCCTACTCCCTGAACCCCTTCATGCCCTTTAAATAGCCCTCTCCACCTCCTTAAAAACTTCCTAATATAAGATATTATTTATTTAATACAAAAGATATCAAATCTTTTTAATTAATTAAATCTACTTTCGTAATATAAACTAATTTCAAAAATCACTCCTTATGCACTTGCCGCCCCCTCCTCTCTCTCTCCTGTTGCCGCCTCAAGGGGGGCCCACATGTTGGGCGGGACAATTCAAGGAGGCGGCTTAGCCCGCCTCCTGTAGAACTGGACCGGCCCCTCCTGGGCCGGTTTGGTTGGTTCCTTAACACAATATATGTTTTCATTAATAAAAATTTCTAGCTCCGCCCCTGATAATGACGGACTATAGTACCAGCTTTGGAGTGCCTACAATGATAGAATGATTGAAAGACATCAACATCAAAGGCAATTTAAGCAAAAAAAAAAAAGACAAAAATGAAAAATGAGAAATAGAAGGATGGCGACATTTCTTTTACCACAAATCACTGGTCAACATGATCATTTTTTTATTCATGACCTTACATGCTAGCTTTTAGTATATCTAAACTTCTGTAAATTAGTACTTGACGATCTTAATAAGATTTTGTGTTTGTGTCTAACTGTTTTCCCAACAAATTTGTTCATATTTAAGCTTTGGCATGAACTATTAAGTAAATCTTAGAGTAGTGACGAATGTGAAAACTTGTAATGATCCTTGCTTTTTAAAGGGCATCCTGCCGACATATAAATATTATTTTAGCAGTTTGCCCAATGCTATACTGACACCATTTCATTGCAATGTAATCATCTTTTCTTATTTTATTTTTCATTTCAATATTGTTTTAAATCCTCTGCATTTGGTTTACCTCTTATTCTTTGATTTTCTGATTCCCCAGTCAAATCAGACACAGCATAAGATTTCTTGTTAAATACTTCTCTTCACCGCTGCTCTTCTTTTCGCTCTTGTTGTTCAAATATGAAGCACAAGTCGGGTAAATAAATTATTTCTCATCTCTAGCTTGATGTGCTTTTTGATGCAGTTGTTCAATACGAAGCTCGCTGATGGTTAACGAAAGGTACCATGGCTAGTTATGCTGGAAAATAAGTTTGGGACAAGTTATATGGGCTATATGTGTTTGTTTTAGATGTCTGCATTTGCAGTGGTGTAAAAACAATTTTTCTTTCTGGACTACCACCCTCTGCTGAACATTGTGCTTTGCAATTCTTCAATTACTAAAAACAAATGATATTACTTATAGTAGTTGAGTGTGATTTAAGGATTAAAACTAGTTGTATATTAACTGCTATTTGGTGGTTTCGAACTGCATTTTGTTGATTTGGTGTTGTGAAATGTGCCTAAACCCAACCCTACTCTCTGTTTTGAATTGTCATAAACTCAATTAATATATTGTTCCAGATTTTTTACCGACCTGCTTGATGTTTTCTTTGTTTTGTTTATTCGTTGTTGTAAATGTGCTTAAGGCTTTGTTTGGGATGGCTTTTTTAATTTTTGTACTAAAAAGTTACTTAAAGAATCTATAAGAAAGCCATTCCAAACGGAGCCTAAACTTAACATTGCTCTATTTTTTGTTGATATAGCATAAAGCATGGCATCATATATTGCTCCTGATTTTTGCTGGACTGTTGTATTGTATTATGTTTGTTAGTCAGCACGGCAATGCAGTAGCCTGGGCAGTAGCGTGGCAGTGTGCTGTAGATGCTACTAAGCATCGAACACGGTAACGGAGGAATAAGTGAAATAGATGATAAGATTCTCATTAAAAAAAAAATGTTTTGAAAATTGTTTAATTCCAAAAAAAGGGGAAAAAAAGGAAAGTGATTCTGCTAGGGTTTCGCAATTTGATTGTCCCAGAAGCATAATACGGATTGCAGTCCTGTTTGAAAGTTGGCAAGTTAAAGATACAATATAGAAAAGATTTAGGAGCGAGAGAGCGAAGTGATTCTGCTAGGGTTTTGTTACCCTAGTCGCCTATGCTTTTACCGGTGCTGCTGCCTCCCCTTAAAGTTTCCTAATGGATTTCTCTTTTTACGTCATGATTTTCACCCGTTATCGAACCGCTTTGGGCCCGTCCCTTCATTTCCTTCGCCTAATACCCTCAACTGGAAATATCTTTTGATCAAAAGAAACCCCTCTAAATCCTTAGCATTTTTCTTCGCTTCCCCACAAGACAAAGTAATACACCTCTCTTCTGGGGAGCTCGCGAGCAGTTAAAAAGTCATGGTCTCTTAAAGGTAATCGTAACTTGCTTTTCCTAAGCGAAATGGCATACGCATTTCAAGCTAGTGTGAAGATTTTCATCTGTGCTTACATGAATTAAAATACATGATCTTCCTTTACTGTGTTGGAATTCGAAGGGTATTCGAAAATAGCAAGTTTTAAAGGTTGTCCTCTTACTGTTCATATTCTCACTGCTAAGAAATATCGTTTAATGTTCGTGTGGTTTTGTGTGCAAGTGAAGAACAAATCCCTTCTCCCGGATGTCATTGATGTTTCGGTGGCTTGTGATCAGTTCTCTCTAAAAATCCAATATGATTGAAGACCTTCGTCATGTGAATGTTGCAGCTCATTCGTTCATTCTTCCATCCAATCACCCACAAATCCAACGTTCACTTCTCTTTCTTCCAGCACACAACAGAGACCTACCCAAGGCGGTAGAACTAGTTGCAAACCTCGTCGAGCTGCTACCTTCCGTGTTCCCCATAATGGCCCCTCATCCACTGCAACAACTAAGCCTCCTTGACAACATTCTTCCTCTAACTATCCACATGTATCTACCATTCCCACTTCTCAATCCAGGTTCGTGCTACTTCATCTTCAAGCACCCTCGATCAATAAACAGAGGCTTCCTCCCAAAGACTCCATACCAAATCTCAACTCTCCCTCAAATGAAGCCAACATTAAACCATTTCCTCCACTTGATGATCCTACCCCAGACTCTTCCCTCCTAGGGGTGTCAATATTTGACACAACACGAAAACCCGACTTGAATTTGACTAGAAAATTTCGGGTTAGACCCGACCCGATTTCAAAATGGGTCGGGTTCGGATTCATGGATTCGACCTATTTGCAAAATGGGTCGGGTTTAAGTTGACCCGTCGGGTTGTCAGGTCAACCCGGAAACCCGTTTAAAATGAGCTGCCCGCGCCTTGCCTGCCCTGACTGCGCCCTGCTAGCGACCGCCCGCACCCTGCCCAAGGCTGCCCACGCGCGCTCGCCTGCTCGCATTTCGCTGGCTCGCGTTCACGCCCGCCTGCAGCCCGCCGTCCCACCCGCCCGCTGCCGACTACTCGCATCCCGCTGTCCCGTCGTACCGCCACTATCAGAAGCTTAATCGTGTCGGGTCGGGTCAACCTTGCAACCCGACGGGTCGGATTCGGGTTCGAATTTTTGACCCATTTACATACCCGGGTCGGGTTAGGGTCTACCTGTTTGAACCCGAGTCAGTTCCAGGTTCGACCCGAACCCGACTTGAAACCCGATTTTGACACCCCTATTCCCTCCACCACTTGCATAACTCATTTGATTTATTGTAAGGCCCTCCCCAATCAGCACCTCAACAAGACAACCCAAATTCCTCCTTCCAAGTCTCCAAATCCATTAGAGGCAAAAGTGTCAAAATCATAAACTCCTACCTCTAAATCCCAATTATTAGCCTGGAACATTAGAAGCTTTAATAATTCTAAAAAAATTTTGAGTTGCAAAAAAATTATTTAGCCTTACAACCTTGACCTACTTTGTATATTAGAAGCCAAAATTAGCTCATGCTCCCTTCATAATTCCTAATTTTCTGCCACTCACAAGCTCTTTACCTATGAAGACAGTGTTCATAACTTTGAACATTCACACCCTAGTAAAACATGGGTCAAATGGAATGTTGCTTACATCTCCTTCTTCCTAGCGTTCTCCTTAGCCAAATGATTCACGGCACAATTACCATTAAAAATGTTCCTTTTTTTAACATTTCTGTCATATATGCCTCCAACTCTCTTGAGGAGAAAACCAACCTTTAGGATTAGATTAGGTCAATTGATTCAAACATTGACTATCCAGAACATCGACTCTCCTTGGATCATGGTTGCTGACTTTAACTGCTGCAAGTCTCCATCTAAAAAAGTTGGTGACAATCGCACTCACCACCGTAGACTTGGGGATTTTAATAACATTATTTTTTTAAGTTGGTTTGTATGATCTGGCTTCTATGGGCTATTTTTTCACCAGGTATAATCAGAAAATTGATTAGCCTATTCACATCAAACTTAGGGCTATCAAAACTGGTCCTTGGGTCAAGTTCAAGCTGAACCCGGATTGACCCAGTTTTAAATGGGTTGACCCTAACCCAACCCGATTTTGCAAACGAGTCAGGATTACCAACCTAGACCCAACCCATGTAGGTTACCAGATTGACCCGACACGACCCGCCAACCCGCTCTTTTTCGAATTCTGCCCGTCCCTTGTGCTGCATGCGCCGCGAAGGCCACTGGCCCGGCGTGCGAACCCTTAAAGGCGGGTTAGGTTAGGCGGCCAGGCTGAGGCTGTGCTTCATGCGGGCATGCCGACTGTCGTGTGTCGCATGGGTTGCTAGGTGCGTGACAGCGTGAGAGGTGAAGGACACCAGGCCGAGAGGGCTAGGGCTAGGGTTGAGGTGAGGCACCGATTGCAGATTGAGCTCACTAGCTTAGCATCCCGACTCCCCGCATGTTAGCAGGCTAGGCCTAGTGAGACCCGTAGCACGGAAGGCTAGCGGACCCAGACTCGGGTCAACTTTGGGTTAATTTTAGGTTTCCGGGTCAACCTGACCCGATTTTAAAAACGGGTCACATTTTTGAACCCAAACTCGACTCGTCTAACAAACAAGTCGACCTAATCTCGAAATTTTTCGGGTCAGCTCTAAGTCTGGTTTCAAGTTGTGTCAAATATTGACACTCCTAATCAAACTAGATAGATGTTTGGTGAATAAATTATGGGTGGATAAGTTCCCTCTTTCTTATTATAGAGTTGATAGCCCAGGCTGTTCTGACTAAGGTTATTAAAACTGGACCGGACAATGAATCAAAAGAAGGAAATGTTCACAGTTCGATCGGATTTGAATCGGATGATGTAATAAATAATAATATTATTGAAAATTAATAAAATTAACATAAAAATATGACAACCTAACCTTAAAATTAATTATATTATATTTATGAATATCTAATAATTTAATTATAAGTAACTTTTACATTTAGTTATAGTGATGATAATTTAATAAATGAGATTTATTAAAAACAACCTATCTGTTGGTGGACTGGTGGCTAAAATTTTGCAACAAGTTGTTGAAATTCTTCATCTGCGGCTACTAAGACATTTCTACAAATGCCTCGTGTGCATTGACCTGGGTGAGAGGTGCCATTGAGGGCTATTTCATTAGAATTCCACACCTGTTTGGAGCTTCAAAGAGCCAATTCACCATTATAGTAACCTTCATTCCATTAGCATCAACACAAGCGAAAAAATCGAGCAATCATCTACACACGAGACATTGCCATGAACACTTACCTTCTCGGGGTGACCGACCTACACGCAATCCGCTTCAAGTTCATGAAACGGACCCTGCTAGCATGCAAATCATCTGAAGTTTCCATTTGTCATCCTATCCAGAATCCTGTTCGCGATCACATTCATCCATGGCCTCCTTATCATCACTAGTTACATGTGACGTAGCTGCATAATCAAACATTGCATCACAAGCCCTTTTCATTATGCTCCAAGTCATCCCGATTGCACTCCGCCCGAGCCAATAGGGACAAAACCTGTTGGAATCCACAGCTTAACCACGCTGCTTCAAAATGTCCAAGACGAAGAACTCAGAGTTTACAACTTTAGGAACCAAACGGTTCTTTCAAAACCGATCGGTTCACCGACTTAACCAAAATTTCAACCTGTTTTTCCAAGATTTCCTGCAGGACAGTTTTATTATTGAAACCAAATCAGCCGCCGGACCTATTTATGGTTGAACCAACCGATTCAATCTGATTTTTAAAATCATGGTTCTGACAATTCTCTTTTTATTTTACTTTTTGATGACCCAACCAAACCCAATCACTAATTTATGTTTGAAAACTTCTGGACTAAGCTATCGCTGTTTTGGGATGTTATTATTGATATATTTTCTTTACAGCTCTATAGGAACTTGATCTCTTTGTTCTACAAATGTTTACAAGCTTCAAGGAGTCAATCAAAAGAAAAAAAAATGGTTATCTTTTAATCACCTTGCCAGTAAAATTGTTGACCTAAAATCCAAGTAAAAGGTTCTCTTGTCTCATATTGACCTTGAACCCTTGAACATATCCTTAAATTCTTCTATTAGAATTTGTAATGACCAACTAGCATCTTGTGTGACTTCCAGGGTTATGCAACTTTCCAAAACCAAGTGACTCTCTCAAGGAGAAGACGACCTCTTATATGCTAAAAATCAATATTATGAGGAATTATAATAGGATTAAGGAGAACTCAACTCCTGCAGCCACTTTTTACTCTCCTTAAGCTATCACACCAATTTGTAACCTATTCTTTGGCATAGTAATTTTGCATTAAAATATTTTATCTTTGCTTGGTTGGCTTTAGCTAAGGGTCTTAAAACAATAGATTTGTTGTTGAAGCATGATGTTCCTATGGATATGAGATGCAATCTCTGCTCTAAAAGACTAAAAGTTTAACTCATCTTTTTTTTTTTGAATTTAATTTCTCATTCAAAATCACATCTACTATTTTGCCAATCACTATTTTTTTTTATATATATTTAACATCAAAGCTATATCAACATCAAAATCACCTAGGTGCTTGATAGTGTCACTTAGGCTCTTACATTGGTAATGCATGTAGCTCATGAAGTCAATTAACATTGGCTCCAATATTTTCATTATGAAAGTCAGGATTAATTACTAAGTCAACAATACAACATATAAGCCACTCACATTAGTCTACTAGCAAGAGCTTTAACTATCAGCCAAAAAATCTTGAATTCAAGAGTCTTATGATGTATGTGAATTTGACTTAATTGACTTAAATACCCCCCTCCCAAAAGAAGAAGATAGATTCTATGATCCTACTATAAAATTAATTACAAAGTAAGAATGCAAAGGCATGATCAAGTAATTAGGTAATGCCAACAACCTTTAATAACTTCCAAAATTAAACTTAGGAATTAATAACTTCCAAAATTAAACTTAGGAATGGAAATTCAAAAAACCATGACATTTGCCACATGCAATATGAGAATAATGCAACAGACGTTTTGTAAAACCTTTCAGCAAATGGTAGCAAGTTGAATGATAAATCTCCAATCCTCTCATTCATATCATTGACTCAAATCAAAAGAGCATCAACCAACTTGCATCAAGACTACATCCACATGATCCGATACTTAATTACAAAAAGATAGAAACATATTAAAAATCTGTTTTTGCCTGCAAAATTAAGAGAATCTACTCATTCTTCCTCATTCTCGGACTCTCTGTTATCTTTTTCTACGCCTTTTTCCCCAGTATCATTCTCCTCTTTGACCTGCCAAGGAAAGTAACCACATTTAACATCAAATTTAATTAGATTACCAAAACTACTAAATTAAGAAGTTGCGCATACATACTTCTTCATTTTCAGCATCGTTCTCAGCCTTGTCATACTCTGCCTTGAGCTCTGCAGCTCTATCCATGTAAGGCTTTCTTTCCTGTAATAAATCATAAATTTAACCTCTAACCGAATAAAAGTAATAGGAACAAAGTTATTTCTTTTGCTCAAGTTAGTCATTAGAATTTGATAAGAGACTGACCTCATCTGTCATGGACTTCCATTTCACGCCACCCTCTTTCGCAACCTTTTATCCCAAAAAAAATATGATCATAAAGTAAACAAATAGCATTTCTTAAGCATAAAACTAAAAATCTGGATCAGAGGTTCTTTTACCAAAGCAACGCTCTTATTGTCAGGGTTAGCTTCTTTGAATTCTTTCCTAAAATCCTCCCTGAATTAAGGGAAATCATTTAAACATCAACCATTTTAATGGGCAATATTAGAACAATCGTTAAAAGGAAGAGAAACAAATAAACATTTACATGTAGAGAAAGAATGCCGTCGGGGGACGTTTGCGTTTCTTAGAATCACGTCCTTTCTTTTCCTTCTTGGACATCCTGTCTTTCTGAGTGGAAGAGGCAGCTCTCTTCCTACAAATATTGAAATCTCTTCTGTTAGATGAACATTTAACAAAACTCAAGTAATATATTAAAAGATCTAAACTTGAGTATGAATTACTTTTCTGGCTTCTTCACCTCAGTTACCTTCTCCACCACCTGAGCCTCTGAAATTTCAAAAGAAAAGACAACATTTACACATGAGCAAAAGCAACATAATAGTAAGCTGAATACCCTAAAAGAATTACCGAGATTCATTTTAATTTTCGAATCCATGCCGCAATCATGCATATCGATTAGCCCAACATGTATATCCTTTTTGCAAGCTTCACTGGCAGAAGATACTCTTGCGTTAACAAAATTCCAAATAGAAAACCCAATAAAAATTTTAAGTACAGGAAGTCTGTTACGAGATCCTGATTCAATACTAAAAAAAAAAGCCTATGGCAAAAGAAAGGAGAAACAGGATAAACAACAAGGGAATCGATTATTAAGAGATAGATAACATAATACCATTTCGTGAAAGCGCTCCCATCCTTTGCTCGCTTCATCGTTGTCGGCGTCTCCGCCTCCACCCTCTTCCTCTGTTTCGGCGAATGAAGCGTCGAGGAACCTCCAGCCATCTCTACGAATTCTGACGACTGAAAACAGGGAAAGAATAGAACTTGATATCATAGACAGTGGAATCTGACTTATAGCAGGAAGATAATTTGAAAAGTTTTGTGGTTTCGCTCGCTTTTTTTGCCGCCACTTATAGAGCCCGCGGGAAAACGTGGAAATTTGCCGGACGATCCCGCTTGGTTCAATCTCCTTCATTAGTAGCCGTTCGATGGGAGTCCAAATCCCGCGGTTAATATTCAATTCACTTTGCAAAAGCGGGTCATGCACGCACCTGTGTAAACCCGTGTCACTATGTCAGCCCATGTGTGTGCACCTGATTTAAGGGACCGATCAGCTAAAGCGTAAACAAAACATATTGTCATAAGTTCTGTTTATTTAAAAGGGTTATTTGCTTTGTACGCCCCATAGTATCTTACTTGGAAGTAATCTGTCCTTTTTTGTTTTTTTTTTTGATGAAATATGCATCACAATTTTGTTCTTGTCAAAATACCCGCGTTATGAACTGTGGACTAATTTGTTATGTTTGCTACAATCAAAATTTATTCAAACAGCATTTGATCAAGTTTAACACTATCATTATCAGGTCTCAAGTCCTAGATTAGAAAAATGGAAGGTTACATTAGATAGTCGACAGCCAGCGTAAAACTTGTCGAATAATCATGACATAAATCTTTCGATCTAGTTTGAAATTATATATCACAAAGTTTTGGTACATGCTAAAAATATTGTTTTAAACATAACTAAAATTCCAAATAAATCTAAATTAATATTCAAACATGTTTTGAATAGGGTTTTTATAAAATATTATTCAAAATTTATAAAATAGTTAAATTGCATGATCAAATAAAATTTATGTAATATTTGAAGATTGTTCAGACTTATTAAACAACATATTATAATAAATCAACATGCAATCACAATGTCTATAACACAACAGATTATAAGGCTAACTCAATAAAACACATCATATATTTAATAAAGTGGTAATAATGTTTTGCAATTTGTAATAACACGATGAGCACAATTACAACTGCTATGAGATAACAAATAAAAAGTTTGAAATAATTTAATAGATCAAATTATCATTGGGTTGGATGCGAGTGCGGGTGCGCGAGGCTGGCAGCGCACGGGTGCAGATGTTGGCCACCGGATGCAACGATACGCGATTGCCGGTGCACGAAACTAGCAACGCGCACTGGGGGCCGGGGGCGAGGGAGGTTGCAGCCTCAAGAGAGCCGCGAGCAACGAGCGTGATGCAGTGCACAGGTGTGGCCGATGCGAGATGTGAGCATGAGTCACATGACGTGGTGCAAAACGAGCTGCAAGATCTATCGATCCACGTCACATTCGGGTTTTTGGGTCAAACTAAACCCAACCCGATTTAAAAAAAAAATGGGCTAGGATATTGAACTAAAACTCGACCCATCTACCAAATGGTTTGACCCGAACCTGCAATTTTTTAGGTCGAGTTCGGGCCGAGTTTCTGGTTGGGTCAAATTTTGACAACCCTAGACGCCATATATCATATATAAAAAGCTATGTTGTGAAAATTTACTAAAAATTAATATATCACATCTTTTATAAGTATGACTAAACTAAAATATATATAACATAATATATACAAAATTATTGAAATCAGAGATAGAGTAATTGTTCCTTACAATAATACGAGCAACTTTTACAACATGACGGATTAGAAAAAATCATGATAAGGCCTTCAAACCCTAAGTTTCTTTTTCTCTCTCCTCACTTTTTCTCTTATTTTCTCTCTAATAGATCTTTGTTAGCCGAATGAAAAAGAGGAAAGGATTTTAATGTCACTAGTGACTTGAGATATTTTTATTTTATAATAAAATATTAATATATTATTAATATATTATTAATATAATTATGTAATTATTTACTTTTTAACTAATAATTCTTAGAATTTTTTTTATATCTTCAAATTTATAACTTTAAAATTTTAACAAAAATATTCATAAAATAACCCATCATATTTAAAAAAATTTTGTGAAATCGATTTACGAAACGAACACCTAACGGTCCCAAAATCATCATTTGTATCGATATTTGTCAATTTCTTAAAGACTTATACCAATGCTCAAAAATTAAGAAAAAATTAGTATATTTAAAGCACTACAATATCTATATTATGACAAAAATGATTTGTGATTTGGACTTATAATGACTTCAAAAAAATTTTATTTATCTAAGTCAAAATACAGGTACGGGCTATTACAACTTTTATGATTCTATTTATCTTTTATTATGAATTAAAATTCTATTAAAGAGAAATTAGTGTTGACTTATCGAGTTTATACTCATTCTGTTGTTCACTATATCTCAAGAAAAGATAAAGGTCCTGTTGAGTAGACCCAGTTTTATAGAGAACAGGAAGGCCAGGCTTTAGCAGGTATTTAGAATTTTGTTTTGAATTTTATAGCTTAGATTTAATCGAGTGTTATTGGAAACATTGTAATATATTGTAATTAATTATTTTTAGAAGATAAGTTATGATTTACATACTCTGAATGCTTATTTCATATATTATTGATGTTTAGCTAGTTATGTGTATATTCAATCGTGAAAATAAATATTAGAAATATAGAAAAATAAGTTCAAATTTCTTCTTTATGTCTTGGGGCATTATATTGCTCTTTGTTATATTTTTTATGGTTTTCAAAAGAAAAATTTGTAACAGAAATAATTATTACTGGTGTAACTAAAATAATTATTGCTGTTATAACGGAAATACTTATTTGTTATTATAACTGAAATAATTATTACTGTTATCACAAAAATACTTATTGTTATTATAACTGAAATAATTATTACTATTATAATGGAAATACTTATTGCTATTATAACGAAAATAATTATTATTGTAACAGAAATATTTATTGTTATTTTATGACATGATTTAAAAATGTTTAAATTAATTATCAGTAAGTTTGTAATTAAAAGGATCTTTCTTTTTATGGTTATATAAGGCCTTTTTGGTTATGATGAAAATAAGAATTTTTTCTCTCTTCATCATTCACTCCACCATACATATGTTTAGAGCAAATATCTACATCGTTGTTCCTGCTTCCCGTTGTGATTAGTGCAGATCACCGCGAATAGTCTGTTGAATTCTAGGAGTTAGACCGCTGTGTACCTTTGCACCTGGGAGGAGCGAAAATCTAAATTTAAGAATAGTGTTTCATACGTCTCGATCTATTTATTTGATAAGTCTTCTTATTACAATGTCTTACATCTCTTATTATATTTGTTTACAACAATCTTAAAGTTAGACTTATGGATACTACAATGATTAGCACAACTAGAATAATTCTTGACTTAACAAAAATTGAGCCTTTCTCGGGACAGAATTTTAATATATGGCAAGCAAAGGTTAAGTTTATCATTGATATTACTAAAATTGAGTATATACTTACTTCATTGCCACCTTCTATGGGAACAGAAAATTATGATACCATTCTAGCTGATTGGAATAATGCAAATAAGATTTGTAAGACAATTATTCTTTCTGCTTTATCAAATGAGTTATTTGATGTCTACTATGCTTCTGAAACTTGAAAAATATTAAAGAAGAAATATGTGCTAGAAAATGCAGGAATCAAGAACTACACTATAGAAAATTTCTTAGCCTTTCAGATGAATGACTCTAAGAAAATTTTTGCTCAGATATATGATTTTCATATTCTTATTAGTGAACTTATGAATGAAGGAATTAATTTATCAGAATCTTTTGTCACTGCATCCTTGATTGAGAAACTTCCTGAATATTGGAAAGAATATAAAAATATGATGAAGCATAAGTGTGAGGATATGAGTTTAGAGCATGTCATTATTAATATTAGAATTGAAAAGACTAACTGGAAAAAGACTGATTTGGAAAGGGCCAGAGATTTTACTTCTAATGCAAATTTGATACAAGAGGGGAACAATAGAGAAAGTTTAAAAAAAACCTTTCTACAAACAAAAACAAGGAAATAAAAATTTCAAAGTCAAAGGAAATGAACAAAAGAAGAAAAGTGATTATTTTATTTGTGGAAAATCACGTCATTTTGCTAGACAATGTAGGCACAGAAAATTGAACGACCAATCAAATGTCAACATTGCAGAAACCAATGATATTATTATTATTGTAATCTCAGAAGTTAATCTTGTTGAAGGAAAATCATGGGTCATAGATTTGGGAGCCACTCGTCATATATGTGCAAATAAAAATTTATTCTCCTCCTATACTAGTCTTGGTGAAGAAGAAGAACAAGTTTTCATGGGAGATTCTAGTGTTGCAAAGGTTGTTGGAAAAGGAAATGTTAACATCAAGCTAACATCAGGAAAATTCTTACACTCTCTAATGTTTTGCATGTGCTATAAATTAGATATAATTTAGTTACCATCTCCTTACTAGGAAAAGGTGGTGTTAAAGTTATTTTTTAGAGTGATAAAGTAGTATTAATAAAAAATGTTAACTTTGTGGGAAAAGGTTATGTGAGCAATGGTCTATTCGTGTTAAATGTTATCAATGCTATTAATAAAACTTCTTCTTCTTCTGCTTACTTACTTGAGTGTATTGATTTATGGCATAGTAGATTAGGGCATGTTAATTTTTCTTATATTAAGAAAATGCATGAATTGGGAATATTACAAAATTTATCTATTTCTAATTTTAGCAAGTGTCCCATTTGTGTAGAGGCTAAATCAACTAAGAAAGTATGCAAATCTGTAATGAATAGAGAATTTGAATTATTATCTTTAATTCATTCTGATTTAGGTGATATTAAAAATAATATATCTAAAGGTGGAAAGAGATATTATGTGGCATTTATTGATGATTTCTCTCGATACACATATGTATATTTACTTAGAAATTAAGATGAGACCGAATCAAAATTCATGAAATATAAAGCTGAAGTAGAAAATAAATTAGAAAGAAAAATCAAGAGACTTAGAACCGATAAAGGAGGAGAATATGACTCAAGAATTCTTAGTTCTTTTTGTGAAGCTAATGGTATTTTTCATGAGGTAACTCCACCTTATTCACTTGAATCTAATCGTATAGTTGAACGAAAAAATAGAACCTTAAAAGAAATGATGAATGCTATGCTCATTAGTCCATGTGCTCCTGATTATTTATGGGTGAAGCTATTTTATTTGCATGTCATTTACAAAATAGAATTATTTTTAAAAATTCTGAAAAGACACCCTTTGAATTTTGGGAGAATAGAATACCCAATCTAAAATATTTAAAAGTGTGGGGGTGTCTTGCTAAGGTTCTTCTACCAGATCCTAAGAAAAAGAAATTGGGTTCAAGAATATGTGATTGTGTTTTCATAGGATATGCAGAAAATAGTACAGCCTATAGATTTATGGTTCTTAAGAGTGATGTTATAGAATCTAAAAATGCAGAGTTTTTTTAGAATATGTTTCCTTTGAAATTATCTATAAACAAACCTATTTCATTTGATCTTAATAATAGTGATACTCCTCTTTTAGAATCTAGAAGTAAAAGAATAAGAAAGGAGAAAAACTTTGGGGATGACTTTTATACGTTCTTACTAGATAATGACCCCTTAACTTATTCTGAAGCGATGTCTTCATTAGATGCTAATTTTTGGAAGAAAGCCATTCAAGTTGAAATGGATTCTATTATGTCAAATCATACTTGAAAGATAGTGGATTTACCTTCAGGAACTAAAACTATTGGATGTAAATGGATTTTTAGAAAAAAGCTCAAACTGAATGGATCAATAGAAAAATATAAAGCTTGGTTGGTGGCTAAAGGATATACTCAAAAGAAAGATTTGGATTATTTTGATACTTATTCTCCTGTTGCTAGAATTGCTTCTATTAGAACTCTTATTGCTTTAGCTTCAATATTTAAATTACAAATTCATCAGATGGATGTGAAAACTGCCTTCTTAAACAAAAATTTAGAAGAGGAAATATATATGGATCAACTAGAAGGTTTCATAGTACCTGGAACCGAAAAGAAAGTTTATAAGTTAATTAAGTCCTTATATGGACTAAAACAAGCTCCTAAAATATGGCATGAGAAGCTTCATAATACATTAATATCTAATGATTATAAGATTAATGAAGCTGATACATGTATTTATCATAATTTCTCAAGAACACTTTGTAGAAAAGATGTTGAGGAGGTTTAGACATTTTGATTCTATACCAGCTAGTACTCCTTATAATGCTAGTATACATTTAAGAAAAAATTTGGACAAAAGTGTATCTCAATCTGAGTATGCTCATATTATAGGTAGTCTTATGCATCTTATGAATTGTACTAGGCCTGATATTGCTTATGCTGTAAATATGCTTAGTATATATACTCATAATCTTAATAAAGATCATTGGACTGCTCTAGTGAGAATACTTAAATATTTAAAAGGAACTTCTAATTTAGGACTCCTTTATTGTGGTTATCCTTCTATTCTTAAAGGATATAGTGATGATAATTGAATCTCTGATTCTGATGAAACAAAATCTACTAGTGGATATATTTCACTTTGGGTGGTGGAGCTAAATCTTGGAAGTCTTCAAAACAGACTTATACAACTCGATCCACTATAGAATCAGAATTTATTGCTTTAGAAAAAGTAGGAGGAGAAGCAGAATGGCTAAGAAATCTCTTAGCCAATATTCCAATTTTTTAGAGACATATTTCATCAGTGTCTCTACATTGTGATTGCCAAGCTGTAATAGCTAGAGCTAAAAATAAAATGTATAATGGGAAGAGCAGACATATTCATCTAAGACATAATACTGTGAAGCAATTACTTAATGATGGGATCATATCCCAAAATTTTGTGAGGTCAGAGATGAACTTAGCAGATCCTCTGACAAAACCACTTGGAAGGAAGCAAGTGATGGACACATCGAGGGGAATAAGACTTTTGCCTATAAACAAAAGTTGATGTTGATGGTAACCCAACCTAATTTTATGAAGATCCCATAAAATAGGTTCATATGGGAAGAACAGGTCATTAGGCAACTTGGTAGATTATTCAAGATAAATTTTATTGTCTATTCCTATATTATTGAATAATGTGATTTATTGTGATTTAGAGGTTGAGTTTTGCTCTTAGTGAATTCATAATTCCTTTAAGTTATTATGCTTACTATGAGGCACAAATAATGAATTCACCTATATGAGTGTAAAGGTTGGTCACCTTTTATGAGAATATAGGTAATTCTCTAGAGCACTCATGAAACCCAGATTCAGACGCATGGCCGTAAAGCGTCAAATCGCGATGAACAGCTATCATTTAATTGATGTAATGTGGATAAATAATCTTGCTTATACTCAAGGAATCAAGTTCATAGAAATATTAAATTTCACTTAGTTCCTATAAGTAAAGATTTTGTTATCCTTAAATATTAGTTCATAGTCCAAAAGACACCAATATTTATGCATTATATCTTTTGCTCTGAACAAACTCTTATTCTAGATTTTTTTTTCTTTTGAAAATGTGGGGGATTGTTATATTTTATGGTTTTCAAAAGAAAATTTTGTAAAGGAAATAATTATTACTGTTGTAATTGAAATAATTATTGATGTTATAATGAAAATACTTATTGCTATTATAACTGAAATAACTATTGCTATTATAACGAAAATACTTATTACTATTATAACTGAAATAATTATTAATATTATAACAGAAATACTTATTGCTGTTATAACAGAAATAATTATTATTATAATAGAAATACTTATTACTATTTTATGATATGATTTGAAAATGTTTAAATTAATTATCAATAAGTTTGTAATTAAAAGGGTCCTTCTTTTTATGGTCTATATAAGGCCTTCTTGGTTATGATGAAAACAAGAATTTTTTCTATCTTCATTATTCACTCCACCATACATATGTTCAGAGAAAATATCAATATCGTTGTTCCTGCTTCCTGTTGTGATTAGTGCAGATCAGCGTGAAGAGTCATTCCACAATCTTATATAAGTTGTATCCCCTTTAAGCTTCAATACCCCTTTCTGTAGAGAATGAGTTGCTCTTTCTCCCCTTTTATTCTCTATTTTCTTCCCGATAAGCACTCTATTGTCTTGAACATGTGGTATCCCCTTTCAAGCTCAAATTTCCCTCTCTATAGAGAACGAGTTACTCTTGCCCCTTTTTTCCTCTATTTCTTCTCATAAGAGAGACATTTCACTATCTTGAATAGACAATATCCCCTTTCAAGCTCCAATGCCCCTCTCTTTAGAGACTAAACTATTTTTATACGGAGTTATAAGTGATACTCAAATTTTTTATCTTAACTGCTAAGCTTTGGTCTTTATATTAAAAAAAGTTGATTAACTCCATTTTGAGAGACTATTCATCATATTTTGAAGCCCTAAATTTTCTCCCGATATAGAGGTAATTATTATAAAACATTATTGCGGCACTGGATGCAAAAATCATGTTGATGAACGTATGTCAATTCATGGCGTTTTATCTTCAACTCCTTGCATTAATCTTTTAGATGAATAAGTTCATATGTTTAATCTAATGTAGAATTTAAAATTTTTTATGTTGACATCATGTACAGTAATCTTGTATATGACTTTGACATATTTATGAGTTTAACTATGTTTGCTTTCAATTTATTTGAAGTAATAAATACTCCATCTTTATGTAAGTATAATTTTGATTTGTGAACTTGCCTCCCCGAGAGAAAACCAAGTTCTTTATGCATCTTTAAGATATTTCTTTCTAGTTAAAGCATAGTGATTAAAGAAAGTTATTCTTTATGCAACTTTTATTCTACTAAGATTTTTTGTGTACTTATACCTTCTATGATTTATACCTTTGGAGATTTTTTTGATAATCCTATACCTTGTAAAGCTTATATCTTCTGAGGTTTTAGGCATATATATATATATATATATATATATATATATATATATATATATATATATATATATATATATATATATATATATATATATATATATATATATATATATATATACATTAGTGCTTCTGCCTTTTGAGAGTTTATGTACATATGTTCATTTGTTTTTAAAGATTTTTGGTAATCTTGAACCTTTTAAGGCTTTTACTTTCTGAGATTTTTTAAGAATAAAAAAAAATTGTACCTTATAAGACTTTTAGCCTTAGGAGATTTTTGACCTATATGTACCTTCTAAGATTTTTTTAATAATCATATACCTTATAAGGCTTATGACTTTTGAGATTTTAGGTGAACATATACTTTTTTAGGACTTTGTCTTCCAACATTTTTGTTGCAAATACGATTTTGATGATGACAAACATGTTTCTATTGTATTTTTGCTTGGCTAATCCGTTTCAGGCACAAAAGATCACGAACAACTCAAGCTAACTCAAGATCGGGTCCAAGTATGTACAATATACTATTTTTCCTTTTTCTTGAGTCAAGTGTAATGTAACTGATCCCTCAGCTAAGTAACCTTGCACACACACACTCAAGGGGAGAGCTTGATTGAATTAGAGTTTCTGTTCATTTTTTGTTCAGATCGTCCTGGACGATATTCACATCGTCCTGGACGATCAGGTAAAAACAGAAACCCTAATTAGGGCGACTAAGTTAAGTGTGTCTGATTAAGCAGATCGTCCTGGACGATCTTTGGATCGTACGGGACGATATGCTCAAATCAGAAATTCTCAGCTGCCAGATCAAGTTAGGCAAGTTTTTTATTTTAAGTTATTTGGTCTGATCGTCCCGGACGATATGTGTATCATCCTGGACGATTCAGTATAATCATGCCTAATTTAATCTGGTAATTAAGGAAAGCAATTTATTTCTGATTGATATGATCATATCGTCCTGGACGATCGCAGGATCGTCCCGGACGATCATGATCGTCTAGTGCATTTCAGTTGTACAACCCGAACTGTGTATAAGATGATTTGGGCACTTTTTGAACTAATCGTACAGGACGATATCCCTATCGTCCTGGACGATCGCAGGATCGTACAGGACGATATGATCAATTTTTTCTACTGATCGTCCAGAAGAGCCTAATAGTCCAGGCTTAAACAGCTGATTTTGAACTGATCATACAGGACGATCTATCAATCGTCCTGGACGATCTTGGCCGACCAGTTGAGATTTAGGACAAATTTTAAGCCCTCCTATAAAAGATATTTTTCTTGAAACAAGAAAAATCTTTTGCCACCTTCCTTTCCAGAGAAACCCTAGAGAGAGAGAGAGTTTGGGAGAGAGAGAGAAGATCTTGTGAGGGGGAGTTAGTGAGGGATTCACTAAGGTTGCTCCAAGTACGAGTCGTCTTCTCAGCTCGTCGTCTTTCGTCTAGTTGGTGTTCGTCGTGGGAGGATCGTTTGCAAGAAGATCCGGGGTTCTCTGCCCACTTCAGGTGGAAGAAAAAGGAGGTCGGGTTCTCTGCCTCACTGTGTGGTGAAAAGGAGGTCTTGTACAGGCTTCTCCGCCTTGCTGTGGGAGCAAAAGGAGAGATACTTTTTGTTTAGTGCAATACCCGGAGGGGAGGCTCCGGGGAGTGGACGTAGGTCAAGTTGATCGAACCACTATAAAATCTAGTTTGCTTTTCTGATTCAGTTCTGCACTTTACTTTTCTGATATTAACTGCTTGGGTGAATCTCTGTGATTGATCTTTTCGTTGTTATTTACTTATTTCCACTGCAAAGTATCGAAAAGATTTTTCTGTTGTTCATGAAATTTTTAAATAACCAATTCACCCCCCCCTCTTGGTTAGCCTCGGGACTAGTTCACTAGGGCTTAACATCCCTATCGAACTTTCAAGTGGTATCAGAGCATGTCTCCTTTTAGTGAACATCAACAATTAATTAAATTAATTAATTAAAAATTATTAAAAATCCCAAATAATTTCTAAACACTTGGAAATGCTCCCATGGGTCATCTTTGATCTTTGGAAGTGATTCCATGCAGTTTGGGATGCGTTTGGATCAAAATGATCAAAACCTTCCTAATTAAGCAATTTAAAAAATTCAATAATTAGGAAAATTTTGAAAATTCATAACTAATTACAGAAAAATCCAAATTGAGCAAACTTAGTGTCAATCAACTCCAATTAAGGTCTAGTATTTTCTAAAAATGTCAAACCTCCAAAATCTGGTCAAAGTCAAAAAGTCAACTTTCCGATCAACCGTAGTTCAAATGTAGGCCCAAACTTTAAAAAATCATAACTTTTCATAGAAAACTCCAAATTGAGTGTACTAACAGTCTAACAACGCATCATAAGGTCTAATATTTATTAAAAATCTGAAACTTGCAAAATTAATTTTAATTTAAAAAGTTAACTTTTGGCCCCCTTAATTAACATAATTAAATAGTTCCAATAATTTCCAAAAATCCAATAATTCATTAAAATTCTAGAAAACTTTAATTTGATTAATAAAACACTCAACCAACACTCAAATGCATAACAAATACTTTAAAGATGAAGTTTATTGGATGGACTACTCCGGGCTGCGGGGCTAAGTGTCCTAAGGAGGCATGGTTCCTCGAGCCTGGTGGCACAACGCTACGAATGAAATCAATGGGATGTTAAACATCAAAATTAAGTTACTTTTAATTACTTAACCAAGTTAAAACCCTTAATTCAACTGTATCAGCAAGGTTTTTAGGATGGATTACTCCGGGCTGCGGGGCTAAGTGTCCTAAGGAGGCCTGGTTCCTCGAGCCTGGTGGCACAACGCCACGAACCTGTTGATGGAAAACATAAAATAATTTAACTTTTAAAAATTAGTAATTAATTAAATTAATTAATATTAATTGATTCTTAATTTTCAACAAACTAAATTAACTTAATCAACCCCGATTACTACTGGGTAACCTAGGCCTACGAGACTATTAACTTAGCCCCAAGGAAGGTGAAATAAACTTCATGGCCTCGGTGAGCAACAAATGTAGCAATCATTTAACAATTAAAATGCATTTAAATCAAACTTTAACTCATTAATACTTAAACTCGAACATAAATCTCCCTTCAACCTTTAACAAACTCCAACATTAAACAACTTCAATCAAGTACCCTATTCAGGATCTACCCTAGCCACACGGCCTACTATACACACTTTAGATGGTTTGCTAGGACAACCGACCCTAGATCTAGGCTAGGCCGGTGTTTACTTTTCTGCTGTGTGCCGGGTTTTCTGTATTTTCATTGCATGTTGTGATTGAAATTGATTGATGTGTTTATTTACTTTTATTGCACTCTGTGGATTGATGTGATGGGCGATTAGATTACCCTTAGGTTAGGAATGATCTGGATGCTCACTAAATTTTCTGCAGGTGGCCACGCTCATGTAGGGCAATAAAGGGGGCTAACTAAATAATAAATATAAACGCTACAGGTGCTTCAGCTGCTTAGCCTCCAAATAAAAAGAGTATGGCCAAGTGTTTTTACTTTTCTGCATATATATATACAACTGCTTGGGATGTGATTTTAATATTTAAATGCTTAGGATAACCTTGCAGGATTGAGTCTAGATTTTTTATTTTTACATTTATGTAATTTATTTGAGTATTGAGTTGTGAAAGTGGCACTTTGAGTTTGGGATATATAGATCCAAAGGTTGGATTCCAAAGAGGAAAGGATACCCCTTTGGGGGATAGTCCTTATCCATTTGGAACTCCAAATTTGGATCATTTTACTATCCAAAAGTAGAAAAGTAACCTTCCCCTCAAGGGAAGAGTTCTCTTTTCCATTTGGGTTTCCGATCATGAAGAATCCAAGGAGCTCGAGGAGGAGAAGACCGAGGAGTTGAAGATAGAGAGTATCCCACTCAAAGGCACTTGCGTCTATATTAGGATTAGAATCCGGGTTATTGTTAGTGGTGCCCGGCCACTTTTAATTTATGTAAATCTGGGTTGTAATAAGCAAGGCAATTTGCCGATGGACATTTACTTAATTAATTTGATTATTTAATGTGTTGTGATTTAATTTGATTGCGTATAGAGTTACTTATTTTTCTTAGTTTTTTGGCGCTTACATGTCGTTTTTGTTTTAGCCTGGACTTCATTAGGCTCTCTAAGGACTAAAAATATTTTTACTCATAACTAATATTTAAAATTTTATGATTTAAATAATATAGAAACTTAACGACCTAGGGAATAGCCGGAATCGTCCGGGGTCGCATGCATATTACTGCATCTCTCTCCCTCCTTGCTATAAGACACTTCCCCGCCTGCGGGTAGAGTCCAGATAATCCAACCTATGAGGATGAGGTGCTGGATCTGGGGAAGTCTAGTCATTTCAAAAAAAATATTTTATAAGCCTTTTTAAAAATCTCATGCATATTTGATTGAGAAATTTGAATCAACATGCATCGCATTAGAAACTAATTAAATTAAAATTTTAATTACATTTTAGTCTAAGCATTCCACCCTACATAAGTCAAGGGGTCAATTAGGAATCTTCTCTAGATGTCGACCATAACTTCTTAAACCAATCTTAAATAACGTCCCTGATCACTCTGCATCAAAAGACCGGACTCATGGTTTTGAAGCGTTTAGGTGGTTTAGCTGGCTCCCCAATCCAGGCCGGGATAAGTCCAGGTTTTGCACTGCATTAGTTAGGTTCGGACTACTGTGTTCCAGTGTCCAAATTTAGAGTTAGAATCCGGGGCAGACTTTGAGTTATAAGACCCCAACCTCCGGGAATGTAATCCCAAATTTCTAATAAAATACTCAACTCAAATTAAACATTCTTTCAATCCAAAATTTAAAACCCAACACTTAGCTTAGGTCGGGACATTTCTGAATTGCTTCAGAATCCCAAAGTGTCTCCTACCCTTCCTCATTTGACTCCAAAATAACTGTTCAAAATTTGATCCAATCCCTTTTCAAAATCCAAATTCACCTTTTTGATATCACTCCTAGAAATCTCTAAACAAAATTTCTGCCATTATTTTAATCGAAAGTTTTCGTAGGGGACTCGGATCTCCCACGATGTAATTAACTACAAGGGCTTGCGCTCGTAGGAGATTTAGAACCCACATCTAATTTTCAAAAAAATTAATTTAAAAAAAAAACTTAATTTGTCTTCTTTGAGAAAATTAAGTCAACAACGATCAATATCCTCATATTCAAATAATCGATAGTAAGTGGTATCCTCTCCCCTTAGGGAGGTATATCGCTTATCGTCATGATTTTGAATATGAAGATAATGATCCCTCTCCTAGGTCATTATAATCAGATTCTTGATATAACATCATATTGACCCTTCGGGGTTATATGTTGTTATTTTTTGAATCTGATTATCATAACCAAGGTGAAGCTTTCAATTTCATCTTCTGAACTCATTAAGGAATGATATCATTATCTCTCGAGGCAATGTATCATTCGTAATGAAGTGTTCGATTTTGAAATTGAACTCTTGAAATAAATTTCTCAAAGAAAACTAAACTTTTTAAAATCCGCTCTCAAACCACCAACAAAAAAAATGGCGACCACGGTGGGACGAATTTCCCAAGCCATCCATAAAGGAGACATGCCTTATTCAGATCCCTATAGCTGAAATCCTGATTTCTGATTTTTTACTTTGTAACACTATTATATCAGATATTTTTCTGGAACGAGACTTGAAAGGATATCTTTTCAAATCTAATGTCTTTTCTTCTGAATCAGATTTTTATTTTGAAAGAGGTTTGCATCGATAAGGTGCTCGGGGTCGGAGTTACGAACGTTGATTTTCCAACTTTTTTTGGATTTCAGCGCTGTCAATCATCTTCTTATTGGTTTTTGGATATAAAATCAAGGAAAAATTCTGATTTACTCGAGCAGCTTGATAAAAAAATTGTTGCTTTTATGTGTTTTTGCTGTGAGTTTTATTCATTTTTATTTTATTTTAATTTCATGGTTGTATTTTTGGGATCCTGATCTGTCATCTTCATGCTCCATCTTTTTCTGTTTTCTTCACATCGTCCTGGACAATACCCCTATCGTCCTGGACGATCCCAACATCGTCCTGGATGATTCATTCAAAATCGTCCCCACACTGCTCCTGCTGCTGAAAAACTCCAATTATTGGTGATCGTCCTGGACGATCCTTACATCATCCTGGACGATATGATCTATATCTTCCTGATCTGATCAAACGGCTGGCATTGTACCAATTATTGTCCATCATCCTGGATGATCCACTTCATCGTCCTGGACGATCCACGTGTCAGTCGCTGGACGATTGAAATTCGGCCCGTCCGACACACTTATTGCATATCGTCCGGGACGATCCACCTAATCATCCTGGACGATACCTTTTTCATCAACGGTCGTCAAGCCTGACTCCTCGGGATGATCGCCTGTGTCTAATCGTCCTGGACGATCAGACCGCTTTTTTGACCAATCGTCCAGGACGTCATAAATGCCCATATCGTCCCGGACGATGTCGTGATTGTACGGGACGATCAGGCCATTTTCTATATAAACATCAGTTTTTTTAAGGATTTTCCACACTCTTTCTTCCACTCTCCTTCTACTTCCCTACATTCTTGATTTTTAATGGCTGGTGGCAAACGTTCCCGTCAAAAGGGTGCCAATTCCTCTCGGGGACATATTGATCCTCGCTTCCCAAATACAGCCGATCAGGCTGCTTTCGAGTGCTACTATGACGTGGGGATCACGCATTCTAAAATTGTAAATCCCCTCACTCTCACTTATCCCATTCTAGATATGTTCGCACATACCTCCCTCACCTTCATCCTGACCTTAGCCTTTCCTTTTAATCTTGAACTCCTTCAGATTTTCTTTGCCAATTTGCACATTTCTGCGGACTATTCCACTCTTCGCTTATACGTCAATCAACGTCCCGTGGAACTAACCACCCACGATTTTCACAATATTCTTAACCTGTTTGTCACCGATCCTGACTATGATTGGAGTGTCGCCAATCACTTCCTTCGCAATACAAATGCACCCTATCATAACAACGCTTGCACTTCCCTTCTCAAGGACGCACGGACCATTTAGCACGTCTTTCGTTCCTCCGTCATTCCAAATGCGGGGGATCGAATTCACATTACCCCACTACTGTCCTTGACCACTTACTACATCATGGCCCGTCGAGTGTTTAATGCCTCTGATCTGATTATCCGATACATAGAACACCTAACCACCATTAGAGATCCGGGTCACAGGCGTCGCCCAAATCTAACTTTAGGTCATCTTATTCATTATGCCTTAGAGACAAAATATGACCTTCAATATCCTGTCCCTTCTGATGTCCCTCCTTCATTCTTCATAAACAACTCATTCCACGTCCTACACAGCACCCGACTACATCTGGAGCAAGAGGAAGAGGAAGAGGAAGAGGCTATTCCAGTTCCTGTTGCACTAGAGGCACCTGCTCCCCTTCGCATTGCCTCTCCCTTTGACCACCTGGTGCAGCGCTTCGATCAGTGGGAGGCCAGATTTGACTCCTATGTGGTTGCCCAGGAGCAGCGGCACGCCGAGGACATCCAGCGCTTCATTGACTATGCTGCGCAGCAGCAACAACAGCATGACCAGGATATCGCCTGGATTGGAGCCCACTTTCAGGCCATTCACCATTACTTCAACCCACCACTACCACCTCTTTCTTCCGATCAGGATCCACCTCAGTTTTAGTTTTTGTTGTGTAGTTGCTATTTTTTTATTTTGTTTGCACTGCTTTGTTTTGTCATGCCTGGTTCTGTTGATTTTGTTTACCCTCCTTTTTGTGATGTCAAAAGGGGGAGTCAGTACTAGCGTTGTTCCTGTTATGTTCTGTATCTGTGGTTGTACTACTTTGATTGTTCAATGAAAATTAAAAATAAAAAAAAATTTCTTTTTGATCTCCTAGCTCTTATATTTTTTAAAACTACTGAACATAGGTTTGCCATCATCAAAAAGGGGGAGATTGTTGCAAATACGATTTTGATGATGACAAACATATTTCTATTGTATTTTTGCTTGGCTAACCCGTTTTAGGCACAAAAGATCACGAACAACTCAAGCTAACTTAAGATCGGGTCCAAGTGTGTACAATGTACTATTTTCCTTTTTTTTTGAGTCAAGTGTAATGTAACTGATCCATCAGCTAAGTAACCTTGCACACACACACTCAGGGGAGAGCTTGAGTGAATTAGAGTTTCTGTTTATTTTTTGTTCAGATCGTCCTGGACGATATTCACATCATCCAAGACGATCAGGTAAAAATAGAAACCCTAATTAGGGTGACTAAGTTAAGTGTGTCTAATTAAGCAGATCGTCCTAGACGATCTTTGGATCGTACGGGACGATATACTCAAATCAGAAATTCTCAGCCGCCAGATCAAGTTAGGCAAGTTTTTATTTTAAGTTATTTGGTCTGATCGTCCCGGACGATACGTGTATCGTCCTGGATGATTCGGTACAATCATGCCTAATTTAATCTGGTAATTAAGAAAAGCAATTTATTTCTGATTGATACGATCATATCATCCTGGACGATCGCAGGATCGTCCCGGATGATCATGATCGTCTAGTGCATTTCAGTTGTACGACCCGAACTATGTATAGGACGATTTGGGCACTTTTTGAACTAATTGTACAGGACGATATCCCTATCGTCCTGGACGATCAAGTCATTTTTTGGTCGTCCAGCATAAGTTTCTCTGGACGACCCGAACTGTCTTCTGGACGATATTCCTCGATTTGCACTAATCGTCCTGGACGATCACAGGATCGTACGGAACGATATGATCAATTTTTTCTACTGATCGTCCAGAAGAGCCAGATCGTCCAGGCTTAAACAGCTAATTTTGAACCGATCGTACAGGACGATCTATCGATCGTCCTGGATGATCTTGATCGACCAGTTGAGATTTAGGGCAAATTTTAAGCCCTCCTATAAAAGATATTTTTCTTGAAATAAGAAAAATCTTTTGCCACCTTCCTTTCCAGAGAAACCCTAGAGAGAGAGAAAGTTTGGGAGAGAGAGAAGATCTTGTGAGGGGGAGTTAGTGAGGGATTCACTAAGATTACTCCAAGCACGGATCAGAGTCGTCTTCTCCGCTCATCGTCTTTCATCTAGTTGGTGTTCGTCGTGGGAGGATCGTTCGCAAGAAGATCCGGGGTTCTCTGCCCGCTTCAGGTGGAAGCAAAAGGAGGTCGGGTTCTCTGCCTCACCGTGTGGTGAAAAGGAGGTCTTTGTTGACCTCATTTTTGTATGAGCTCAGTAGGACCAATCTAGACCTTAGGATCATTCCAATCCTTAGGATTTAACCCTGACCCTAGGATTAATCTAATCCTAGATTAATCCAGATTCAAATCAATCTTAACCCTAGGATTAACCTGATCTTAGATCAATCCAGACTTTAAGACCAATCCAAATTCAAATCAATCCTGACCCCAGATCAATACAATTTAAGACAAATTTAGATTCTAGGATTCTCCTAGACTTCAGACCCTAGGATCTATTCTAGACCCTAGGATTCTACCTGACTCTAGATCCTAAGATCCTTCTAGATCTTGAATCTTAGGATTCCTAGATCTTAGGACCCTTCTAGATTATAGGATTCTTCCAGACCCTAGATCCTAGGATTTCCCTAGGACTTCTAGATTCTAGAATCTTCCCAGACTCCAGTCCCTAGGATCCATTCTAGACCCTAGGATTCCCTTAAGCTGATTTGGACCCTAGGACCTATTCTAAACCCTAGGATTCTTCTAGATCAATCCAAGTTTCAATTCAATCTAAATTTAATTCAAATCTTATCATTCAAGCTCAAAATCCAATTCAAAACCAGATTTCCAGATTCAAATCCAAGGCCAAAGGTCTAAGTCCTGAAAGCCTTTTCCAGCAAATCTTTGAACATTTCAAAACCCTATCAAATGACCTCTGATTCAAGATCTGTCAGTTCCACACTGATGTGACATGTCTCTAGAGGTAACCCTCCAAATTTGAGCTCATTCTGAGATCTCTAACCCCAGAAACTGAATTGAAATCCAAAGGCTGTAAAACCTTCAAATATTTACAGTCTATGCCACTGGACCTACCACCCAGTGGGTTTTGACCCTGGAACTTTCTCCAAAGCCTCCAATTACCTCCAGACCCTTGATTATGACCCATTGAGCATTAAACTGCATTTTATTGGACTCAATTCGACCCCTAGTTGACCAGGGGTCAAAATGACTAAAATGCCCCTATGGGGTGTGAATAGTCACTTTGATCAAATGACCTCCAAATCAAATGCAGCCACTTCCAGCAAGTTTCAAATGTCAAACCAAACCCATTGAACCCAGAACCAGCCCCTGGGTCAACCTGATTGACCAAGTCAACCTAGTTGACCTAGAAGGCCCCTTTAGGGTCAAAACAGGTCATTTTGACCAAATGACCTCCTCTGACCTTGGGACCACCTCCATTGGTCTCCAAATGTCATTTCAAATCTATTGAACCCATTTCCAGACCTTGGACCCACCTGGTTGACCAAGTCAACCATGGTTGACCTAAAAGCCTATTAAGGGCCCAAATAGGTCATTTTGATCAAATGACCTCTCCAGACCTTGAGACCACCACCAGTAGACTCAGAATATTATTCTGAACTGGTTGGACCCAATCCCTGACCCTGGGTCAACCTGGTTGACCAAGTCAACCTAGTTGACCCATTAGGCCCATTAAGGGCCTAAATAGGTCATTTGACCAAGATAACCCATTTAAACCCTGAAACCACCTCCACTAGACCCCATTCATCATTTCAAACCATTCCAGTTCAAACCCTAACCCTGGGTCAACTTGGTTGACCAAGTCAACACAATTGACCCATTAAGCCCATTGAGGGCCCAAATAGGTGATTTAACCCAAATGACCTATTCAAACCTTTAAATCACTTCTACCAGACTTCAAATACCATATTGAACAGATTTAACCCAAACCCAGACCTTGGGGCAACTTGGTTGACCAGGTCAACTTAGGTTGACCCAAAATTCCCTTTAAGGCTTTAATGGATTACTTCAATCCATTTGATCTACCAAACCTCTTTCAAGCCTCTAATCAATTCTAAACCAAGGCCTAATCATACCTTAAGCCTTGACCATTAAATCCAAATCAAAGTTGACCAAGTCAACTACAAGACTTGGTCAAATCACTTCAAACCCCTTTCTCAAACTTTAAGCAAATCACATTAAAGCCTTGAGATACATTGAATCAAATTTTAAACTCTATACCCTGTCCACTTAGGCTTAGGTTGACTGTTTGACCAGTCAACCAGTCAACAAGTGGTCAAAGAAGCCTTCAAATGGCTTTAAATGGCAAAAAAAACCCTTGTCTAGGCTAACCCATTCCAAATCTAACTACTCCAGCAGTCTTAATAGACTCCTAGGCCCTCCCCCATGCCACCTCAGCTGCCATGTGGCATGGGGACCAGTCAAACTATCAAACCTAGGCTTTAAGGTGGTCAAACATGGTCAAACGACCCCTTAATCCTAATAGACCTTAATCTAAACCTCTCCAGCTACTTAGAGAGATTCCAGAACCTTCTTAGGGTGTATTCCAACCCTTGGATGGGGATCCAATGGTTTAGATCATCTCCACATGCTCTCTAGAGGACAAAACTCCCTTTACACCTAGGATGTACCTTTGTCCTTGATGCCTCTGCTCCCAACTACCCTATAGACACTTGGCACACATCCAGGAGCTGCCCTAACTAATCCCAGCCGTCCATTCAATCTGGAATGGATTGAATAGGGCAAAATGAGAAAATGAGCCCTCATTCTATTCTACACACTCTCTCACTCTTCAAGCCTCTCCAAACCCAGCCCCCAAATTCCTTGAGCTCCCCAGAGACTCCTCCTCACTTTCCAAGCGAAATCCAACCGATCAAACATCGCCGGTGGCCAGATTCCGGCGAGCTCAAACCATAATACGTCCAACCAAAAGAGCACATCATTGGGGGCTTATCAGATCACGAGTTCAAGAGAGAAAGTAAGCGTGGACAGTCAACAAGCTCAGAGATTCAAAAATTTCCTAAATCCATCAGGTATATCTCCTTAAAACTCAAACCCTAGGTCATATCACTTAGGATAATTTAGCTTTTCAAATAACGCATTTTAAGCTTTGAAACAAAATCCACATTGTTTCTGTTCATCAATTTAATTTAAATTTAAAATTTCAAGTCTTTTGATTCATCGGGTCGTGAGAATGGGTCAAAAAATGAGTTTAGGGTGTTTTCCGGAACATGTATCAGGTTTACGAGATCTCCGCCGTTGATCTTTTGATCAACGGCTAAGATCCCGCCTTTCCGCGGTTAGGATCAACCGCGGATCCGATCCGAGGGTTAACACCGCCATCCAGCTCAATCACGACCGTCCATTTCGAATGGCGGAGAATCCGACGGTCTGTGAATGCTGCCTACGTGGATAAGTGAGCGGCCACGTGGGTCCCGCGCCGAGGTTCAATCATTTCCGATGATTGCTGGCGGCGCAATCATTGCGCCGCCGAGCAATCATTGACCCGCCGCCTCCGCGGTTTGCCTGGACAAATCAGAAGCCGCCGCGTGGACATCCCGCCGCCAGGGATTGATTAAATATTTTTTTTAATTGATTTTAAATACATTTTAAACCTTAAGAACTTCAAAAAATGCTATAAATCAAATATAAATCCAAAAAATCAATATAATATATCAAATTGCTTGGATTTTCAAGACCTTTAATTTAAAATTAAAATTATTTTAAAATGTTTTCCGTATTTTAAGTAATTTTGAATATTGTTTATTTGGCTATTTTAAATATTAATTAATTAAAATAAATAAATTTAATTTCTTAATTTTAAAACAAACCTATTTTAAAATCATTCTAAATCAGTTAATATATTTTAAATATTTAAACCTTAATAATTAATTTAAATTTATAATATTTCTATTTTAAGTATTTTAAATAGTTCCAATATTTTAAATACTTAATTAATATTATATTAAATATTATATTAAGCTTTTTTTTTTAAATTAAATTTTATTTTCAAAAATATTTCCAATTAAATCAAAAGTCCTCTCAACAATTTTAAAATTATTTTCAAAACTAATTTGTATATATATATATGTTAACATATGTCTATATATATATAGTTCAAAGCTATTTCAAAAATTATATTTACTTAAATCTTTAATTTGAGAGGTCCATTGGAATTTCAAATATAGGTTAAACTTGATTGAATAGAATTAATGTGGATGATTAGTGAACAATCATATTTTGGTTGTTCTCTAATCTTGTTTCTAATTACATACGTTATGTTAATCCATGTATGCTTAAGGACATACACACACCACTTAGTTTAAGGCTCTCTTAGATTTAAGATTGATTGTGTTTGTGAGTGTATTTATCATGCATATGTTGTGTTGAGGGTTAGAGACTTTGATTTGAACCTACTTAACCTAGTGACATTAAGGACAATAATTAAGGACTTTATTTAGAGAACTTAGATTATTTCCAATAATTAGGATTCACTTCCAATTGACTTGAAACTCAAATCATTTGAACTTAGTGACACCCTCAGCCCTAGGAAAATCTCCCACTCACTTTTGAGATCATTAAGCCCCCTAATTAACCTAATCAAGTTTAAACCTTAATTAAGCCCTTAAACCTTCCAAAAATTCTAATAAATCAAAATTAAATCTAAAAAATACAATTAACCCCTCTAACTGACCAGAATCAAACCCTTAATCAATGAAAAATAAAAGCCCCATGACTGGACTTCAAAATTAAGTTTAATTTGAGTTTAATTGAAATTCAATATTTAATTAATTTAATTAATTAAAAATAATTAAAAATTCCAGAAAATTTCCAAACACTTGGAAATCACTCCTTAGGTCATTCCTGACCTTTGGAGTTGATTTCAAGAAGTTTGAAAGTCATTTGGATTCAAATCACAAAAAGTGTCTCTAATTAAACAATTTAAATAATTCATTAAATACTCAAAAATTCAAAAATCCATAACTAATTCAAATGAACTCCAAATTGAGCAAACTCAAAGGCATACAACTCATCTTAAGGTCTAATATTTATTAAAAATGTTAAATTTCCAGAAATCAGACAAATTCTAAAAAAGTCAACTTTTGGTCAAACTTAGTTTAAATTCAAGTCAAAACTTCAAACCTTCATAATAAAATCTAGAAAAATCCAATTTCAGTGTACTTACTGTCTAGCTGATCGTACTAAGGTCTAGTATTTTAATAAAATATTAAATTTCCAGAAAACATTTTAAATCAAAAAGTCAAAATTTTAACCCCTTAATTAAATCATTAAAATAATCCAGAAAATTCCAAAATCCAATAAATTATCAAAAATTCCAGAAAATATTAATTCAAACTTAAAACCAGCAACCAATCAAATTTAATTAAAATTAATCAACCTTTAAACCTTAATCAAACTCAAATCACTTAATTATATCGGGTATCACTGGGTAACCCAGGCCTACGAGGCTATTAAATTAGCCCCAAAGAAGGTGAAATAAACTTCACGGCCTCGGTGTGAAACAAAGGTGGTATCCAATCAACAATTAAAATTAAGTTAAAATCAAATTCAAATCATTAAGACTTAAACTTCAATTAAATTCTCCCTCAAGCCTTTCAACCAACCTGAACGTCAAACAACTTCAATCAATTGCCTATTTAGGACATATCAAAGCCACACAGCCTTTACACACACTTTAGATGGTTTGCTAGGACAACCAACTCTAGTCTTAGGCTAGGTCGGTGTTTACTTTTCTGCTGTGTGCCGGGTTTTCGAGCTTTCACTGCATGCTGTTTGCTAGACATAGAATTGCTGTGATTGTTTATTTATTTACTGTACTCTGTGATGTGATTGATTGTACGATTAGATCTACCCCTAGGCTAGGGACGATTTGTACTAATTCAATCTTATGCAGGTGGCCATGCTCATATAGGGCAATTGAATTAAAGGGGGCAAAATCATGATTATTAAATTGCACAGGTGCTCCAGAATGCTTAAGTCCCCCTTTAAAATTGAAAGAGCATGGCCAAGCGTGGCTGTGATTGAGTATTTTAAATTTCAATATATTAACTGCTTGGGATGTTAAATATAAACTGCTGATTATTAGGATAATCCTGCAGGTTGTTGAGTCTAGAATTTTAATTTCAATTGATGTAATTTGATTTAAATTGAGTTGTAAATTATTTAAAGTGCTTTGAGATTGAGATGTTTGCACATCCAATTTGGAATCCAAAGAGGAAGGAACATCCCTTAGAGGGAGAGTTCCTATCCATTTGGAGATCCAAATTAGGATGAAGTTCAAGTATCCAAAGAGAAAAGATAACACCCCTATCCAGGGGGAGTTTCTTTTCATTTGGATATCCAGACACGACGATCCAAGGAGTTCTAGGGAGACGAAGAAGTGAAGAACGAGAAGAATCTCAAATCTCAAAGTCACTTGAGTCTTAGGATTAGAATCCGGGTTATAGTCAGTGGTACCCGGCCACTTTACTTTACTGCAGACCCTGGGTTGTATTATTAAGGGCACTTGCCTATGGACTTTCAGTTTGAGCATTTATTTAATTGATTTAATTATTTAAATGATTTAATTGATGTGTTGATTGCGATTAAGGACCCGCATGCTTTTAGTAGTTTATTTGGCGCTATTGCATATCGATTTTAATTTAGCCTGGAACCCGATCGGAGGCTCGTGAGGGTACGGTCATTAACTTTTTCTACTTAAACAAAATTAAAATTTTTAAGCTCAGATAGAAACTCTAACGCTCTTAAGAAGTAAGCCCGGACTCGCCGGGAGTTTTTCATGCATACATATTGACTTTTCTCATCCGTGTTAGGCACCTCCCCGCCTGCGGGTTCTGGCAGACCACCTGACCTATTAGGGTGCAGTTCTGTCCAAGGGGATGTTGTGCAATCTCTAGGATAAAATCTATTTTTTAAGCCTGATTTTAAAATTGCTACATTTTGATTTAAGCATTTCATCGAGTCAACTAGCATGCATTGCATTAGATACAAATTAAAAATTGAGTCTAAATCTTTAATTGCATTTCTAGCTTAAGCATTTAACCTAACATATGTTAAGGGGTCAATTAGGATCTGCTCTAGATGTCGACCCTAACTCTTTAAACCAATCTTAATCAATGTCCCTAACCACTCTACATTTAAAGACTTTGACTCATGGTTTTAAAGCATTTAGGTGGTTTAGCTGGCTCCCCAATCCAGGCCGGGGTAAGTCCAGGATTGTATTGCATTAGCTAGGTTCTGGGTCACTGATTCTCAGTACCCATTTTAGACTTAGGTTCTGAGGCAGATGTTCAATCCTAAGACCTCAATCTTCCGGGAATCTAATTCCCACTTTCTAATAAAATTGATCACTTAAACATTAAATCTTTTTCAATCCAATTCAAGCCCAACACTTAGGATAGGTTGGGGTGTTTCTGAAGCAATTCAGAATCTTAAAGCACCTCCTACCATTCTTCCTTTGACTCCAGAAATAAGTGTTCAACATTGAACCAATCCCACTTGAAATTAAAGTCCTTAACCTCCTTTGACATCAATCTTTGAATTCTTAAATGAAATTTGTATCGCTATTTTAATCGAGAGTGTTCGTAGGAAATTTTCTGGTTTCCTACGATGTAATTAACTACGAGGGCTTGCGCTCGTAGGAGATTTAGAAACCCAGACCTGATTTCAAAATTAAGCTTTTTCAAAACCCTTAATTAATTATCTTTGGGAAATTCAAACCTAATGATCATTATCGTCATATTTAAACTATCGATAGTGATTGATATCTTCTTTCTCCGGATAGATATATCAATTACAATCGTAATTTTAATTATGAAATTAATGATCTCTTATCTGAATTATTATAGTTAAATAATGGATTAAACATCATTCTGATTCTTCGGGATCATATGTTGTTTCTCCTTGAGTTTGACTACGATAATCAGGATAAATCAAGATTTGTAATCGGAACCTATTAGGGAACGATATGTTCACCTTTCGAGGTGATATATCATTCATAATAAGTGTTCGATTATAAAATTTAAATTTCAGAAATATAACACTTTCCCAAAGAAAATTAAACACCTTTTCAAAACCATATATTTTTCAATCACAACAGTCTTATACAGGATTCTCCGCCTTGCTGTGGGAGCAAAAGGAGAGACACTTTTTGTTTAGTGCAATACCCGGAGGGGAGGCTCCGGGGAGTGGACGTAGGTCAAGTTGACCGAACCACTATAAAATCTGGTTTGCTTTTCTGATTCAGTTATGCACTTTACTTTTCTGATATTAACTGCTTGGGTGAATCTCTGTGATTGATCTTTTCGTTGTTGTTTACTTATTTCCGCTACAAAGTATCGAAATTTTTTTTCTGTTGTTCGTGAAATTTTTAAATAACCAATTCACCCCCCCTCTTGGTTAGCCTCGGGACTAGTTCACTAGGGCTTAACATCCCTATCGAACTTTCAATTTTGTGTACATGTGCTCCTTCTAAGACCTTTTTCTTTAAAAGTCATTAGATAATCCTTAACTTTTTAAGGTTTTTACCTTTTGTGGTATTTGAATGAGTGGAGACTCTATTAACCACTTGTTATATGGAGTCTTTTTAGTAAGGATCTTATCCACTACTAGCTTCCCTTCGAGCCTCTCTCTTGGACATGCTTTCTTGGGATTATGAATGGAGACTATGTTTTCCATTTACCCTCATGGGGTATTTGTAGTAAGGACCCCATTTACTACCAGCTTTTCATCGAGGCTACTTAATAGGCATGCCTTCATAGGATTTTTTTTATAGTATTGTTTGATGACATTAACTTATGTAAAAGAGATTGGGAGAAATCCACCAAAGATATTTGACATATCTGAGGTTATTTATTAGAGTTTTACCCAATGAGTTTAACATGTTTAGAAGAGGTTGAAAGACATCGGAAGAAATCCACCTAGCATGTTTGATCAATCTAAGGTTGTTTGTCATAGTATTTCTTGATGATTTTAACATGTATGGAAGAGGTTGAATGAAACCTCTTAGGATCGATTATATCTTGACTGGGAGAGGCGAATGTCATGTCTATCCCAAATCAAAAGTGACCATCGGCCTGCTTTTAAACAATTACTATCTTTCGAGGTTAAGATTATAAACTTATCCAAGAAGTAGAAGTCCAGTTGAGGATTATGTAGAGTTTGAGATTCACTTGAAGTCTTCCTGTATTTGTTGGATGCTTTATGAAAGGTTGTTGATAGAAAGACTATCATGGAAGCACAAAATATTGGAGGGACTTGTTCGACTACCGCTATATTTGAGATTTCAACATAAATATCCCTTTAAGGTTACACCAAATGTTACCCCTAGCTCAAATTTATTTTTCATAAAATTGATTTAGCAATATATGATGATTGAGAGAATATAAAATAATATTTGTTTGTTATTGTAGTAAGGTTGCCTCAATATTGAAAAACTTTTTCGAACCTGATATTGATTCATTGTAAAGAGACTACCTCGTTATAACCATGCCAAAGACATTGACATAAATAGGGGTGTCAAAATGGGTCGAACCCTTACAGCAAAACACACATACCATAAAAATTTCAAAGCCTATTTCTTTGTATTTTGAAAGAAATGAATTTTTTAAGTTTTAGATCAAAATATGACCTAGAACTTTAAAATTTTGATTTGCCAAAATACAGGCATGAATAAGGGTCAAGAAAAATTTGGGATGTGAGGAACATCCTCAAGTATGTCCTGACCAAATTTGAGTTAAGTTGGATCACTGGATTATGAGTTATCAAGGAAATTTAATTTTTAATAAAAAATAATATCTTAAAATCCAGTGGTCCAATTTTAATGAAATAAATTTTGAAATAAAGTTAGGCTCGAGACGGTTCCAACGAGCTCAATAACATCAAATTTGGACAAGAGATGACTTTTTGGCAATTTTTCAAAGTTTCAGCCATTTCTTTAAATTAAGGATCATACTGGACGAAGTCAGTTCATACTGGACGAACCAAGAACGTACAATATAAAATAAAATTGTATAGTACAATGTTTTACACGTGTTCTCAGTTGGAATCGTACAGGTGATTATATTGTACGATCATGAGATCATACAGTACGTTTACGTGTGATCTGGAGCAAAATCACAACCGTTTGATCAAAATAAATGAAATGGACGGCTGTGATTTCATCTTCTACCCATGAATAACCAAAAACCTAAACTTAGAAATCTTTCTAAACATAACTTATGGTAGATTAAATGGAATGAAAGTTTGGAACATTATAAAATGCAATTGAAGAAGAGAATGGAAGTTATTTTTATATTTAAAAATTCATCACACTTCGAACACATTAAATCCTATATCTAAGAGCTAGGATTAAGGATTTACCACTATTGGGTGAGTGGTTTTTGATGTTCAATGGCTTGTTGAGCTTGTAGATTGTCCATGAGTAATCTTCTTGAAGGAATTGAGGGCTTCCAACGTCTGGATCACGAGATAGATGGGTTGTACGGACTTCAAGAAAGAGGTGGCCAGAAGCTCATCGCCGATTGATTTGACTGGCTGGATTGGACTTAGGAAATGTTGAGGGGTTGCTTGAGAGTTCAAATGAAGTGAGGGTCGGATCTGGGAGAGCTCAAATAGAGAGAGAGTGTGAGATGGAGAATGTCTGCTCAAAGGGAGTTGTTGCCCTATTCATGTGTCTTGGAGCTAAAGTGACGACTTGGATTGACTTGAGACCCTCCTTGATGACAGCCACATGTCCCTAGGGTGGTTAGATGACAGGGGGAAAGCCTGAACCAAACCATTCTCCCATTGGTTGCTTTGGGCAAGCAGTGGCACCTCGGGGTGGGGGGGGGGGGGGGGGGGGGGTACCATTGCCATTTGAGGCTAACCCAAGCATTGAGCTCAGTTTGGAGAGCTTTAACCTTTAAAGAACAACTCCACAGCAGTTTAGACCAAAGGCTATGTAGTTAAATATGAGATTTGGTATTTTGGAAATGTCTAAAGCTTTGAGTTGACTATCTTAACTAGTCAAAGGGTCAAGGAAAGCTGAGATGGCAAGAAAAGACTGTGTGAGCTGCTGGTGGAGTCATCCCAAGGGCTTTGGAGCATGGAGTTGGAGTTAGAAGGGGGATTTGACCATGCAAGCCCATTTGAATGCTTGGTTTGACCACTTGACTAGTCTTCATGCCATGTGGCTGCTGAGGTGGCATGGAGAGAGCTTTGAGTTGTTGGAGTGATATGTTACAAAGGGTTTGATGCCTAGGAGTTAGGCTTGAAGACATGGAAGGGGGTTTAAGCAAGTTTGACCAAGTTTTGAAGAGTTGACTTGGTCGACTTGACTATGGTTTAACCCATGGTGGGTTTGGAAATCTTCAAAACATCCATTTGGGTGGGTTTGAGAATTTGAAAGCATTGATTTGATTGAATGTGTTAGATTAACCCATTAAACCCCTTAAGGGTAAACGGGTCAACCTAGGTCTAGTGGGTTTGTTTGAGTATTTGGAGTCTAAGGGAGGTAGTCTCATGATCCGGAAAGGTCATTTGGGTCAAATGATCTATTTGGGCTCTTAATGGGTTACTAGGTCAACCATGTTGACCCAAGGGCTGGGTCTGGGATCAACAAATTTGAAAAGATATTATGAATCTATTGTGGGTGGTCCCAAAGCATTGGGAGGTCATTTTAATCAGGATGATTGTTTTGACCCTTAAGGGACTTTTGGATCAACCTAGGTTGACCTGGTCAACTAGACTGACCCAGGGTCTGAGTTTGGGTCCAATGGATTTTGAATAATATTTATAATTGATTGCATGAGGTTTGAAGGGTTGATGAGGTTGAATCATGTTAAGTTTTTTTATCAAAAGTCTAAAAATTCCTAGAGGGTATTTTGGTCATTTTGACCTCTAGTCAATTATGGGTCAAAATGAATCCAAAAAAATGTAGGCTAATGCTTAACATATCAATATCAAAGGTCTGGAAGTGATCAAAGGGTTTGGAGGAGACTCCAATGTTAAATTTCACTTTGTGGTAGGTCTAGTGGCATGATATGTAAATATTTGAAGGTTTTACAACCTTTAAGTTTCAATTCAGTTTCTGGGGTTAGAAGTGTCAAATTAAGTTCAAATTTAGAAGGTTGAACCTAGAGACATGCCTAGTCCATATGTAACTGACAGACCATGATTTGGAGATCACTTGGCAGGGTTTCAAGGGATCTGAAAATTCTCCTGGAAAGGATTTTAGGACCTTAGTCCTTGGCCCTTGGATTTGATTTGGAATTTTGGAATTGGATTGAATTTTGGATTTGGATGGTTGGAAGTGACATATCTATGCCATTAATAATCAAAGAGATGATTATTGATGATTAGATAGGATTGGAGTATGATTGAATGTTAATCAAAAGGTTGACTGGGATTGGAGTGAAACTTGAACTTGGAAGGTAGAGTTTGGATTTGAATAGGATCAGATTAGGTCCTAAATGGGACCTATATGATTGAGTGGTGGACATCCCTCTATTATTAGGTTACCATAGGAAGACCTAAGTAGGTCCTAGTGACCTCATACAAAAATGAGGTCAGCAACGGGTTGGCGAGTTTCTTTCTGGTTGATTTCAGATTTATGGGTAACTCGAACCCGTCCCGAATTTGCAATAGGCTGACCCATTTTCAAATAGGCTGACCAAAACCTATAATTTTTGGGTTGAGTTTTCTGGTTGTGTTAAATATTGACACCACTATACGTGAATGACCCTTCGAGGTTGTAACAAAGATTGCCACCCAATCAAGAATTGTTTCTCATAGACGATGCCAAACAGTTATGTGATAGAAATTTGAAGACGATTGAGTATATGTTTTACGTCTCACCGTTGCATAAAAATTTAGGACCCACAGATAAAAGTAGTAAGATCGAAAGTTTTTTATGTGAAAAACTCAAAAAGGAAAAAAATCACGGGGCTTAGCCTAGTTAAAAAAATTCACTATATAGTACACGATACAATAATCATTCCATCCTTAGAGGCTAAAGAAGAGGGGATTATTTGAAAACAAATGTCTGATTTTTCCTTAAAGGGATTATAGAAATCAATTGTTCACAGATAGGCAGTTAAAACCCAACAACAAGGCTTGATTTCATTAATGAGGAATATAGAAAGAAGATGTCCACTGGCGAACAATATACCTATCATCGGGGTTAAATCTTATCAGATGTCTGAAGATGGTGATGATTACTGACAATGATCATCGACGACAATGGTGGTTGTTAGTGACAATAGTTGGTAGTAGTTGTCGACGACGATGGTTGTTAAATGCAAGAGAACTCTCTATAATTCTCTTAATTCTTCCTCTTCTCAAGTGAATAATAAAGCCTTATTTATATAAGCTTTTTGAGATGTATATTTTGATAATTTGAATCAAAATCTAAAACACCCATTGTACTGTCCACATCAATGCCCTTGATCATGAACAATTTTTTTCAACATTTAAGTGCCTTAATGATGTCATAATTAAGTCATTTTGGGCTCATTGAATTTGTCTCGTTGAGCCGCTTAATTTGACTTTAAGCATGTCTAATTTTGAAATAATTTGGTCATCGACTTAATGTTTAAAGTTTTCAATTATGCTTCAAGTGCTTGATTTGAGCTCCTTTAAGCTTGAATAGTGAGCCCTGCACCGATAGCATCTTAGGCGCCCACCACCTGACTCAAATAGGACTTGTTCAATTTTGCTTTGGGTCATCGGTTATCTAACCATCTTACTCCAACAACACATATAAAATTACATGACTCAAACTCAAATTTCATATTTTCATGAAAGGTTAATCAAAATTAAAGATTAAAATCACCAATGTTAGAAGTTTTTTGGGTTATTTTTAAAAAGGAGCTTGATTACAAAGTAATTAAGGAAAAGAAGTATAATTATTTATAATTTTAAAAAGGAGAAAGCGCTAATCTTTTTGCTATATTAGGAAAACGCCAAATAGATTAGTGGTTTCTTAAGAAAATAAAAAAAAAATTACAAACATTATTTAATAAGTAAAAATCTTAAACAAATGTTGGACACTTTCTAACATGTGGTAAAGTGGTCAAGATCATCGGGAGAAGTGGCCCAAGTTCGAATTTTAAGGCAGAATTTGAAATGATTTTCTAAGTTATAAAGATAAAATATAATTTTTAAAATTTTTATTATTAAAATTTAGAATGTTATCGTGTTTTCTCGTAGGATTTGAAGACTCACCAAGCGAGGTTTTTATATTTTCTTAAGAAAATGCTAATCTATTTGACATTTTCTTGATGCGACAAAAAGATTAGCGTTTTCTTAACGTAAAATTATTTGAAGTTTTTGCTCCTTTTTAAAATTATTAATAGTCATGCTCTTTTTCCTTAATTACTTTGCAATCAAGCTTCTTTTTTAAAAATAACCCATGTTTTTCTATGAATTAAATATTATGCTCAAAATAATAATGATATCAAGCTTGAGCCTTTATCTCCTACCGTCCAACGAATGGTGTTGATCAAGTTAGAAGATAAATGGTTGCTATGTGATAAGAACTTTTAGCACAGAGCCCCAATAACTAAGAATTCAACTCCCTCATCCTTTTGGTCTACTAAGAGGTAACATGCATGCCCTTGTAAAGTTAACTTTATTCAATTCAGTCAGCACAAATCTTTTGATTTAATTTAATTATCATATCAAGAAAATAAAGCTTTATTTTTATGCCATTTATATGCATATATTATATATTTGTTATAATATTATTTTATATAGTTTGTTTATTCTGCCTCATAAAGTTGAGACAAAATAAATATCATTTAACTTTAGTTGGGTTATCCAGTCAGGTCTAGCCGATCAGGTTGAGGGCAGATTCAATTTGGGTTTATGATTTTGACTCGTTTTCTTAATGATTAGGGTTTGGGTTAGATCTGTTTAAAGCGTGTCAATGTCAGGTCGAACTTGAACAAACCCAATAACCCGTTTTGACACCTTTATTTGTAACTGATAACATACTCAAGTCGAATAATTTTAATTAAGTCCCTATGATATTTTCTCTTTTAAGGTATTCTCTATAAAAAAATTTGGCATTTCTTACAACATTCTTTTATTTGTGCTTGTGTTGTATTCGTACAAAGTTAGATGTCAAACTCCCTTATACTATGTGAATATTCTAACATGCAACAAGTTTAAAATGATCTTTCAATATAGAGAAATAAGATGGGGGTTAAAATAATAATCTATCATATTTCATCTTCTCACCCTAAAAAATAACTAAGGAGATTTGAATGGGTTTATGCTGATCGGCTAGGTCGTAGAATTTAGTTTAAAAACCAAGAGGTTTTGGATTCGAATCTTGCGTATTTAATGTGTGTGAGTTTACCTTAATTGTCCTATATATCAAAAAAAAAAAAAAACTAAGATTATATCAATATAGCTATTTCTAAAAATTAAAACCAATTAATTATGGGCAAACAATCATTTTGACTTTTATTTCTCATTTTATTATATTTAATTTAATACAAAATAAAATATAATTGATACTGAATAAATACATTTTTTAATTTTATTAAACATAGATAGTGTTAAGAGTTGTCGTCGTGTTTTTTATTTAAAAATAAAAAACCTAAAAAATTTATATATTCAAGTACTTTTAAAATAATTTGAATAAATAGCAAAAGATAACAATCCTAAAAAGTTCCCTTAAATCTCAGCAAACTCCATAAAGAATTTGATGGCTTTTTCAGTCCGAGAGAAGAAACGAGCAGTCCAGTGAGCCAACGGCCACCAGCGGGGGCATCTCTCGCTCTCGGCCTCGCTGTACGACTGACTCTTCATTAAAATGGTCTCTTATGGGCACTATTCAGGCAATGCTAAGTGCTAAACTATCTTTGTCTCTCGAGTCATTGTCGACTCCAGCTAGCGCGCTTCTCTCTTACAACTCACTTTTTTTTATGTCAGCACCGAGGGAACGCTCTTTTCTCAAGGCTTGCTGGGGATCAAGGATCGATTGAACTGGAGGAGGAGGAGATCTCGGGACGGTGGTCAGACCGTCTCGAGCCGATCTCCTCGGATATAAGTTCCACCTGTAATTTTTCTTCAAGCTTTCCTTTATTCTCACGGGCTTGATTCATTGAATTCTTATTGTTTGATTTATTGAATTCGTGTTTGCTTGATTTCTTTTCCTTAAGATGCGATTTTGGTATCTGGGTATGTCGATATTTGTCCAGTACAGGTCTTTGCCTTGAAGATGAACTTGAAAACAAATTATTCAAGGGGACTTTGATGGAAGATTTATTTCTTTGCTATTTGTTGTTTGTTTGGATTTGCTTGGCAAAGTCGCAATCTGTTTACTTGAAAAGTGAGGGATCCTCTTGGTTGTGTTTGGCCTGCCTTCCTTTTTAGGATTGTTTCTTTTGGAGATTTTCCCCAACTTTTTTAGTGCGTGGTTGAATGTTTAAGCATCATATTGGATAGAATTTTCTGTGGATGCAGTAATCGGTTCTGAGTTTCTCTTTTTTTCTGTTATGCCTTTCGGTGGTGGATTGTACTTCTTGGTGGAGATCCGTTGAGCATTGAAGGCTGCGTGCCTTCTCTTAGGAAAGGAATAGACGAAGGTCAACCCTGCTATATTTAGTCTATGTTTTATGACCTTTTGAGTTGGGGTAGTTTCACGGAATCTTCTTGACTTTACTTGTGAAGCAATGCCCGTGACTCGCATACTGCTTTGTTGGTTGGCCATTATTCCTTCCACTATTGTTGTTGATTTACTTTTGCCGCATGTGATCTTTCTTTGAGCCCAGCTGTTTCATTGAAGGCTTTTATTTTTCTCATTGATTCGATTCATTCTAAATATTTACATTCAGTATTCCATTGATTTTATGTCTTATTAAGACAATTGGTATTTATTTCTGTATCTGTTACCCACTTGTTCCCCAATTTTGTATGTAGCCAACCTTTATAAAGGTTGTATTCATCTTCCTAAGCTTCCGATTGTTTATAGCAAACTTTTCTTCTCTATTGTACTCATATCTGCTTTAGATTTCTTGGTTCCATATGGTTTTCATCTAATAGTATCACCTTAAAAGTATAATATGCTAATCATTCTTTTTTTATTGTAGGTCAAGTTGAATTTCTAGAAGTAATTTAAGGGATATGGGATGCTTTATATCTACCCCGAAAGATGCAGTTGAATACAGAAGAAGACCTGGAAAACTTGGAGAGGTGGCTGTATATGTTCCTGGATTGCGCATTCCCAAAAGTATTGATTTTTATCAGCACCTTAGTGGTAGCATATCAACTGGTTTGATAGAGCGTCTATCAGCTCTGAGAACTCGGGTGATTGTGATGACAGCACAAGAAGCACCAATTGAGACAAAGCCATTGCGGAAGACAGCTACACAACATGGTATGCTGTCATCTACAATGAATTTATTGTTTCAATTTGAAGAAGTGAGGAAGTTAATGATATGTTTCTTATTATTGCAGGAGGTTCTACAATAGCTGACCTTTTGCAGGCTCTTGAAGATTACCTACCAGTCCTACTGGGTTTGGCGAAGGATGGTAGTTTTGATGATATAATGATGAACATACATGAAAATTCCTTCATCCTTGCAATTATAATACTATTCATTTTGTTTCTAGCTCTTGACAAATAAATGATCTATAAATTATAGGAAGTGAGGTCAAATATAAGGTGCAGTTTGTATGGATTAATCAGGAGGATGATGTAGAGGTGGAACAACCTATCTTTTACACTGATGGTTTTATGGCTTTTAAGTTTTTTTTTTTAATAAAGGAACCGCTTTATTCCTGGTACTTATTTTCACTTGTACAGGAAACAACCATGTCAAATGTTTTCTACGAGATATTATCCATCCTTCACTTGATGGCTACACTATGCCTTTCTGAGGCCAATCTTTTACTTCTTCCTAAAGCTTCTGTTGATATTTCTCACTCAAGGACTCCTGAAGGTGTGTTATATATATTTATAGTTATATTTGTTCTGATGATATATTGTTTCAGAAAGTTAAATATATCTTACAACCGCTCATTTAGCCCGTCAATTCAAGATAAATATGCTACTTTTATGTGAAGAAAAATAGAAAATGCTCTTTATGCGTTGTCATTTTTCTTGAGGCAATAGTCTCTCTTCCTTTTGTTAGGATAATTATTCTGAGTATTTCTTCATCTCATTGTGTGCATCATTTAGGATAATTATTTTGAGCATTTCTTCATCTCTTTGTGTTCATCTTAGAAGATGACATGATATTAGCCATAATCATAGATTTGGTGGCTTTGAGAATGGCTGTTACCAATCTCATGGTTAAAGTCTTTTCTACATTGAAAAAGAAATCGTCATTATTTCGCTGTGGTATTTCTATTAATGTATTGATATTTCTCTTTTACACTTCGGCATGCTAACATCCTTTGGTGTGTGCTCTCACATCATAGAGAGTAGACGTGCGGCGATTGATATTCTGTTGAAGGCTGCTGGCTATTTGGAATTTGCTGTCCGGCATGTGCTTCCACAGATCCCTCCGGAAGAAAGGTTTGATATATCATCACCAGCTAATTCTAAAGTTTTAGATTATTTAGATGTATGTATTTATGGAGAGTTCATTTAGTATGAAGTGTAGGATAACGTATCTTTTGTGATTGTTTTATTTCTTAGTTTTCAATTTTGCAAATTCATGAACTCTTGCTACTGCCTATCCATAGGAGGAATCTTCCAATAGACTTAGCAGAAGGAAAGCTGTGGGCTCTCTGCATGCAAGCATTGGGTCAGGTAAATTTCATTCTTCAGCTGTTCACAGTTCACCTATAAGCTATCTTACAGCTGTAATCTGTCTGTGCAAAAAATTAGTCTGTAATGAATTAATTCATCTGTTAATTGTTATTTCTGCTAGAATTAGATGGGAATATTCCATTTCTTAACAAAATGGTTGAGCAATTTTTGACGCTGAACTATATTAGCTTTGATATTTGATGATGAGGTAAGTCAAAGTGATTGAGATGAATTTCTGCTAGAGATACATGTTGAAGTTAAAGGGAAAATAAAGACTGCGTCAATTACAGGGGCGATTGTATCTTTAGTGTATATCTTTTGGTCCTTGTAAGGGCGTCCTTCATAAGAAGGAACTACATGTGCTAGGAAAGAAGGCATGTGCCATACCATGCAGAAATTTCAAATAAAAAATTACTTGAGAGAACATAGATAGAGTGATCATTCATAGTTTGAACCAGAATGAGCAAGGAACAGAAAATTGTTATTGATTGGACATTATTTCTATTCTTGTTTTAAAAACTGGTCATGATGCAGATCTTTCACCAACAATAGAGGTCTAAAGTTTGTAGGAGCTTCTCTAGTCATGATGATGAGTGAAATTATTTAGGTAGCAATGCAAACTAAAGGGGCTTGTGGCTCATTCGGGGGCATGCTTTGTGAGTGGTGAAATAGGTGCTATAGTCCCACCTCACTACTTGCAAAACAATTTAGGGAATAACTAAATGAAGCGTAGCTCTTAATTTTGAGTCTCTTGATCGCAACTTGCCTTCCATTTTTAAAAGCAGATTGAAACTTTACTTCAGTTTTTGAAAGCTTGATAATTATTTTCAGTTGGAGGTTATAGTTAGGGGTGAGACCTGCAATACTTTATGGTGCAAAATGTTGGTCATTAAAAGAGAAGCATAATATTAAGTTAAGTGTTGCAGAGATGATGATGCTCAGGTGGATGAGTAGATTTACTCTTAGAGATAGGATACGAAATGAGCATATACGTGAAAATGTTGGAGTAGCTCTAGTGGAAGATAAGATTAGAGAGAGTTGCCTTAGGTGGTTTGGTCACATAAAACGACGGCCTTTCAATGACCCGGTTAGGAAAGTAGATGTATTAGATTTGACTTATGTTAAAAAAGGTAGAGGTAGACCTAAAAAGACTTGGTTAGAAAATATTAAAAATGACCTTTCTCTATTAGATTTAAATTATAATTTGACTCTTAACAGGACACAATGGAGAAAAAGGATTCATGTAGTTGACCCCATGTAGTGGGTTAAAAGCTTGATGTTGTTGTTGTTGGAGGTTATAGTTAGGAGTGTCAAAAATAACCCGACCCATCGACCCGACCTGAAAAATTTGGATTCGGGATGACCCGCCAACTTAATTTTTAGCAGTTTAAACTTTTTTTCTTAAATTTTTTATTAATTAATTTAAAAAATATATATAATCAAAACGGGTTATGAGGTCGGGTTCGGGTTCGCCTTTTTGTCCCATTTATTAAACGAGTCGGGTTCGGGTCGGGTCAATTTAGGGTAGGAGCCGAACCTGACCCATTGACTCGTTTTGACACCCCTAGTTACAGTAGGGCAAGACATTTGGGCAAATAGTTTTTATCGCCCAACCACTGAAAATGAAGCTTTCAAATTACTTAGACTAGTAAATTAGGGAGGAATTATTGACATGTTCAAAATGTCATTCTTAAAAAGATTTAGCACTGTATTTTTGTTATTTGAAAACGTAAAATTAGAGTTAAACTAATGAAAAACTGACAAAAATTTTAGTTATTTGAAACGTATAAGGCTGATTTCATCAGGAGTTCAATAGTGTTCAGATTTATGCTTGTTTTGCTTATTTGCATGACAATATCAATCTTTGTAGTCATGTTGACTTTGAACAAATACTGGATAGCGGTTCAAGAAAACCTAATGCATCTCTCTTGAAGCATGTGGTATTTATAAATATAATGTTATACTCCACCTATCGGGATAGAAAAATTATGTAATATTATTTTCAGGTGTATTTTGCACTTTGTGCTTATAGATACTTAATCAAGACCCTTGAATATTATATCTACCATCTAACAATATTGAATAATACTTCATATTCTTCGTACAAGAAATTATCAAATTGAAAAAAATTGATGTGCTTGCCTATCTTTATAGTTGAGTAAGCCATTGACCTTGATTTTTAAAAGATAGTTCAAAACCAACCTTAGGAATGACTAATTTTGTATCTTTAAATATAAAGCCATCATAAAACTTTATATCTTGGTTACTACATATTATTGTATGATAGATAAAGGTCAACCATGTATGTTCTCATTTTGTACTCTATAGTTAAAATATGTGAGGTAAATGTTTTTTGATAAATAGGCTGGAGCTTGACAATTCTCATTCCAATTTTAGGCCAATGGCTATCAAAGCCAAGATGTAGATTGCCATCACCATCATTAAAACTAGTGGCATACTTGATTAGGATTTTAATCAGGACTCTGACTATTTATGCTAATTGGCTATTCATGGTATTTTAACGCAATATGCTGCTTTAGTGCTTGGTGTTACTATAGCAATAATAATAATAATAATAATAATAATAATAATAATAATAATAATGGTTTGCTTGAGTTTTTGGTTTAATTTGATTTTATTGAAATTATCTTTTTATAGCAATGATTAGCCTTCGGCAACTATTTATATTTATTAAGGTTTAGTTTTATATACGGTTCTAATTGCTTCTTTGGGGGTTGTGATCCTCATTGTTCGCTTATGAAGTTTTGTTATTAATTATGGAGATGCTTTATAACAGACAGTCAAAATCATGTACTAGAAAAGCATATTATGGAGTGTTTGAGGTAAATAAATAAAGCTATAACAAGAAAGATTACACTAAATATATCTATGTGATTAAAATATGGATGTGTGATAAAACTTGAAAGAAAGGATGAGAGTGTTTATATTAGAAAAATGATGGGAGTAGCGCTATAGCACCTTTTGAAGATGTGATATTAAAAATGATTTGAGTTCATAAAAAGGAGAGTAAAGGATTATGAAGGAAAAATGGAAGATCAAAATTGAGCATGCCAAGAAGTTATGCAAATTATTTATGCAAAATAGTGTAAGCACCTCATGTATCACTCAACAAGAATGAATGGAGAATCAACAAAGCTGTCGTCATTGCACTTGAGTAGTTGTGAGAAGGCTAATGATTATGACAATGTTGTATGGCATGCCTTTATAATCTTTTCCATGATGTATTAACTATAGTAATTTATGTCGATGAAAAAAAAAAAACAATGCATTGTTTTATATCTTTTTATTAAAGTTAAAGCATAAAAGAGTCAAATGCATGTCGTTAGTTTTTTGAAAAATTGCTTGTCATCGCCTTTGTTAATTTATTCTTAAAAAAAATCTTGTCTTTATTTCCCTTTTTCTTACTAACTTTGCTCGTCATCTTATCTTTTTTCTGTGTTATGAATGTATTCTTTGATTTCAATTATAAAAATAATTTTCTAATAATTATATGTGGATCCTTTGAAGCAGTTAGAAGTTTCTGACAAAGTAGTTCATACCTTTTTATTTTTAAAGTTTCTCTTTGTTTTGCAGGGAGTTGATCTTCAACTTGGTTTGGCAATTGATAGTCCCAAGGCCACATTAGCAGTGAAAAGAAGGTTAGCTTGTGAGATGGTCAAATGCTGGCAGCAGGTAACTGCTTTGTTCTTCATAACTGAATTCATCTTCCATTCCAAATGCAGCTCTATTCTGCCTGTGTTTATTTAAAATGGGTTGCCATTCTTCATGTAAAACTCACCTTTCAGTAGAGAACTTACGTTTGGTTTTTAACCTCCTCCATAAGATGGAGAGAATTAAACAAAATAGGAAATTCCACGTTAGTAGGAATTTATTAATTTTGACAGTTTTTTAAATTCTAGCAATCCTTGGGCTTAGTTAACCTTATTGCAATAATTACAATCGTCTAGTGGCTTACTCTTCTGTGGTAGGGCCTTCAACATTCTCCTTATTATTTATAGTTCTGAGCTGTGGGATTTTCTCTTATTGAAAGAAATCTTTTTCTTTTCTTAAGTATAATAGATATTGCACTAGCTTTAAGGACATTAAGAATTGGAACAATAGTCAATTCTATCTGAAGTTTTTCCTAAAGCCCTACAGCATATTTCATTAATACAGTTAGACTATTCCATTACACATAAATGATGCCTTAACATGTATCTGATTCTAACCTAAAACAAGCCTTCTGCCTATTTTTCTCTTATTATTTATGTGTCTCACACAATCCTCACTCATTAACACAACCCTCATACCCTTCACTGCCAACGATGGCTTATTCTCACTGTTTTTTCTTAGTTTAATATTCACCCATGATCTTTGTCATTGCTTGGATGACTCTCATTTCTACATCTACTTTTGCTCCATCACCACTGATCATTGCCACACCACTTACGGTTCACCACTCAAGTAGATCTAGCATAATTGTTGCACTTCTTATTGAGAAAATCTATGAATCATCATACATGGATAAATATTGACTTGTATGTCCACTTTATAATATCTTAGTATCTATTATTAGTAGTGGACATTATTTTATATCCAATAATAGCTTTTGAAATAAGATGAGTATGACAATTTGAGAATTATGTAGATGATATGCTAGATGTGAAGCTCAATGGAGCAGCTGGAAAGAGAAGATGCCAAAGCATTCATGGAAGGTCATGGTATAAAGTCAAATAAAATGCATTAAAGACTAGACTAATATCCAAACTTATTTGAATATTTATCTTATAATCATTTGCCTAAATTCATTGCTTGATTTTATATGGTCCCAAATTTATTGTTTGGTTCTATATGATCTCACTTTTTAATAGTTCTTAAGGCTTATGTAGGAAACTTTATAGAATTTAGATGGCCTATTACCTTATCATTTGATTTGAATTTCACATATCTTATGCTTACATCAATGATAAAATTATAATTGTCATAACTAACAATCAATTTTCTATGAAAACTTCATGTAAGTCATACAAATGACTCATGAATGATGCAATATGATGTGATGCATGTATTGATAATGCTAAAAATAATAATGCATTTTTTAATGAATACACAATAACTAATTCGTAGAGTTAGAGATGGTGAAGAAAACTTAAAATGATGTGTTTATATGGATGGATTTCTTAAAAAAAACCAAATGGTTTAAAGATTGGTCATGATAAATTATGCACTTTTTTATTTGATTAGATAGATGAATGTTTAAATTTTCACTTCACTTCACAATAATAATAATTAATAAATTTTCTTTTGTAAGATTTTTTTTATGAGATTATGGATCAAGTATTTAAGAACAAAAAATGAAGTTGATTTTAGTCTAATTATTCATCATAGGAATAATATCAATAAACAATATTTAGGAATTACTTTATTAGTTCTCTTAATTGATTCTACAATTTTAGTAATCATGATATGTTAAGCTTCACATTTATGAATAGATTTAATTTCTGCTAGAAGTTTAGTTTCGTTTATAATCTTATGCCAAATTTCAATTTAAGAATCAAATTATTCCTGTTTTTCAAATATAGATTCAGGTTCATGAGCATGTTCTAGGGTAGATATAGTTCATATTCAACAAATTTAGATGTACAATCATATTGTAATTGAAAAAAGATTCAAGATGGTCCCTTGACTCTTTTATGAAAGATCAAATAAAAGATCAAAATAGTTCCTAACTATATTAAAGTATCATTTTGGTTCCTCAACTCTTTATAGAGAAACCAAAATAATCCCATTATGGGACTATTTTGATTCCTATTTAAAGACTTAAATAATTAAAATGCTCTTTTAATATAGTTGAAGACCATTTTGATCCTTCATAAAGAGTCAATGGACCATTTTGATCATTTTCTCTATTGTAATTATAAATCTTGATACGTCATCATAGGAATACACATTTACTGCTCAAATTTAATCATATATGATTCTTGTGTTTGTGTCTATTTTGATAGAGATCATAATGATTTTTCTTTGGGGATATTAAGCACAGTAGTAGCAATCTTAACAAAATAATTATAATATTTTTCAATCTTCAACTTAGTGTAACGACTCATCTAATGTTTTTGGAGAGTTTGGCTTAATTCATGCTCAATTTCCTACTCAATGCATTTATTCAAACATATAATGACAACAAAGTAATTAAAAATGCAAATAATATTTAGCAATAATATCTTTAAACTCATCAAATTATCCAATCATAATATAGTTAACTTGTTTAAAGCTCTTAAATTGATCATATAGTTTATTTCTATAATCACTGTGACAAATATTGCTCTTTAAATACATGTTTCACATCAACTTATGTAGATTTTATTTCACTTATAGTACTTGGTCAAAATAATCGAGCACAACCGCTTATTTTTTTTAACTTATTTTTTTAACTATATCAACCTTTAAGAGACAAACTTAGTGTATCTTTTAAATAAAGTTTTCAAATCATCATTGAAGCTTGAAATTTTTCTAATGCAAGAATATTGTTATGAACGTCATAATGATTATGCTGAATTCATCTCGAATCATAATTTATTTCGTTAAAATTGCATATTTTGTTAATTGACCAATTATTTTGTTTGCTCATAGTTGACATTATGATAAACCCTTAAGCTCTGATATCAAATCTGATGCATGTTGTCTAAGGGTCTATGGTTTCTTAATACATATCTAGGATGAGATATTAATAATCACATGCGCAAGGTCAAATTCGCAGTCATAAATTTTTAATTTGGACAAATATACACTACTTCAGATGAAAATTTAAAAACGTGCAGAATTCACTAAACAATTAACGATAGTCTCATATAAATCTTGCATATAAGTTCAGAAGCATAAAAGAATCATACGTTTGATCTAAATCTCACACCACAATCGAAAAGATGAAATGGTACCATATATGAAATATTTAATCATGTAAAAAACTGATCGCTAGCTAGGGAATATAAAATAGTGCAAGGAAAAGAAGCCACTAGATGGCAATCCACAAGCCAAATACCAGTATAAGACTGGTAACTTTCTTTAGAAATCTGCAATATTCAGTTTCGCCACACTAGAAAAAATACATCAAACTGACACTAGAGTAAATTGGAAAATAACCTGTCATCAAAGTAAAATGTTAAGGGAATTTTATTTAAATGCCTTAGATGCCCTTATTTATAATTACAAAATTAGCAAGATGGGATCCATCGGCTCATCTTGAAGAGATGAGTTTAGTTGAAATCCTACAGAGTAGCAATCATAGTTGCAAATCTGATCCACATATAAAAGTGCTTGCAGAAACACAATGCAAGGCTACTGATAAGTTTAGCAGCCATCTACACATAGAAGATTGCATCGAACCAAGCAATTTCTCAAGTTACGACGCACATCATGACCCAATTTAACAACGAAGCAATGCCTAGAAGATCCAAGCCACAGACCAAGCACAACACAGAGATTAAAGTTTTGTAGTAGCTACAATCCTGCATCAAAGGTTCTTAAACCTGACCCCAAATAGTTGGTATAAAAATGACGATTAGTTTGTTCCAAATGATGCAGTTAGAGTGTTAATTCAGATTAATGTGTTAGGTTTATGATTGATACAACTCAAAATTGTTTGACCTATTTATTGTATGGGTACCCAAACCTGAGTTGACACAAACCTGATTGACCCAAACTCGATACCTATGACCCATTTATTATATGGTTTATACATTTTTTTTGGTGTCAGCGTGAGGCAATCAAACTAAAATGACTAATTGTGACGAAAGAGGTTTGCTGGCTATTCAAGGAGATGATGTATTTTAGAACAAAAAATTAAATAAGTTATTTTTGGGTTGACTTATTTTTTTTTGGGTCAACATGAATTCGAACCTAAAATCAAATGGGTTTACATTTTAGACCTGAACTTGACTTTTATATTATTAGGGAAAACTTAAATTTTAATTTTTCGAGTCGAGTCCATATCACATCATTTATTAACACTCCTAAATGCAATTAAAGATCATTATTTTGATTAAGTTATTAATCTCTTCATGATAATTTCTTGATCTGTGATAGGAAGCACTTGACGATTTCAAGTAAACCCTAGCAATCTTGGGAGAAACAGCGAGAATTTTCCTCCAAATTCCAATGAAAATCAGAAAAACAATATTTTTATTGCAGGAATCAAATAGAACAGAACAAAAATACCAAGATATAGTTGATCCTCAATTCGAAAGGAAGATCTATCTCTCCCAATCCCTAGACGCTGTTAGAGCCCAAGATGCCAAGCACCAAAGACACCAAAACAACCACAAATTATCAGATAACCCTAACCCTAATTTTCTCTTCCTATTTAAAGCATACATTCAAACACACAAGTCAAAATTTCCCTCCAACCCTAGCCGCCCCCTCCTTCCTTAATGGATTCCCTAGTGGGGTCTACAAATGCCTTGGGCGGCGCTTGGTCCGCCTTCTGTAGACTAGGGTCGGCCCTTGCTTTGGGCCGGCTGGATCGGTTCAGTATGGACCGGTCTAACAATACCCCGCCCCTCCCCCCCAAAGAATCATCTTGTCCTCAAGGTGAAAGGAGGGGAACTGATGCTTCACCTTCTCATAAGGCTCCAATGTGGTGTCGTAGTCCGATAGGCTCTTCCATTTGATCAGCACTTTCTTAGTTTCATCTTCTCCCTGACGAACTACCATCAACTCCAATAGTTCTAATACCACCGCCAAATCCTCTGTTAGCGTCACTGGTAACTCATAACTCGCTGCATGATCCCCAATTGCCCTCCTTAGCTGGGATACATGGAACACGGGATGTATAGTCACTGTTGATGGTAATTTCAACCGATATGCCATAGCTCCAATCCTCACTAATATCTCATATGGCCCAAAGTACCTGGGGGCAAGCTTCTCATTCCGTCTGTTGGCGACTGTCTTCTGCCTGTAAGGTCGGAGCTTTAAGAACACCCTCTCCCCTACTTCAAATTAGATGTCCTTCCTATGCCCATATGTCTGTCTCTTCATAATTTGCCGAGCCCTCAATAGATGCATTTTCAATTCCTCCAACATCCTACCCCTCTCTTTCAAATACTCTTCTACTGAAGAAACTGGGATGCTATTATGCCTAAAGTGCACCAAGTGAGGTGCATCCCGTCCGTACTACACTTTGAATGGGGTCATCTGAGAAGCAGAATGATATGAAGTGTTGTACCAGTACTCTGCCCATGCTAACTACTTGGCCCACATCCTTGGCGTCTCCGACACAAAGCATCGTAGACACGTCTCCAAGCTCTTATTGACCACCTCCGTCTGCCCATCTGTCTGCGGGTGATAGGCGACGCTCCTCTTCAGTACTATCCCCTGTAGTCTAAATAACTCCCTCCAAAAGTGACTGAAGAACACCTTATCCTTGACTGATACTATAGACTTTGGTATCCCGTGCAACCTGACCACCTCCCTGATGAAAGCTAATGCCACTGTTACCGCTGTGTAGGGGTGTCGTAGGGGAATGAAATGAGCATACTTGCTCAGTCTGTCCGCTATCACCATAATCACTGTGAACCCTTCTGATCGGGGTAAGCCATCTATGAAATCTATGAATACCTCCTCCCACACCCGACCTGGTACAACTAAAGGCTGTTGTAATCCACCTGGAGATATGACCATGTACGTACTTGTTCCTCTGACAGATCTCACATCTAGCTACCATTTACTCCACATTCTTGTGCATCCCCTTCCAGTACAACTCCGAGGCGAGTCTCATGTATGTCTTTTGCACCCCTAAATGACCCCCAACAACACTCCCATGGAACTCTTGGAGCATGTGTGGAATATGGACTGATGTCCTAAGCATCACAAACCTCCCTTGGTACAGAAGCCTCTCCCCTTCTAAAGAAAAACCCAGGTGACTACCATCCTTCAATAAGTCCTCCCTAATCCTTCCCAGCTCCTCATCCTGTGCACTCTCCTCCTTAATGGCCCTCCAATCCAGCATCAGTGGTATCGACACTGCTATCGTTTGTAACTCTCCCATGCATCTGGACAAGGCATCCGCTGCCTTGTTCTCTATCCCTGGCCTATACTGGATTTCAAAGTCATACCCAATAACTTCGACAGTTATCTCCGGTGCTCCTCTGTCACCATCTTTTGCTCCAAAAAATACTTCTGGCTCCGTTGGTTCGTCCTGACAATGAAATGCCGACCCAACAAATAAGGTCGCCACTTCTGGATGGCTAGCACAATGACCATCAATTCCCTCTTATAGATTGACTTTAGCTGTCAACACCTGGCTGAAATAGGCGATGGGTCGATGGATCTGCATGAGTACTGCTCCCAATCCATATCCTGAGGCATCTCTCTCCACTATGAAGATCTGAGTGAAATCTGGTAGGGCCAAAATCGGCATGGTGGTCATGATCTTCTTCAACTTCTCAAAAGCTATTGTGGCCACCTCCCCTCACAAGAAATCTTCCTTCTTCAGCTGTTCTGTTAGTGGTCATCCCTTCACAAACCTCCTGTAGTAGCCAGTCAGCCCTAGAAAGCCCCTCAACTCCCCGGGATTCTTGGGCAGTGGCCATCTTAACATAACCTCAATTTTGGCCTGATCCGCAGCTACACCCTCCTGAGAGACTACATGTCCCAAATATTTCACACTGGCCTGGGAAAAGTAACATTTCTTCAGGTTGGCCCTCAACTGATGCTCCCGTAACACTCCTAAACCTTCCTCAAGTGCTCCCAATGCTCCTCATATGATCTCCTGTAAACTAGAATATCATCAAAAAATACCAGCACAAATCGCCTGAGATAGGGTTGGAAAACCTTATTCATGAGGGATTGGAAAGTGGTTGGGGCATTAGTGAGGCCAAAAAGCATCACTAGGAACTCATAATGCCCTTCATAAGTTTTGAAAGCAGTCTTCGACAAATCCTCCCTTTTCATTCTAATCTGATGATACCTTGACTTCAGGTCTATCTTGGAGAAGATAACTGCCCCACTCACCGCATCCAACAACTCATCTATCATTGAAATAGAAAACTTGTCTGGCACAGTCTCCTTATTTACCGCCATGTAGTCCACACAGAACTTCTAACTCCCAACTTTTTTCTTAACCAGTAACACTGGGCTAGAAAAAAGACTCACACTAGGCCTGTTAATCCCTGCTTCCAGCATCTCTCTAATCAACTTCTCAATTTCATCCTTCTGAAATTGAGGATAGCGGTAGGGCCTGACACTGATTGGTGACACACCTTCCCTCAAGGTGATAACATGCTCTTGCTCCCTGGGTGGTGGCAATCCCTGAGGCGGCTGAAAAACCTCGCTGAACTGTTAAATCAATGGCTGTACGGAGAGAGGAATTTCTCCACCCTCTTTCAAATTGATCCCCTCTAGCCTATGAAGTTCCACCAGATAACCTTCCCCCATCTCCTGTATGCTCCTCACCATAGTTTTAAGTGATATTATAGCTTTGGTGAGCCCTGCATCTCCCCTGATCACTACCCTTCTCCCTTCCACCATCAGCTCCATCTTCAATGCTCCCCAGTTGATCTTGCTGTCCCCCAAGGTCCACGTCATCCTCAGGATGACATCAGTGCTCTCTAATTCCAATGGAAGAAAATTCTCCCTCACCTGAACCCCCTGTATGGTCAACACTACTCCCCTACATATCCCCTGACCCGTCTCTACCTTCCCTGTACCCATCATCACTCCATAACACCCTGTATCCACCAATGTCACCCCCAATTGGTCAATGACTTGGTTGGAGATGAAATTGTGGGTAACCCCATTGTTAATCAGCACTACTACCTCCCTGTTTGATATTTCCCCCTTCACCTTCATGGTATGATTTAGAGTGAACCCTACCACTGAGTTCAGGGAAACCTCTGCCACATCTAAATACAACTTGTCCTCTACCGCTCTCTCTACCTCACTCTCACGTCCCTCCTCAGTTTTCTCGTCATCACAGATGGTGAGAAACTGAAGAGTTTGGTCCCTACACCTGTGCCCTGGAGTATACTTCTCATCACATCGGAAGCATAGTCCCTTCGCCCTCTTTTCCTGCATCTCCCTCTCAGTTAGTCTTTTGAAGTTCCACCCACTTCCTCCTACTGGCTTCTCCTTGAGAGTCCCACGAATGTTGCCTGATGCAAGCCCCTTGGGCGCTAAAAGAGTGGTAGTTATTCTGTAAGAGCCACCTGAACTGTTGCCTCTGGCTCCCCTCTCCTGGTACTTCTGATCCTCCACTAGTTGTGCCAGCTCCATAGCCTCTCCCAAGTCATGAGGCCTCATGGCCCTCACTGTTGCCTGGATCTCTGATTTGAGTCCCTTCATGAAATTTTCCTCCAGAACAATTTTCGATAGTCGATCCAATCGATTTGACAGGTACTCAAATCTCTGGTGGTAATCTACCATCAAGCCTTCGTACACTAGTTCAAAGAACTACTTATAGAAGTCCCCTCTCCTGCCGGTTTGAAACGTTCCAATAAGTATTCCTTGAACTCCCTCCAACTCCGTATCTGCCTTCTTATGTCTCTCCACTGGTACCAAGACAATGCCTTCCCTTCCAAACATAAGCCAGTTGCCGTCAATTTTTTCTCCTCCGTCAACCCATTGACGGCGAAATACATTTTCATCTTGTAAATCCACTCATGTGCGTCCTCCCCTTCAAAAATAGGCATCTTTAACTTCCTTACCTTCGGGTCTCCTCCATTTCCCCTGAATCCTCCATAGTTTCCCCTTTCCTAAGTGTTTGGTCCTCCCCAAGTGTCCCGATCCTCCCTTCTACGCTCATACCCATACCCCTCTTCACTTTCTCCTCTTCTCCCTTCAAAATCAGCACCACTCCTACCATAATTCCCACCTTTTCTTTCCCAATTAGCACCCCTTGGTTCATGCCCTCCATAACCACGCCTCTCTCCATACCTCCCACTTCTCTCCTCAATGATCTCCACATCGTTTTCCCCCTATGAATTTCAGAATTCGTATTTCTCGCTACCGGACCTCTTGCCTCCGATGCTGATGTTTGATTTTGATTTTTCAATATCTTCACCATCTCGTGGAGATCTGAAACTTGATCTTCCATGGCTGGTATTCTACCCTCCACCGTTGCTTTCATTTTGCTTATCTCTCCTTTAAGGCGTTCTTCCAACGCATCCACTTTTTTGGCTGCCATCGATGCCCGGATCTTTGTAGACTCAAAAATTTGGATCTTGACCTAACAAAACAGCAACAGCCCTCTCGTCCAGCCAAAACAACCGCTGATTTTCACAGAAATAGCCCAAAACAGTCCCAGAAACTGCTATGATACCAATTTGATAGGAAACACTTGAAGATTTCAAGTAAACCCTATCAATCTTGGGAGAAACATCAAGAATTTTCCTCCAAACTCCAATGAAAACCAGAAAAACAGTAATTTTATTGTAGGAATCAAATAGAACAAAACGAAAATACCAAGATACAATTGATCCTCAATTCGAGAGGGGAGGATCTATCTCTCCCAATCCCTAAACGCCGCTAGAGCCCAAGACGCTAAGCAACAAAGACACCAAAACAACCACACATTATCAGATAACCCTAACCCTAATTCCTATTTAAAGCATAAATTTAAACACACAAGTCAAAATTTCCCTCCAACCCTAGCTGCCCCTTCTTCCTTAATGGAATCCCTAGTGGGGTCCACAAATGCCTTGGGCAGCAATCCCTAGGGGGCGGACCTGCTTGGTCCGCCTCTTGTAGACTTGGGCCGGCTGGATCGGTCTAACAATCTGCTTCAACGGTTGTATTACTTATGATTTGTTTGCCTCACTAATTTTTAATGAGATCTTGGTTTGCTGATAATGGAGTGTAAATGTTTCCAAGAAGATTTCCACCTAAGAACGGATAAATTATCTACTATGGTCCTAAGCTAAGTGATTTTACTTGATTGGATATGGTAAAAAAAAGCAACAAGCTTAAGATGTTCCAACAAGTAGGGGTGTCAATTCGGGTCAACGGGTCGGGTTCGGGTCGAACCCGACTTGACCCGGCCGTAAACAGGTTGACCCTAACCCGACCCGGACTTACAATCGGGACAGGTTTGTCAACCCGGACCCGACTCGTCCGGGTTACCGGGTTGACACGACCCGACCCGCGAACATCTACGAGGCAGCGGAGCCGGCGAAGCGGAGAACCTCGACTCGGACGCCGGACGGGAGTGCGGCTGTGGCGACGCCTGAACAGCTCGATGCGGGTTGCAGCGGGTCCGGCGGGAAGCCTGGTCGCCTGGAGGCTGGAGCGGTGGAGCCCTCGATGCGGGAGCCGGGAAGGCGGGAAGCCTGGACAGCTGGACAACAGGAGTCGCCGAGTCGGGACGACGCCGGCGGGACGCGGGACGGCGGGAGTCGCCGAGTCGGGACGCCTGGAGTGGCGGAGGACGCGATCACGCGACCTTTGGGCTCTGACGCGCGTGGCAAACGCGACCTGTCGGCTGACGCCTGCGGACTCGACTTCGACTTGACTCGGACGGGACCTGACGGCTGAGGCGTGGGTTGACGAAACGGGTCAATTCGGGTTGACCCGCGGGTTGTCGGGTCAACCCGAACCCGACCCGCTTTTCAAACGGGTCAGAAATCTGAACCCGGACCCGACCCGTTTCACAAAGGGTTGACCCGAACCCGGATTTTTCCAGGTCGGGTTCGGGTCGGGTTTCGGGTCGTGTCAACTTTTGACACCCCTACCAACAAGTGATGAATCAATGAAAATCATTGAGAGTAAACAAGAGGATGTTGAAGTTTTTAGGTTGCGTGGAATTCATGGAGTTTGAAGCTGTTATGATAATACCGAAGGCCCAAAAAACATAGGAGCAATAATATGGACATATCAATATCATCTATCAATATGGAAGACAAGATCTTCGGTCTAATTGGGTCAACTATTTCTTCTAACTAAGTAGATCATGGACCATAAAAATCTTTGATGACGAAACTGTGGGATCTTAATCGGGCCTATCATCATTCCCCCAACATTTGCTTTAAATATAATGTGATAAATTTCAAACCATATATCAAAATTATTGCTACCATATATTAAACACTTAATGCCAATTTAATGATTAGTCTTAATTGAAAGCTCTCTCTCGCTATCAAAAGAAATAATTAACCATTGGGATTTGAGCCTATGGGAAATCTAGAATCAAATTATAAAATCCTTATAAAATGAAGGAGAAATCTGTGAGTTGTGTCTTATCTTCAATCCAGTTTGCTTTTAAAAAATTTAACTCAGAAAACTTTAAAACTCTCTTTGTAGAGGCTGAGGCATAAATTTTCGGAGCCCACAAAGTGTAACTCATAGATGACACAGAGTTTTTTATGTTAAAATCCCAAAAGAAAAAATTACGAGGCATGACATAGTTGAAATGATTCCATTGATGTGAGTCATAAGTTACATATGATATCCTTACCTACAATTGGAGAAGGCTTTGATATGTTGTAATAGATATGAATTGAGGAGGATGGCTTCCATGGTGAAAGTTAGAGAAGACTTTGGGCATTAGAGTTCCCTTCAGTTGATTGTTAGTAGTTTGTTTGGTCTTTTTTATTAAAGGAGGGGATATCATAGACCAAGAAGATTAGCATAAGCCTCAATATTGATCTCAGGCATAGGTGTCGGTGCCATTGTTGAGCATCGACATTTTTTATGTTGACAATGGATAATGACCTTATTTGTGACGGCGAGTGTCCACCTTGTTTACAATGACGTGCATCATTGTTGGTGTCAATGCTATGCATTGGTCTTGTTGGCAATGATGGGATTCGATGTTGATTTCGACGGTGAGAGTTGGTATTGCTAGCGTGTGTTGACCTTGTTGGTGGTGGGCATCGAGCTGACATTGATTGCATGTATAAGCCTTGTTAGCAATGGAGAGCATCAGTGTTAGTGTTGACAATGTGCATTAGCTTTATTAGAGATAGCATGTGAGGACATTGGTGTTGACGACATGCATCAACCTTGTTGGTAATGATGTGCATTGACGGTGTCATCGGCCTTCTTGATGATAGCATGCATCGATATTGGTGTCAACGACATGCATCAGCCCTATTGGCGATGAGGGGCTTTGACATTTCTCGACAAAAGGTGACGATGGTCGGGAGACTGCAGTTGGCCAATGACTTTTGAGAGACTGCGTTAAATGGTGGTGATTATTGGGCAAAGCTCAAGGATTCTTCAAGTTTATGAGTTCTCTTTTATTTTCCTTTATATGTTGAATGAGGATCTATATATAGTTTTTTAGAATAAAATTTTGATTTGTTAGCCAAAATTTTCAAACACTCCATCATATGGCATGTGTTGATCCTTTTTATCATGTAAGATTTTTAAGGCATTTAAGTATATCTCAATTACATCAAAATTGAGTGATCTTGGGTCATTGGATTCCTCTCACCTAGATGTTTGTTTTGACTGTAAGCACGCAAGATTTATAGATCATTTGATTCCTCAAATGGTGTTGTGGCATTTACAACTATTCTTTTGAGTGCTTGATTTATGATCATTTATATTTAGATCAAGACGCTTTTAGTGTCGTTGGCTTTGTCTCATTGGAATATTTGTTTCTACTATAAGTTTGTTGAGAACAGAGTTTAGATGGGCCCGAATTTAATTTGGGACATTTCTGATTCAAATATTGCGTTAAGATTAGTGCTTGAGTGGATGAATTTTCTAATGATATATCAATGTTTATTGTCACTATTCTTTTTACCCCCATCTAACTATAGATCCCTTCCACATACATGACCCAAAAAATGAAGTTCATAATGTATCATCCGGCACTAGACTTGTCACTTGCATCCCAATATCACTAAATTGTTTAGCATTTTATAGTCTACAAGATTTATATCTTCTCTGTTATTGTTATTATAGAATGTCGGTACGTCAGCATAGGAAGATGAGGACATGATGCTTGGCTTGTATGTCTGTTTTGTTGGCTTTTGCTTTAATGTTGACTTCTCAAGTATTTTCTATAGTTTAAATCTTTTACGATCCTCTACTAAGCATTTTGAAATTTTGAGCAACTTTTGCATTTTATTTTAAGACCACAACTCTAAGAGAAAATTTAATAAAGTTCTTCATCAATCCATCGTATCTGCTGATATAAAATATGTTTTGCTTATGGTTCAGCTGATGGTTCCTTCTTATTACCGTTTTAGAATTTTTTTAAGATATGGTTGCGGCCTTATGAGATACTGTCCTAAGACATCCAGTACCTGAGTTTTTCTACAGTATTATGTGCCATATAAGGCAATCACTGGTATATTATATTAGAATTTTGAATCTCCTTGAATTTGGCTTCTTAGTGCTAACTTTTGGCTCCTATAACTTTCGATTGTTGAGCTGAGCTTAAAGGTGTTTTTTTTCCTTTGATTCTAAATTATATGCCCTACTCTTATGTGAAGCTTTATATGCAGAACTGCAATGAATGAGTTTATTCAGCATGTTTTTAATGAACTGGTGAATCCTTATCTACACAGGCCCAGGATCACATCACACAACTTCCTCTCGTTGATGGTTGGGGGCAGAAGCATCGTCTATTTATTGAGTGGAAATACAATGAAGCAAAGGTGTGTTTATAGTTTACTGAATCCAGCATATTTTACTTCAGAATAATTTTTATTATAGGATGACATAATCAGCACTAACTGTCAAGATCTGGTAAGTGGGCAGGAAATGATGCTAGGAGTGAAGTAATTTTAAAACTAATTCTTTCTCTTGTAGAAATATTTTTTTTTTCCTAAAGGTTTCTCTTGAAAGATGGAAAAAGTATACATACCCCAAGTTGTATTTGCCTTCTTCTTTTTTGTTAGTAAATATATTGGCATAAAATCATTTCTAAAATAAATGAAATATATTAATAACAAGCACAGCTGAAACCTACGTATGACTTTAAGCTCTAAAGCGAGTCTTAGAACCTTGTTTTAATCTTTCCTTATTTCTTCATTAATTAATTAAGTCCATTATGTTTGCATTAATTCATCGAACTTCAATGTATCTAGTTCTCTCTATTTCTTTGTGTAATGTGCCTTCTTTTCACTTTCCTTATCCAGCCTAACTGTATACATCACTGAGGTTATGAGCTTAGCTTTGTCTGCTTCATTCTATATTTTGTTTTTCGTTTCTCTTAAATGTCTTCTTTGAAACCTTCTATATAGAAGGTAAAATTGCTTGAAACTTAGGTTTCATGCGTAGAATGCTTAAATTCCTCCCTAGTAAATATGCCAATATCTATAGTTTTACCTTCTGACCATTACAATGATCTTAAGTGAAACTAATTAAATTTTATGTTGAGGAATTTTGATGGTAAAATGTATTTTCCACATCATTCACTTGTCTTAGGTCAATTGTTTATGAGTTCATTTCTTCTCTTTATATTATGTAGCCTGTTTTATTTCTTGATAGAATTTGGCATTTACAATCCTCTGATCTAAGCAGGCTGCAGCATATTATTACCATGGACTGATCCTTGATGAGGGGAACACAGAGAAATCACATGGAATGGCCGTAGCTTCTTTGCAAGCTGCAGAAGAGTTTCTAAAAGAAAGCAAAAAATCCTGTGAAGCATTCAACTCTACACCTCCGATATCAAGGTTTTCCTCTGAACTTTCCTTTTGTTTCCACCTAACATAATAAGCTTCTTCAGTTTTCTAATAAATATTCGGTAATTACTTTTTTGGCTCTTCATTTTTCTTATGCTGGTATTCTCATGTCAACAAGGAAGATATAGATTATAGCTTCATTTTAATAACCTCTTCAAAGAGTTGACAAGGTTACTTTATGCATGGAATACCAAAATTATTGGTTATTTTTTCTAGAAATGGGAAGTGGATAGTTTATATTTTGATGGAGACAATAGTCGTGTAAACACATTTTAGATATTGGCAAGGCCTTTGCATGATTATTTACCCAAGTATTGCTGTCTAATCTTAAATTGACAAGCTTTTCATTAAAAGATTGAAAAAGGAAGATAAAGAGAAAAGAAAAGAAAAGAACCTGTTTGACAACTCTTTTTGCAAGCTGAAACCTTAAATCACGATAACTCAAACTTGAATAAAACATGGTAGCATCAATCATGTGACTGAGTTACCTGACATTCTAATACGAAAATTGTACCAAGATGGAGAACTTTTTACTACTCATGCATCGACAAATTTACATTTTTCTTTCCTTCCATTATTAAAATGTAAGGGATGAACAATTTGTTGTGTCGGATTCTTAGTATGTTTGATGGTATACTGGTTCTTTACAGGAATCCACCTATTTGGGGATCTATGAAGTACCTTTCGGAGAAGATTCCTAAAGATGTTTCCAGCAAAGTTCGCATCAATAGGGACCTTTACAACCAAGAGAAGTAAGACTCTTTTTTAGCCCAGCTCTACTATATTTGATTTTATTTTTCAGAAGTTTAAAACTGATCTTTAGTTCGTAGTAAAGAGAGATGCCAGTTGGCCCAGAAAAGGATAACCAAGAACATGCCACTCGTCTGTGAAAATTGGGCTTTTCTTCAAATTACTCATGGCAAATCCAGAGCAATGATATGGTTGCATTTATGACTTACCTGAAGGTCTCAAATTGGAATCATAAAATTACACTATAATATAAAGCATAAGGCAACACACAGACACGCCACTCCATTCCCTCCATTCCCATACATTGTATTGGTTGGAGTCTCGTGCATTTCCATACTCCTTTCTTCACGATGACGGCGGAAAAAAAGAAGAAACTGTTATGTTTCATTTTTATCAAGAGGTTCCCTGACAAAGCTGTCGGAAAAAAAAAAGATGAATTAAGCATAGGAGGAGAACTAGAGAGGTAGAGAGAAGAGGATTAAGTAGATAGATGAGGAATGCTGGGGGAGAAGTTAGAGTAGGCACAATTTAAAGACAAAGCAACAAGGTGAAACCCTAGAACGAAGACTTTCTAGAGCGGAGAAACGTTGATTTCAAATTCATCTTATTCCATTATGATTTATTACTAAGTAGACTACCCTATTTATAACTAGGAATAATTAGATAATAATCAAAGCTAAATTTAAACTTATCCTATCCAAATTGCCCTAGTAATTATCCTAAAAAAGAAAAAAAAAAGAAAATTTAACTTAAAATAAATCAAATATACTTAAAATCCTAATATAAAATAAAAGAATCGAAGTAAATATCGCTCAACATCAATTCTCCTGAACTTTAAAGAATTCTACTCCTGAGAGTTGAAATTTAACTCTGGGGAGAATTGAAGGTCTTTTATTATACTGCTAAATTCAGATGAATGGGAGATTCATCTAGAAGAAGTGGTAATGAATGAGAAATTTATCTTAAAGAAGAGGTAATGATTAGGGAATCCATCTCAAGGAGGTAGAGGTGAAGGTGATGAGCATCCCCTATTCAATAATGTCAGTAGAATATTAGCTTCATTTTCATCATGATCATAATCAGCTCTGGAAATATGGCTTGAAGCCTTTTGAGGTTTTCGTGCCCAATTAAATTGATTGAAATGTGAGTTGACTATATTTAATTTTTTCTTTTTATTTGGGTTCATGGGTTGCAATTTTGTTGGGAGTGCTTTATACGAATGCAAGTTGAAAGTGCACTTAGGTGCGGTTTACAAGAATGCTCTACACTACTGTAAAAAACTTTTAGTGGTGACATCTAAAGGGGCTATGGAGCAATAACAATTTATATAAGCGGTGCAGACTCATGTTCAATTTGAGGTGTGCCACAATAATGTATGCTTGCAATCTTTTTAACACTATACCTATGGGTGACATTTGATATGGCTCTGGAACTGTAAAAATCTCTAAAGTGGTGAGGGCTCATGTTCAATCTCAAGTTCCACAATAATCAATATAGAAGATTTTTTGCTAATTTTAATCATTGAAGTAGTATTAGATTATCTTCATCATCATCTTTCTCAATATACTCATCTTCAGAATTGGGGTCATCATAATATTTAGTTAGTCATGTTAATTCTTTCGAAGGATCTAGATGATTTTTTGGTTATGTTTAATAATGCTTATATTCTAGTCATTAAGGATATGTATGCAGGAGCTATTATTTGTGTTCAAACACAAGGTGGTTTGACCAAGTATTTTCCTATTTCTACTCGATTACATCAAGGATCAACCTTAAGCCCATATCTTTTTGCTTTAGTTATGGATGTTCTCACTGTACATTTGCAAGAGGTATACCATGATGTATGTTTTTTGCTTATGACATTTTTCTTCTTGATGAGACTAGAGAGGGAGTTGAAGGTAAACTTGAGTTGTGGAGGTCAACGTTTGACTCTAAAGGTTTTCGGTTAAGTAGATCTAAAACTGAATATATGGAGTGTAATTTTAGTAGTAATAAATCTAGTGGGGGGATTGTGACTTTGGGCGATCAAGTCATTAATAAGAGTACATATTTTAGATATTTTGGGTCTATCGTTTAGAGTGGTGGTGAAATAAATGAGGATATTATTAGTAGAATTCAAGTTGGATGGTTGAAGTGGAGGAATGCATCGGGCTTGTTTTGTGATAGAAAAGTCTAAATCAACCTTAAGGGAAAATTCTATAGGATGGTGGTGAGACATGCAGTGCTTTATGGTGTAGAATGTTGGCCATTAAAAGAGAAGCATAATATTAAGTTAAATGTTGTAGAGATGAGGATGCTCAGGTGGATGAGTGGCTTTACTCTTAAAGACAGGATATGAAATGAGCATATACGTGAAAAGGTTGGAGTAGCTCCAGTGGAAGATAAGATTAGAGTGAGCCGCCTTAGATGGTTTGGTCACATAAAACGGCGGCCTTCCGATGACCCGGTTAGGAAAGAAATGTATTAGGTTTGGCTTATGTTATGAAGGTAGAGGTAGACTTAAAAAGACTTGGTTAGAAAATATTAGAAATGACCTTTCTTTATTAGATTTAAATGAGAATTTGACTCTTAACAAGACACAATGGATAAAAAGGATTCATGTAGCCGACTCCATGTAGTGGGATAAAGACTTGATGTTGTTGTTGTTGTTGGTGGTGGTGGTGGTGGTGTGGTGTTTCTAGCATTTCATTTATGATATTGCTTTGTAAAGATGCTTGTTCCTTGCTTTGAGACAATCTTACATTAGATGCATGAGTATGAGTAAAGGGTAAAAGGTTATTGATATTGCTAGTATGAATGAGATCGAGAAGATTGATATTCATTTTTCTCAGAGTTTTGATCATGGTAGTATGGAGATTGCAAGAATCAATTATCATAATATTCAGATCTATGACATCAAACAGGCCAAAGAGATTGCTTATAATATTTATATTGATCCTGATTTTAATATGTTGACCGCGGAGTTCAATTAACATAATTATTTTCATTATCATGAGATCCATTTATTATGATCAATTTTCTCGTATGGCTAGGTAACAAGCTTCATTAACATTTCAAGGAGATTTTCTAAGTTTGCAACCATCACTTCCATGATAAGTGCTTTCTCGTTCCATATGTTCATGAAATGTTCTTTAAAAGTTTTGCTACAACTTTTTTCTACTGATGAAATTCTTTAGCATAAAGTTCTTAAGGGTCATAATTTGAAGCATATCATAATTTGAAGTCTATGATGTATGTCTAGAACACATGAGATAAGGATAAATAAACATTCAATCTGTAATTGCAACCATCCAATTGTAAGAGTGGAACTATACCAAATTGAATTATATTTGTGCGAGCTGGGTAAAGAATGCATAAAAATTCAAATGTTTATTTTTTTTTTCTATGGTGTAGTTGGTCCAATGTGAACGATGGACTCAGTCCACTGTCAAGACTTCAATTAAAATTGGCTATGGGCTTGAACAAAGAGTTGAGTAAGGTACATTTGAATCGGTGGTGTTTGGTGCGATCATATAGCATGTGTACGGAGGGTTATGGGATATGGAGCAGCGTGCGACAAAAAATATCTCTAAAATGTCGCCAACGTGGATGATTTGATTTGCTCTCAATAGGATGATCTTCTCTCATTCTATGTAGGTGGTGCCACTTTTTGAGCAATATAGATAGAAAATGAGGATAGCAAAATGGCAATTAGAGTGGCATGTAGCAGATTTGTGGTTGGATTCATTTAAAAGAAGCTTACATGTGCGAAAAGCTTGGCCTTTGCTAGGCGTGGATTGCGATCAACAATTATTAGTCTACATCAGTGAGATGTTGGATGAAGATGGGCATGCATGGCTGAGGAGGCGCTCGATGTTCGCGTAATACAAGAGCAACATATGGGCAGCACAAGCAAGGTATAGTGTTGATAGAAGCAGTTGAGGTGCAGGGAGAGGGTGGTTGAACAGGTGCGGCGAGCTGCAAGGGGAACGATGCTGACTAGATCACGATAAGGCACAGAGGGACTCTGTTTATGGTGAGGGATACGAGCGCAACGATTTAAATAGTGGTGCTGGGATGCAAAATCAGGGAAGGTATGATCCACATTGGAAGCTTAGTTGTGAAGATGCTTTAGATTTAAAAGCTTTAATATAAAATGATGTAATTTGTATTAAGTTTAAAGGTAAATGAGATTAGTAAAGTATTGGTAAATTGAGGAAGACAATGAGTAGCGGTAAATTGAGGAAGACAATATCATAAGAAGAGATAATGAAGAGAATAGAGTTGAAGTGAGAAACGAGAGAAATTTTAGAAAAAAGATAATACTCAATTCAATTCAAATCATCTAGCAATGCAACTCCACTTATCTAGACTCATGGTTCAAAATACTGACTTAAAAATAAGGGAAGACTGCCATGAAAGGAGTAGCTGTTGACCTGTAAGCAGCAAACCGGACCTAGCCGGTTGAACTCACCCACGACCAAAGCCCCCACGATCTCTACGGTTGCTCCCCACGACCTCTCCAACCGCCTCTCTCGACACAAAACGACGTTCCCTCCCATTTGGTCTGATACGCTCTCAGAATCGAAAAAAAATTGCAAGCAAGGAAAGGGACCAAACCTCGTCGCTTCCGACCTCCAGCAACTTGTCCAAACCCGCCGCAGCCTCTGCTCCTCATCCCACCGGCGACTCCAGCCTCCTTCTCCAACGTCGAACCCAATTCTGAACTTTCGGCGACTTACCTCCTCCGATTCCGACCACCAGCACTCGCCGGCTTGAGCTCCCGTCGCCTGCACCCGTGCCCTAGCTGCTTCCACCGGCCAGAGCAGACTCCGGCCACCTGAACCGCCACCGACCAGGCCAAGCTAGCCGCCGGCTTAACCTCCCGCGACCTGTCCGACGTCGACCCGAGCCGTGCGTGGCCTCCGCCTCTCACCCGATCGGGCTTCTTCCCGATTCCTCTTCCTCCCTCCCTATTCTATTATACACATATATTATAATATATTTTAAGATATTATAATATATATATATATATATATATATATATATATATATATATATATATATATATTATGTTATATTATATAATGCATATATATTATATTATATAACGTATATATATTATATTATATTTATTTATTTATATTTAAATGAAATTAAATTAAAAGAGAGAGAGAGTGAGAGATAAAGAGAAATGAGAGGATTTTTTTTAATATGTATGAAATCAAATTGAAGACTTGAAGGAAGTCCCGGGGTTGATTCGGTCCCCCGAAGCCCTCGATCGTCGAGCTAATCCGATCGAGGGATTGAAGACTTGAAGACTCAATCTCCTCGCCGTTGATTTGATCCGGTCGAGTCGAGCCTAAAGGGCAAATGCCCTCCTTACCTCCCGGCGCTGGGGAGGGGACGCCGGGAGGCTGCTGAATTTTTCTCAAATATTTGGGACTTAGAAAATTTTTGGACTCATACAAATTTTGGAAAAAGTGGAGAACATTCAATCAAAAAAATAATAATTAATTTAATAATAATTTCAACCTATCATTTGATCGACTAATTAAATTGATAATCAACAAATTAAATAATCTAATTTAAACAAAATCATATTATAATTAATTGATATTCTAATTAATTTATTTATATATTAAAAAAAAACTTTAATTTAACTCCTAATACTAAATAATAAACTTTTAAATTTTGAATTCAATAATTGATCAATTGATTAACCTGACATTAAATAAAAATCAAAATTTCTAAACTAACTAACTAAATGAAATCGGAACTCTTAACTTATTAAATTAAAACTCAAATCCAATTAAATAATCGATCAATCAATTCAATTTAAAATGATGTAACAATTTTAAAATATAAATTAATCTCAAAATTCAACTCAAATCAAAATAAAATCTTTAAAATGGTTAATTGATTAATCTAATAACATCGAACTTTAACCAAATAAATGAGCAAATTGATTTAATACATTTAAAAGTTTTAAACTAATAAATTAAGCAAATTAAGTTTTAATTAAAAATCATCTTTAATTAAATTAAAACCCAATTAACCAACTAATTAATGCAATTAATTAAATCAAAATAAAATATAAATAATAAAATGCATAAATCAATGTTTTCCATTATCCAATCAACCTAAGTACAAACTATTCCTAAGGCTTCCAAATCTCATACCTATGGCAATGAGAGTGAGATAATTAAAGGGATTAAGCAATAAAGACATTTGTAGTCATAGCCACAGAGAATTGTGGCAATGATTGAGGAATTCAAAAGAATTGACTAGGCAACAACACAAAGCATAATCCTAATGAAACTATGAATATTGAACTAGGATAGAAACCTTAAAGAATGCCTGTCATTCAATCATATGGAGACATATCATGAATATGTGAGGAGGGGTAAGGATCAAAGTATTTTGTTGATCTAAGAAGCCGAAAGCTATGCTATGATGGTTAGAGCTTCAAACTATTTCCTTCAACCCAAAAACATAATATAATATACTATAATTCACCTGTGAGTAGGAACAGGGAATTCGTAGTGCTCACAATAACCAGCATACAAGCAAGGATAAGGAGCTTGTATCGAACAAATCAGTCCACCTAAGAGGGAGAATAGGGGAATTTGTAGCAAGCAAAATAATTCTCATATAACTAAACACAATCTCCTAGCATCTATTGAGTAAACCTCCTCTAGGAATTGTGTCAACCGATAATAAAGAAGATAAAATTGTTTGAAATGACATATATATCATTGCTGAAGCAAAATTCATCGATAATAACGCCACCGGATCCGCAACCTGTGTACAAGCGGACAGAAGGCGTTCGTAGGCCCCTAAGTAAAATCTCAGGCAATTTTCTAAATAAAATCACTGGCACTATGGATCCTATTTAAATATTTTAAAATTTTCCCTTATGTATTAAATATGATCCCTTAAACTCAAGTGCTATTACCCTGCATGTGCTCCGGTCAACATTTTAAAGTTATAAACACATGTTCGAGAATGCTGCGCAGGGTCAAATGCTACAACCCGCATGCGCTCCAATCGTCACATCTAAGTCCCAAATCCAACGATTCGAGAATGCTGAGCGGGTCTAAATTCAAGTCTCATCCTCCTCCTCGAAAGGACTGGAGTCGACACGACTTAAATCATAAAATGCCTCTCAAAATCATACGAAAACACTAGTGACTTTAACGTCACCTCGATGATGGTCGTGTTGACACGAAATCTCAACCAGAGGGGTCAAATCTCAAATTCAATAAAAGCCCGAATTCTTAACATGAAATACATCACTTAAAATTTTAAAACTAAAAAACACATCCACCTCCTGCAACCGTTTATCGGGGGTGATAAATTTGAAATTAACCTCAGCTCACAAAGAGCGAATGCATATCGGGTGTATCGTTAAGATTCATCCTCAAATAGTCTCTTGCCAGCAGGGACGTGGCACGTGCCCTCTGATCGGGTGGTTTCGCCGCAAAATGGCACCATTATATTACGATCACGGCCAAAGCCCGTATGTTCCCTAAAGGCGTCAAACCCTTGAGCGATGAATCATAGGGTATATTTGATAGGCATAAAGCCCTCTGACAGCTAAGGTGGATTCGGATATATCCCCTTAGTCAAACATCAACCCAGGTCTACAAGGTATTATTAGACGAAGCAACCCATGGCTGCCGATAAGGTACCTTCTGTCAGGTTGGGTCGACTACCTCCTCTGACTAAGTAGACCAGGGATCATGACAGCCCGGGACGACGGAACCATGGGATCTTGATCGGGCTCGTCTTCATTCCCCCCACCACTAGTTTTAAGTTCATGGTGATAAATTCTAAATCATAAAGTCAAATTCAAACCCTAAATTTGTTGCTATTATATACTGGATTTAAGATCCATGAGATCACTTTAACAACTAGTCTTAATCGAAAGTTCTCTCATGTTATCGGGAGGGGTAATTAACTATAGGGGCTTGCGCCTATAGGAAACCAGAACTCAAATCATAAAGTCCTCACAAAATGAGGGCGAAATCTCTGGGTAGTGTCTTATCTAAAACCCAATCTGCCTTTTGAAAATTCACCCGGAACCTAATCTCGTTAAAACTCTTCGCTGTCATCACTATCAAATAAGAAAAATAGACCGATGACAGAGGAGAGGCCGGGCACGCATTCATATGGAATTTTCGGAGCCCACAATAGTGTGTCCTTATTACATATTATGAGGCAATTGGAATATGTTAAAATTAAATGAAAACATGTCAATGTGTAAAAGAATATTGATTGTCATAATTATCTTACATTAAGAAGCCAGAAGAAACCTTGATATGAAGTGACCATCTCATTCTTTTTCATGATTTATTACAAAACAAACTCGTTATCTTTTTATGGAGCGCAGAACTTCGTTTACAACCCTAGTGGTCAACCAACATCATATTTTTTTATGGCACATATCATAGAGATGATGCTTAAAATGTATCAACATCATATTTTTTATGGATTTATCCACTCTTGTTTTGTCTTTTGTAGGATCATGGAGACTGCACCTTCGTTGCCAGATTTCATGATTGCCCTTAAACCAGATGAATACCAGCTTCCACCCTTGGATCCCTCATGGAGCGCAGGAGAGACCAATCAACTCAACATATAAATAAGCGAAAGTACATAGGAAAAACATACAAGTGATAGAGAATTCCCAGTGCCCAGGTTTTTCATGCATATCTCACTGAATCGTCTTATAAAGCAAATGATCTGTGCAATAAATCGAATGTCTGCTTTCTTCCATCCTTCTTTGCCCCGAAACTCTTTCCTTGTTATATTTATTCTTGGATAGCTTTTTCTTGAGTAGGTTTTCCCACTGTTTCGTGCAACCTGTATATTAAGGAAGATGAATTTTGTGAAATTGTTTTCTAGCAAACTAAGATATGAAATGTTCTTCATATATTGTCCGATTGGAGTAAGAATTTGGGTAGCGAGAAAATAGATTGGTGCTTCTCGAGAGCAGATTTATGATGCGCAAGTTAGTAACTTGAGCCTCGGATCGTTGATTTGTTTGATCAAATCAAGCAGCTTTTTTTTCTTTCAATAAACAAACATTTAAAACATGACATCAATACCTTTCTCAAGTAGGGGGGTAAACAAGTAGGGGGGTAAACAAGTATAGCTGAGCTCAAGTCATCTCTAGATTGAGCTTAATTAATTAATCGAGTTTGAGTCCGAGTACGAGCTCAAGCTTGAGCTTTATTATACAAGTTCAAGCTCACTCATGAGCCGGCTTGGAAAGAAAATAATTATGATTTAAGTAATTATTCTAATAACATGAAAAAAAGAATGACATTATAAAAAAATAATAAATAATAATTTAATTTAAAAAATAATATATAATTTTTAAACATTTTAAATAATTTTATACTTAAAATTATGAATTCTAATATAATTTAAGTATATATTTTAAACGAGTTGCTCACAAGACAACGAATTTGAGTCAGGACTAGTTTAAACTTGGCTCATTAGCTTATCGAGCTCGGCTCACGAGCCATTTATCGAGTCAAGCTCAAGCTGGCTCACAGATCGGCTTGACTCACACCTATTCTCGAGTGATGAATCTATCATGCTGAACTTAGTAGCTGAGCCTTATGTTAAGATAAAAAGGCACAGATTGTTTAAATTTTAAGAGTAGTACGAGATAATATTTAATTGATTTATCATATAGTATAGCAATCATAAAATAATATTCAAAGATTTTCTGATCTGAAATCCTACTTTATATTTTAAATTTTTTTATTTGAATCCCTTATAATGAGTGTCTTTCTTTACCGGAAAAATCTCTAAGAGTACAAGAGAAAAGGTGGTAAGGTATCTTAACCATAATAGAAGAGATGGCAGCTTTTTTTCTTGCATTTTGTTGTCAATGAAAATTGAGACAGTCGGCCTCAAATCACGAAGCCAATCGATTGGTTCATCGACCGTTTATCTGCTGTCCTCGTCCTTAAGTCTAGGGTATGATCACTCTAACTTGAGGGGGGCGAAGATCGGATCAAGTAAGGCCAGAGTTATATCATTGACCCAATCATCAGTGCTAACTAGGCACCTTAAGATCAATGCTCTTGATCTTAAGGGGTTCTTATCAAAAACTAATGAAGATGATGATTAGATTATTTGCCATGACAAAGAACTACGCAAAATAGGTATTTTCTGCATTATCTTTAAGACGGCTGATGCAATATAGCTCTATTGAGTGGACATGCAGCCAGCACAAAGACTTAAAGTTTCTTTAGGACAACTTTCTTACTATTTTTTAAAACGGTTTTCTAGTACAAAAACTTCTAATTCAAAAAATTTTTACACTAAAAAGCTATGTTAGAAAGTAACAAAAAAAGCTGTCCCAAATTGGGACAGCTTTTTATTGCTTCTTTTAGTACAAAATTTTTTAATTTTTATACTAAAACTCAGTTTTAAGAAGCAATAAAAAAGCCGTCCCAAACGAAATTTTAGGCTTCATTTGGGACGACTTTCTTAGTACTTCTTAAATCAGCTTTTTAGTACAAAAAAATTAATTTTTATATTAAAAAGTTACTTTAAGAAGCACTACAAAAGCCATCCCAAACGAAGCCTTAAGCTTAAACTTCATTTGTGAAACAACTTTTTAATACAAAAATTTTAAATTAAAAATAAAATTGTACTAAAAAACTATTTCATACAACAGTAAGAAAGTTGTCCCAAATGAAACCTTACTGCCAATTTTCCATCCAGTGAATTTCTGAGAGCAACAGCCACTGGCATTTTCACAGCCCAATACGAGGACAAACCACTAATTCTGCTTGCTAAGTGGGAGAAATTGAAATTCAAATAAGTTGTACATACAGTGCAACATAAATACAGTATATTTTGAAGTATATTTTGAATTAAGGGATTATTTTTCCTATGTTTGATTAAAACAAATGAAAATAAATTAAAAAAAAACCTAATGCACGAAGGTGCGCCAACGTCGGAGAATTACATAAAAAATTCTTCCAACCAAGCAGCCTCTATAAAATATGAGAATATCTAGTTTTTTCTAAGACATGAATCAAGGGAACACCTAATCTAGGTTTTGATCTAAAATACAGTACACCATGTGTTCTACGGGAGCTGGGCTCTCCACAACCACAAAGCAGTTTTCTTTTATTTCCTATTCACAGTTATAGGCCACATATAAAATACAATTCTTTAAATGAAAGCTCTGTACAATTGAACAGGTTGTTTTTGAAGCAAATGTTCATGTGGGTATCAACTAGTTCAATAATTTTTTTTTTTCAATCTTTGTCATATGTTTTCAACACCCAACTTCCAAGCATCCAAAAAAAAGTGCAAGCAAAATCTATAAATATTTTCAAAAATAGCTTCCAATTCTTTGTTTTATGTTAACATTAGAATCAAAGCCAATGATAAGGTTTAAGATCCATACAAGAAATCTCAAGCCGGCTTCTCATAGGTATTCTGGTCTCTGAATTCTGCAATCTTGCTGCGTATCATTTCCACTACGTGAGGCTGCACAAACATGTGGGTGCTGTCCAGGATGTGCACGATGAACTTCTGGGAAGCGGGTAGCGAAGCATTCATATTGACAATGAACTGCGCCATTGGAACATCACTGCAAAGGAATATTTTGTTTATAACTTTATTTAAATATTTGGATCACATTAGCATGAATCATAACCGTTTGAAGTAAATATTGATCGCTACATACCAGGAAATGAATATACCTTTGATCGCATTCACCATCATGAAATGAAAGACAATTTATTCTGCAGATTATGTTAAATGTCATTCTTCTTTGCGAAAGAAAAGAATTCATTGTTATTATGATAGAGCATTGAAAAAGAAGCTCAATGTAACTTAGAGGATTGTGTTTCTAATTCAGACCATGCAGCATCCAACATTACAGGTTTCATGCATTGAGTTTGCAATGCACATAGAACTGCAATCATTAATACTACAACAGCCACAATGGTCACATAAAAGGCAATTGAAAAACCAAAAAACAGTCATTCATAATTTTCTAAAATAACAACTACAATCTCTATAAAAATAATATACATTAATTAAAATAAAGAGGTAAAGTCGACTTTCATACTGCGTGGTTCAAACAAGTTAACAGCAAGTAAGGTAAGACAAGCCAATTGCTTCAAAATTGCACTGATAGTTGCTGTATAGGCGTCTGAAAGGGGGCTTAGTTCAATCATAATGATCTACTTCATAACCTCTCATGCAAAAGTGCCCACCAATGGTGCATTGATCCCTTCTATAATCAGAATAAGTTATTTTTGACAGGAGAAAACCAGCCTGTCTGGACTTGCAAGCTTAAGTGGAATAACTCGTACCTCTTGTCGACATGAAGGGGGTAGTAGAATGGAGATCGGTGTAGCATTAAAAATGTCAGAAGTCTTTACCATATGCGCTAATATAATATGAGTTTCTCTAATTGGTTGATACTTCGAGGCCGTCTGAGATAATTTTTATTTATTTTAATTTTGTTTTATTTATATTTTAATATGAAATAAAATATACAAATCTAACAATAGATTATTTTATTTTGATTTTGTTTTGTTTTTATCTTTATCAATCACAAGTTTGAAATGCCGCGTATGAGCATTATAAATACATTCCGAATCCATGAACAAATTAAGCAACAAGAACAAACAATTCTGCTTAATTAATAGTTGCTAAAGCTCCCCTTCAGCTACAATAATTAAAAAAAAAAATCGAAATAGCGGGCGGGTCACGGTTACAGTGGCATAATTAACTTCACGTCACAGGTATCCTTTGCTCCCAAAACGGACATTTGCTCTGCTGCCAAATCTCTGGCTGCCTTCTCGCATCCTGCTGCCACCACTCCGCATTTCCAACATTAATCTCCCCACCTTCATTTCCAGCATCGTCCTCACCCACTCCACCACTGCGTCCCTCACTGCCACTATCACCTCCCCCTCCCTTTTCCCCTCCATCATTGATACGATCCTTCAATGCCTCTCAAATGTCGACCCCCACACTCTCCTCTTGCACCTCCTTCAACCCCCCTCCTCCTTTGACCACACCAACAACATTGCTGTCCGCCTCTGCAATTGCGGCTTCCCCTCTACCACTGGCTTCTCCCTACTCATCAAATGCATTGCCTATGGTGCAAATAGTGGAAACAAAATCAGAATCAAAGCACAATCAACACAAAGAACATGACGATTTACGTGGTTCAGCGAAAATGCCTACGTCCACAGGGAGAGAATGATTTCACTATGTTGGAGAAAAATAGGAATTCCAATTGGCTCTTTCTTCCTATCTTGCATACAATAATCCTCAAACCCTTAATTTATAGAATTGAAATAAAACAATTAAGGAAAACATAATTAATGCAATAATATGACAAATCAAATCAATGTCATAATTGAATCAATCAAAAGCCCAAATCAGATCTCCTAATTAATGCATTACTTAGCCACTAAATGCTTTCCTAATCCAAGCTCATTAGATTTGAAAAGATTTCTAAATCAATAATCTCTACTTCATATTTCACTTTAGAAAGTGGAATATGACAAAATAGACTCTAATATCAAAATGACTGTACCAAGATGGTTGCCTATGTACCCCCCTCCAAAGGATCAAGCCAAGTGTAATTCTTCAAAACAAGTAGATAATCAATCATAAACCCGAATGTTCGTGAAACTCCTACAGTAGATAAACTTCTGAACTGGTAGTACCTTTATGAGCATGTATGTTAGATTCTCTTTTGTATCTATCTTCCTCAACTATATATTGCCTTCAGCAATCAAGTCTCGAACAAAATGGTACCTTATATTAATGTACTTGGTAGCAACAGATGAATGCCTCTCCAATACCAAGCCTGCATCAATTATACCCTTAAAATATCTCATGATACTCTTCACAGCCTACCAATGACTCCTTCCTAGATCATGCATAAATCTGCTCACAATGCCAACTACTTGTGCAATGTTTGGATCAAGCTGCTCAAAAATCATACTATAGGTACTTTAAGTGTCGAGTGACCACTGGTCGAGGGATGCTTAACTAATGGGGTGAAAACCTCATCATAATCAATCCCTTCTCGTTGTGCAGAACCTTTTGCCACTAACCTAGCCTTGTACCGCACATCAGCTCCATGAGATCCTTTCTTCTTTGCACAAACCCATTTGCACCCAATGACTTTCTTTCCTGGAGGAAGCTTCACCAACCTTCAAGTAATATTCTTCTGAAGAAATTCCATCTCTTCGTTATTGCCCTCTTCCAAAGATCATCATCTAGATTGTCCACTGCTTCCTTGTAATGACTTAAAATTTCAGCCTCCGTGGCTGAAAGTGCAAATACAATGTGGTCCCTCCGTGGCCTCCAATTCTCAATCCACTTCTTTCAAGTTTTGAAGATCTCCATTACCTCACTCTTGCGTCTCATGGGCACACTCCAACATTCTGAAGTAATCATCAATAAAAGAGAAAATATCTCCGGCAGTCGAATGATGTTGTATTCGTTGGACACCAAACATCTGTGTGAACATACTCAAGAATACTCTTTGTATTATAGATAGCAATAGCAAATGATACCCGTGTCTTCTTGTCAAACACACAATGTTCACAAAATTAAGCTTACAGGTGCTCGCTCCTTTGATCCGTCCTTTATTTACCAAAGCCATAAGTGAAGCCTCTCCCGTATGAGCTAGCTTCATATGCCACAATATAATGGCCTTAGAAGAATCATCAGCAACATCAGTCATTCTAATCATTGCTCTACCCCTGAAGATAGTGAAAATTGTGATGACAAATTTTCTTAAAAAAAACCAATGCTCCATAATATATCTTCAGAACTCCTGCCTCAATGACTATTTTGTATCCCTTGGTCTCTAAAGCCTCAACAGACAGCAAATTCTTCCTGATATCTGAAATATGTCTCACATCATTTAGCTCTCTCATAGTACCATCATGTATTCTGATGAGGATGCTCCCTACAATAATAATACAACAGTTTTGATCATTTCCCATGGTCACTATACCGCTATCAAGCTCCATGTAGGTACATAACTACTCTCTAGTGGGATAAATATAATAGGTAGCACTAGTGTCCAGAATCCAGCATGAACCATTTATATTCAAACTATGAGAAATTGCAGATATTGATACATCAGAATCTTCGTCATATTCTTCCACACTAAGGTTTGGGCAAATTTCAGAAATGATTACCGTTATAATTTTTATTAGCACTTTAAAAATGAAAGAAAAAAACTTAAAAGCAGCTCTAGTCGCTGAGAATGGCTGCAATTTGGCTTTGAGCTTACGGTCCGACTGGCCCCACGTCCCGGGTTCTTGCGCTAAGTCGCTGGCAAGCACAACGAATTTCTTAAGTCGCTGGCACGCCCAACAAATGGCTTTGCATGTAATTTTTTTCTAAAAATATATATATTAAATAGATTAATTAGTTTAAATTTAACATAATTTTCTATTTTATAAATTAACAATATTTTTTTAAAGTAACAAAATTATTATCTTATTACTTAAATCATAAATTTATAATAAATAATAATTATTATATATAATTTTTTAAAATCCAAAAATTTATACCATAATTTACTCATACTAACTAACCTACTGATTACTATGGACATTCTTTATATATATATATATATATATATATTTGCTAGAATGAGAAATGAAAACTTTTATTTTCTACCTTTCATTTTAATTTTATTTTTTCAAAGTATTCTATGTAATCATTTGGCTAATTAATTTTTAAATATAAGTTTCTATGGAATCCAATGCCATCAACATTATTCAACCATTTATTAACCAATGCAGATTTAAAAATTTTTACTAATTATTTAAATATGAAATTTTATACCTTTGGAAATTAATAATATAATTTTAAAATATCATTTTATACCTTTCATCAACATTATTCAACCATAAATATAATGAAGATTAAATATTTATTTTCATGTTGCTAATTCTCGATTCAATTACCATACACAAATACTGCATTTAACATCATCAAATTGTATTTTTTTAAAATAATTAAAAAAACACAAACACGTTTTGAAATAAATAATACTTAAATTATCTATTTAATTTATATTTTTTAGAATTATAATTAGATATACAAAATATGCATATATTTATAATTACAATTCTTTATTTTTAATTTTATTCATTTATATTTTAAAACAAAATATTATTGAAATTATCTATCTAATAACTATAAATTATATTGAAATCAAAATAATAGTTAAAATCAATATATTAAAATTTTAATTATATATTAACAAACTTATTTATATATATATATATATTGAAAACTTATAATAATAATCACAATAATCAAATAATAAAAATGTTATTTTCTTATTTTAAGATTTCAATTTAATGAAAGTAAACAGTAGTCGATTACATAATTATATTAAATCAATACATGCAGATTACATTAGCAGTTTTTATTTATTTCAGAGGCTAGCCGCTAGCGAGGCCAGCAACTGGATCCACATCAGAGGATAGTCGCTAGCCTCTTAAGTGAATGCAGTGATTTCAAAATTTTTTAGAATAATTTAATTACAAAATTTTAAAGCATCATTATTTCTAAAATTTGTCTGAATTATTTCTCTTTCTTTAGGCATCTCCCCACTTACGGATAGAAGAAAACCACCTGATCTATTATGGTGTAATTCTGTCTCAAGGGAGTAATGCTCTCTTAAGATAAAACATATTTTGTAAGCTTTTTTAAAACTTTACTTCTGATTATTGCATAGAGTCAATTAACATGCATTGTATTAGAAACTAATTTTTAAAAAAATGAAAAGAATATGTTACATGCAAGGACGATTTTGTTACGTGCAGGGAGGATTCAACCCCCTTGTGGGGGCCCAAGAAAACAATAATGCATTATGTAAGAAGGAGAAATCTAGGGAGAGATAATTAGTAAGGTTTTTATGATAATTGGGAGGAGATTATTTAGGGAAAGAGTTCAAAATTAAGGAGAAATCTAGGGAGAGATAATTAGGAAGATTTTAATGATAATTGGGAGGGAATTATCTAGGAAAAGAGTTCAAAATTGAAAAGGAATTAATTAAGGAAAGGAGGCTAATTTGGGAGGAAAGTAAAGGAGCATATTTAAGGCTAACTATGTATTATTTTCAGGTAATGCAAGTTATTTTCTACTGAAGTGTCTTTCTTGTGAGTTTCCTAGCAGCATCTAGGGTTTGTGGGAGAACCAATCTACATCTCGAATAGTAGATCACTTGTATTTGTCTTTCTTGTTGAAGAACTAATAAAAAATCAGTCCATATCTTCATGTTCCTGCAGCTTTCTACTTGTTCTCTTTCTGTTTTTACTTCTAAGGCGCATCAGAATAATAAGGGGTTTTCGTTACTCCATTTCCCTAGATCGAAGATAGCAGAGAAATTTCCATTTCTTATGTAATTTTCTCCCCTATGTAGTTGAGAGCAACAAATAGACAAATAGTATTCATTCTTTCTTTCTTAGGAAAATAAGAATGGCACATTAGAGCCCATTTTTCCTGGTTTCCTTTTTTTAAGAATTAAATAGTGACCGATGGAATGAACCCTTCCTTTTCTCTTGAGATTAACAAAATCAACAGTCATTCATTGCTTTCTTTTGCTAGATATTTGAAAGAGCAATGGCTAGGTGGGAACTATTCTTCTCCCATGCTAATATTTTTTTTTACTATGTTATAATTTCCAGCATATAATTTTCATACAATCAATGATGTAATGTGGGTTTCATATTTAAAGACAAAATTTTCTGTATGCATATGTTGTAGTATCCTATTTGATAACAAGGCTTATGCTCGGTAAGATAGATAATATAGAGTATTGTTTTGGTATAACTATTCTCTATCATGCAAAAATGAAATATGAGTTTACATAAAGCAAGTGCTCTCAAAGATCATCCGAAAATGCTTTGGAGAAAGACAATAAGTGGATTGGCCATTGAAATGAAAAGAAATCTCGTGAATTACAAGTTATGTTTTCTTTAATTTTATCTTTTTTTTTTCTTGTTAGAAAATTCAGTCAGAACCTCGTTAATGTGAACAGTATTGTAAAACATGTTAATGACATTAATAAAAAAAAGAGAGATGTCATTAAAATAATTTTCTATGTAATATTAATACTAAAATAAAATTTAAATAATCTTTAATTACTAATGTAAAGTGTGCTTTGAAATCAATCGTAATAAGTGTGCTTTGTTTGTGTTCAACTTCCATGTGCTATTGAAATCTAAAGTATGTGTATTATTTGGAACACAAATATGCATATAACAGTTTCCCAAAACTCAAAGACAAAATAACTTTAAGCATGCACTTAAATATAAACATCTCCAATCAATCCTAAATCACGTTATAATGAAGTTTTCACAAATATTTTATATGTAATCTTCACTTATAGGATGACTAAAACACAAAAATACATGCGAACTTTTCCAAATCAATCATAAAGTAATTTGCATATGGGTTCATATACTTTCAAGATTGGAATATAAAGTGGATGGAGTTTGTTCAACACAGTTAAGGGAAAGAAGAATCAAGGCAACTTCATTCTCTTCCAAAACTCGAGAAATCTTCAAACATAAACTATACAACTTCGTATTCATGATCAAAATATAAATGAAGTAAAGTTGTCTAGCATAATTATAAACTCTTTCATCACACAATACTAAACATGCCTCCAAACATTCTTCATACCAAACATTCTTCATAAAGTAATAATGCAAGTATCATGTCTACTATTGATAGCAAATTAATTCCAACACAAGCAATTTCTCCAAACCAAAATTCTTTCAAGCAACACATTGCAACTTTAATCCTTCATAGAAAGTGGAACATAATAACAAGTTTAGAAAGTGGGGCATAATAACAAGTTTAATTTCTTTTCCATGCTCCAAGAAAGAAATCTCAAGAATGATTTTCAGGAGAAAAATTTATTCAAAGAAATATTTCCTTTCAAGAGAAGTAGATATCCATCTGTGTGATTTAGAAAGCATCCATTCCAACGTTTTATTCCAAGAGAAAGAAACAAAAAGAGAACAAGAAAGTAATATCTACACTCATGTTGTTCTCAACACATCATTTCAAATGTTAAAATGAAGCAATAGTATTCATATAAAAATGCCTCAAATCTCTTTCACTATTTGATAATGATTTATATTCGTTAAATCAACACAATAAATCGAAGCCTATTGAATTCAATTTCAATCAAAATACGTTCTATTATCTGAACAAAGAACAAGAAGTAGGGAAGGAAGGGAATGAACAAGAAGGAGAAAAAGGAGAAAGAAAGTAGAAGAGAAGAGGAAGAGAATGGAGGAGAGGAAGGGGGAAGAAAATGAAGAAGAAGAAAAAGAAAATAGAGAAGATGAAGGAGAGGAGAATGATGAAGAAGAAAAGGGGGCAGAAAATAGAGAAGAGAAACAAAATAGAGGAGAGGAAGGGGAAGAAAATGGAAAAGAAGAAAAAAAGAAAATAGAGAAGAGAATGGAGAAGAAGAAAAAGGGGAAGGAATAGAGAAGAAGAGAAATAAAATAGAGGAAAGGAAGGGGAAGGAAATGGAGAAGAAGAAAAAGAAAATAGAGAAGAAGAAGAGGATGGGGAGGAAGAAGAAGGTTACCTGCGGCCGGGGGCTGAACGGGTGCTCGGGATCGGCTGGAGGAAGTCGAGGTCGAGCTCGGCTGGAGGCGGAAGAAGGCTCGGGTCGTGAGCAGGTCGGGTCGAGCTCGGGAGTCGGGATCGTGCGGCTGGAAGGCTTCGTGAGTGTGTAGGCCGGCTCATTATTCTGTGCGAATTTATTGTGCATTTTGCGAGTATTTATTATATATTTTTAAATAAATAGTAAATACTCATAAAATATGCAATTATGAGTATCTTGTGAGTATTTGCTAAGTATTTTGTGAGTATTTTATGAGTATGTTGTGAGCATTTTATGAGTATTTATTGACTTGTGTATTTTATGAGTATTTACTGTGTATTTTCAAATACGCAATAAATACTCACAAAATACGCATCAATCTAGACTATTCTTCTCGTCTAGACTCCGCACAAAATAATTTCTCCATCTGAAAGAGGAGAAAAATGAGAGTCAGAGTGCTGTTCGACTGGAGGCTTCGTGCGGACCCGTTCGAACGAGGAGAAATTATTCTGTGCGAAATCCGGACGGTAAAGAATCGTACGGATTGTGAGTGTACATATTATATTGAGTATTTTTTATGTATAATTTGGTTTAAATTGTGTACATATTATTTGTATATAATATGTATACTCACATCTGAACAGTTCTTTTTCGTCCGGATTCCATACATAATTTTGCACAAAACGAGAGAGTGATGCAGCGCACATGCTAGACAAGGACCAGACCACCACACACCATGCCATGAGCTATGCCACTTACCCTTTTTTGTTATAGCCTTTTCTATTACAGCCTTTTTCTATTTTCGCAATTAGTTATTTCATCTTTAACCTTTTATGTTACACCTGATATAGTATTACATAAGATGGTATTAATAGCTGTATTAGAGACAAAAGGGGATATAAAAAATCATATACAAGTTATTTGGATACTATTCTATTGCTTTCCTCTAGTTCATACCACAGAGCTGTTTAATTTCCCTTTAGCTGCTACCCACAAGTGGTATCAGAGCCAGCGAAAGGTGCTGATGGCAGAAGGAAGTAGATGCAACGCTCCTGACGAGGATCGGAGCCTTGATGCTTTATGGGCTGCTCACACCAGCACCGTAAGGAAACTGGATGAGCTCACAGCAACATTCTATCAGTTCACGGTGGAGATGTGTAATAGGGTTCATCCCCAACCCATTCTAGGCCATCATAACCCAATACCGAATCCATAACCACCTGTTCCGGGAGCTAACGTGAGGTTAGGCTGGAACCCACAACGATCCCCCCCCCCCCCCCCCCCCCCCCCCCCCAATCTTTTTTGATTACATGGAAATCCCACCCGAGAAGCAAGTGAAGTATGCAACATGTCAGCTTAGAGGCAGACACTGTTGTGGATGCAGATCTTACAGTCCCGTCGACGAGTAGGCAAGGGACCAGTCCAAAACTGGTATCATATGAAATAGTTGTTGAGGGGCCATTACCTTCCTACATATTATGAACAAATGCTATACTTGCAATATCAGCATTGTACACAAGGAAGCTTACCGGTTTCAGAATATACTGATGAGTTTTATCGGCTAATTGCCCGAAACAACCTGAATGAAACTGAGAATCTATTGGTAGCCAGATACATCGGTGGTCTAAAAGATGCCATTTAAGACAAGCTAGAGCTTAATTCAGTTTGGTCATTGTCACAGGTGGTTAATTTCGCGTTGAAGGCTGAAATGCAACTACAACGTCATTCTCATTCATATGCCGCTCGCCGACCTATGAATGAGGTCTATCCTGAACCTACCAAACAAGTTGCTACCCTACCGAAAACACCTCAACCACTTGCTCCAACAGCCACTAGTTCTACTACTAATGCTAAGTGACAGAATAAAGTGAGGACTCCGGCTCGAGACAATCCATATGCAAGACCGACTACATTGAAATGTTTCCGCTGTTTTCAACCAGGATATAAGTCCAATGAATGCCTGAACATACAACTGTTAACTCCTAGATGGAGAGCAAGAGGGTGAAAACACAGCTGCTAATGTAGAAATAGAATTGGAAGAGGAAGAACTGCAAGGAGATAGTGGAGAACCTGTAGTTTGTGTCTTGGAGAAGTTACTATTAGCTCCCCGAACTTTAGAGGATTCCTAATGAAATGCTTTGTTCCCACCCGTTGCACCATCAATGAAAAGTTGTGTGATCTCCTCATTGATAGTGGTTGCACCAAAAATATTATCTCTCGCGCTATAGTTATTGCTTTTCATCTAAAAACCACAAAAAAACCCAACCTGTTCAAAATCAGTTGGGTCGGGAAGGGAATGGAGATCACCGTTTTTGACATGAGTCGCGTCACCTTTTCTATTGGAAAACACTATACATGTGAAGTCTTATGCGATGTGTGTGGACATGGATGTTTGCCACCTGATTCTCGGACGACCCTGGCAGTTTGATAGTGGCGCCATCCATGATTGCCATTCCAACACTTATTCGTTTGACTAGAAAAATAGTAGAATCAAACTACTGCCCAGTAAACCTGCTATTGTCCCTGCCGTTAGCAAAGAATGAGCTACTGTGTGCATCATCCCTGGCACAGCTATATTTCAATGTGAAGCAGCAAAAATAGTTCTCATGGTTCTTATGGTAATGTATAATATTTATATTGGTAACCAAAAATCACTCCCTATTGCAATCAAGAGCCTAATAGCTGAATATGCGGACATCATGCCAACCAAACTTCTGATTGAATTACCTCTAATTCGTCAACTACAACATCAGATCGAGTTCATTCCAGCATGGTTGCCTAATCTACCCCATTACCATATGAGTCCCAAGGAACATTCGATTTTGCAGGGGATAGCAGATGAGTTATTGCATACACAACTCATATAGCCAAGTATGAGCCCTTATGTAATTCGTGCACTCATTGTACCCAAAAATGATGGCTAGTGGTGCATGTGCATAGACAGTAGAGCAATCAACAAGATAACAGTTAAATATTGGTTTCTAATGCCTAGACTCAATGATTTACTGAACAAGCTCGCGGGCGCCACCATTTTCTCAAAGTTGGATTTACACGGCGACTACCATCAAATTTAGATCCGACAAGGTGACAAATGGAAAACAACTTTCAAAACTAAGGAAGGTCTTTATGAATGGAAGGTGATGCCATTCGATTTATGCAATGCGCCTTCTATATTTATGCATCTTATGAATGAGATCTTGAAGCCATTCCTTGACAAACGTTGTGTCATCTACTTTGACGACATTCTTGTTTATAGCCCATGCATCTTAGATCACATCAACCATCTAAAACAAAATTTTGAACATTTACGAACAAACAAACTTTTTCTTAATGCTTCAAGGTGTGAATTTGCTGTAGCCCAAGTCCATTTTCTATAATTCATACTAAACTCTGATGGTGTTCATATGGATCCGCGCAAGACTAAAGCCATAGTAGATTGGCCTACTCCATGCAGCATAACAGAAGTCCGAAGTTTCCATGGCCTCGCCAACTTCTACCGAAGATTTGTTAAGGGATTTAGCATAATCATGTCTCCGATTATAGATTGTTTGAAGTCCAAAACATTCCAATGGAACAACGACCAGCAACTGAACTTTGAAACCATCAAAGCTGCCTTGACTTTAGCCCCTGCTCTTGCATTGCCTGACTTCAACAAGCCGTTCCAGGTGGATACGGATGCGTCGGCCACCGGTATAGGTGCAGTTCTGTCTCAAAACAGTAGACCGATTGAGTTTTTTAGTGAGAGACTTAACTCAGCATGCCAAAAGTGGTCTTCATACGAGCAAGACTTGTACGTCGTGGTTCAATCGGATGGTTCATAGTGATTCCTTCGATCATAGATTCTTGATTGAGCATTTAAGTACCTTGTTGGAATTTGATGGTCTTGGGCTCGTTGAACTCGTCTCATTGAGCCGCTCAATTCGACTATAAGCATTTCTTATTTGATGATCATTTAGTTATTCAATTAATGCATTGAAGCCTCCAAGCATGCTTTGAACCCTTGATTTGGGTTCATTTGGTCTCAGATTGGACTGATTTTGGTGTCGTTGGGTTCATCTCTTCGAGATGATCAATTTGATTATAAGTTTGTTGAAATCGGTGACTAGATGATTTTTATTTTAATTTTGGAAGTTTCTTGCATGAATGTCTCAAGATTCGTGCTCGACAATTTTTTTCTGATATATCACTTACATTTCAAATAATGCAGGAAAACTTTTAGGAAAACATCTCTCAAGACCCACTGTTGCTTAGCTTGGTTGGTGGGCGAGTACGGTTGGAAACCCCCACCCGTGCTCAATTCCCCTCGAGCAGCAGCGCCTCTTAAGTGGGGCCCAATCAAGTGCGGGCCATGAGGTTCATGAGGTGGGTACCTCTTCTAGGCAGCGAATGGATACCCCATTCCAAAAAAAAAAAAAAATCTCTCAAGAACGTGTCATTTAATTCTTACGGTTGGAAACCCCCACCCGTGCTCAATTCCCCTCGAGCAGCAGCGCCTCTTAAGTGGGGCCCAATCAAGTGCGGGCCATGAGGTTCATGAGGTGGGTACCTCTTCTAGGCAGCGAATGGATACCCCGTTCCAAAAAAAAAAAAAAAAATCTCTCAAGAACATGTCATTTAATTCTTCTCTGACCGCCTTTACAAATCCTCTAAGGATAACAGGAAATACATACATTGATGGCATCAATAATACAATATATAGACTAAATACATCAAAGTATATCATTACTCAATAAGAGTTGAATCTGATCAACATTTCTGTCGACTCAACCAAACGCCCCCAATAAAAATACAATAATTATTGATGTCACACATCGCATACACAAGACTCGAATCCAAGACCCTTTACTTGATAGCCTAAGCTCCCAACCAACAACCAATGTGAGTTTTGTCAAAATTACAATTCTTCACATTCTTAGATACATTAAACAAAATATTGAAAAGGGCCGTTACACACTCAAATTGTGCATTGAAATATTGAATCGCTCATTGATGCTAACTATTACGATCTATTGATCATAAAATCTTAATTTTGAAGCATTATAATTTTATGGGAGATAATATGATCACCTAAAAGAGTACAAATGAATTGTTCTGCTAATCTGTTTATAAAAAATATTATAAAATCATGCCTTATTCCACATGTAAAATGATGTGGAAAGAAATTATAATAGAAGAGTTCAAATTCAGTGCAACAATCGTCCAAAGTTACGCATCATCTATAGTCTTGCATTTCGTAAGCGATCAAATACATTGAGCGTGATTGATATTTCATATAAAATGCATTTCCCATTACTAATGCTTGCAATTTTGACCAAATGATAAAAATCTTCACCAAACCTCTTACTTTCTCTATTATAAAAATCATTAAAATATCTCCCCAAATAAAATCCTAATCATTCATTTTAATTATTTAAATAAATTCTAACCTCTGATTTTATTATATTAGTATAATTAATTAATAATTTTAATAAATAATTAATATATAATCACTTTTCATTTAAGCAAACAAATAAAACAATTTTTTTTTTAATTTCTAATTCTTCTTAATATTCTCAATATTTATTAAATACTCATTCATAGTACTCTCTTTTAATCCGCTACACTTCCTATTACCTTTTCTCGTGTATATATATATAAGCTACAATTTGGAGAGCTATAACCTATTGAAAAATAATATTAGAAAATTATTATATAAGAATATACTTTATATTTATTCTCTCATACATTTATCCTACCATTATATTCATCTTACATGCCTATCAATAAACACCAACCAGAAAATCACTTGCCATAGTACAAACAACCTGAAGATCAAACAAAAACCTCGAGATTTTGTCAGGCCATTTTTAACGAACCTTGGCCTCAAAGTGTTATAACTTAGAAGTGATGATCTTCATCAATAATAAAGGAATCAACCTCGGCCAAGAAATGGAGGTTTTTTCACTCTTTTTAAGGTACCCTAGCATTAAATATTAAAAAAATTGCTTATTTTCATCAATGACAAAGAGAAATCAACCCAGGTCGTCGACTGAAAGCTGCCAAATTTTACTAAGACTTGAAACAACAAGGGCAAGATCGCCAGGTTCTAGTTACACAGCAGTCTCTACCAACACGATGTCAGAACTAACTGAAATTCCTGACTGAGAAACCTATTGAAGAACACAATAAAATTCATACGATCAATCTTCATTTCCAGCATTCTCAAGTTCCATGGCTGCTTTCTCCTTTTCTTGCTCAACTGCAGTATGAACAAGTAAAATTTGAAACCAAAGATTGCTTATAAATCCGATTCATATATGTAATCCACTGAGATGTCATTACTCACGCATTAGCTCATATAATGCTTTCTGAGTCCGTCTCTCAAGCTTGTCAAGCTTCTTCTGCACGTCTCTCCTCAGATCCCAGTTTGGTTTCTTTGGGGCAATGTTCAAAAAGGGATCCTGTATTTTGGGATCAACCAGGAGTGCGTGTGAAGGAAAGAATATAGAACTATATTTGGTGTAGCAAACATCATGGCTGCATACCTCAATTTTATCGGAGGGTTGTTGTACAGGGGCAATCGGATCTTCGAACTTTGGTAAATCAACTGGAGCTACTTTCCCCTCTTGGAGGTGTTTGTCATGAGGAAGGTAATTTCTGAACTTCATGTTGGGTGCTCTGAAAAGAAAGATTAAAACAAAATAATGTAAATTTCCCCAAGGCAACACATGAATCTAAGAAATCATGATGATTTTCTTAAGAAAACAAGATCAATGTAGTATTCGAAATGATCAAAATAAAATGTTGAAAGTTTGTTAGCATGAGTACGCTTGAATGATATGAGTCGTGTCAATTATGGTTATATATGATGAAAAATGTATTCCGGGTTAGGCCTTGCACAAAGAAGCAGAACTCATGGATTATAAGCATTTAGAAATTCGAGAAGATAAGAAAGCTGGATCATGGCCATTTGATCATTCACCAAACAATCCAGTAGAACATGTTCAGAAGATTAACAACCACCTTATTCTCATTTCCTACTAATTTTGCTTTTTAAGTGCAACTAAAGTGGGCTACCTGTGAAAGGATAATTGCATCTTTGGTGCAAACATTACAAAACTTCAAAGCTAAGAAAAAATAAATATGCCAAGTTAAAAAAAATTATAAAAGGTTTTATTTGGATGTTAAGAATTTGAGTGAAATCATAAAAAGGAACTGAGAATCTCAAATCACTGATTCACAACCAATCCACATATTGCATTTATTTCATTCCCTTCCCTTTCTATCCATCCAAAAACAAACTCTCATTTGAGTATCTAGAGAGAAAGGTACACTTCTGATATTCCAATCAAGGGTAACCTAGTCTGGAGAAATGATTAGTTTGCATCCTTTGTGACCTAGAGGCGGCAAATTCGAATTAGCGAAATAGCTCCCAGCAATATTGTAGTAAGACGTTAAAAAACGTCATTGACCTCTCCCCAAACTCTGCATGAGCATGCTCCTTTTTTCTACCTATTTTCATGACAATTGAACTATTTTAGAATAGATCAAAAGAAGTCCATATTATGTTTGAGATAATCAAATCCAATATCAAGAAAGCATGTTTAATTTGTGCCACATATAATGTTTGAGATAACATTTTTTCTACTAAACATGCACTGTGTCACTTATTATGCATGTGTTTAACTAGTGTAGCTAATGAATGATAGTCGAATCAACAAGTTATAGAATTGATCCCCAACATGGAAACTTATTAGAACCAAAAAAAAAAAGTGGCTGCCAGTTTAAGGACATGATTTCTGGATTGAATTTTCAAAGTCCGATAAGCTTCCACATTATTTTGGAGACTGATAGTTGGGGAAAAATTGAATAAAAATTTTATAAATTGCTAACCTGAAGCATATAATGAGATAATTATTGGCTTAATAATTTTTTTTATTTCATCTTCAATATTACTTGTGTGCCGATTGGATGATGGATTTCTTCAAGTACATTGCAAGTATGATTAAAATTTCGAGGCATGATTTTCTTATCTTTGGTGAGTTCTTTCTTTGATTCTTTGTTTTTGTTTCCTAAATATCTCATTATTGATTTTGTGAGCGTTCCCGATTTAGTCGAATCTGTTGCAACTGGGCTTTCAGTTGTGGGGTGAATTTTCAATTGATCCATTCATGTTTGGTTGTTTCAATTTATTACTGGCTTTCTTAGATTTAATAGATCATTGAATTACCATAATGACCAAAATTCCTCTATTTTCAAGTTTGCATCAAAAGAAAGCAACTGGCTATTTTAATTGATGATCTTTTGAACCACAAACTCCAAATCGAAATATGTGTTTTCATACTTCATATCATTTATTTAACCCAAAGATCCTAAGATGTTATGCAACACAAACGCAATTAGGTTCAACATTTATCCAAGTTTTTTCCCATCAATTTTTTGTGTTCTTAGACATTTTGCTAAACATTTTAATGAAGAATGTAAAAATAAAATTGACTGTAGTGACCTTAGCATCCTAAATGAAAATAAAGATTTCTATTTTTATCGGCGTATTAGTAAAACCGAAGTTAGAGAGGCTTTAAAGAAAATGAAGGGTGGAAAAGCTGTTGGACCTAATGATATTCCAATAGAGGTGTGGAAATGATAAAGAGATGAAGGAATTTCTTGGCTTACTAAACTTTTTAATACTGTTTTGAAGACTAAGAAAATGCCAGATAAGTGGAGAATGAGTGTGTTAATCCCTATTTTTTAGAATAAAGGTGATGCACAAGATTGTGCGAATTATAGAGGAATTAAGTTAATGTGCCATACTTTAAAACTATGGGAACGTGTTATGGAGCATAGGTTGCGGCGTGATACTAACGTTTCTCAAAATCAATTTGGATTCATGCCGAGTAGGTCTACTTTGGAAGCCATACATTTATTAAGAGGTTTGATGGAGAAATATAGAGAGAATAAGGAGGATTTACATATGATATTTATTGATTTAGAAAAAACATATGATTAAGTTCCAAGAGAAGTGCTATGGAGAGTTCTTGAAAAGAAAGGAGTTAATAACGCTTATATTCAAATCATTAAAGATATGTATGCAGGAGCAATTACTTGTGTTCAAACACAAGGTGGTTTGACCAAGTATTTCCCTATTTCGGTTGGATTACATCAAGGATCAGCCTTAAGCCCATATCTTTTTGCTTTAGTCATGGATGTTCTCACTAGACATTTGCAAGAGGATGTACCTTGGTGTATGCTTTTTGCTGATGATATTCTTCTGGTTGATAAGACTAGAGAGGGAGTTGAAGGTAAACTAGAATTGTGGAGGTCAACCTTAGAGTCTAAAGGTTTTCGCTTGAGTAGATCTAAAATGGAATATATGGAGTATAATTTTAGTAATAATAGACCTAGTGATGGGATTGTGACTTTGGCCGATCAAGCCATTAATAAGAGTACACGTTTTAGATATTTTGGATCTATTGTTCAGAGCGATGGTGAAATAAATGGGGATATTATCAGCAGAATCCAAGTTGGATGGTTGAAGTAGAGGAATGCATCAGGCTTATTGTGTGATAGAAAAGTACCCCTCAAACGTAAGGGAAAATTCTATAAGATGGTGGTGAGACCTACAATGCTTTATGGTGCCGAATGTTGGCCATTAAAAGAGAAGCATAATTCTAAGTTAAGTGTTGCAGAGATGAGGATGCTCAGGTGGATGAGTGGCTTTACCCTTAGAGATAGGATACGAAATGAGCATATTCGTGAAAAGGTTGGAGTAGCTCCAGTGGAAGATAAGATTAGAGTAAGTCGCCTTAGATGGTTTGGTCACATAAAACGGCGGCCTTCCGATGACCCGGTTAGGAAAGTAGAGGTCTTAAATTTGACTTATGTTAAGAGAGGTAGAGGTAGACCTAAAAAGACTTGGTTAGAAAATATTAGAAATGATCTTTCTTTATTAGATTTAAATGAGAATTTGACTTTTAACAGGACACAATGGAGAAAAAGGATTCATGTAGCCGACCCCATGTAGTGGGATAAAGGCTTGATGTTGTTGTTGTTGTTGTTGTTGTTGTTTTAACCTTCTCATTCAATATAACATTTTCTTCATTAAAATTATGCCTTGCGCCTTATGCTAGACATAATGAAAAAAAAGGCATTTTTTATATTAAATATTAAGCAGGTGAATTGTGAACATTTGCATTTTATGACTTGAGTTGTTGTAGATGTAATCTATAATAATTGTACACACAATATCATGCTTTCTAGGATTTTCCATGTACATGCATCCATGCCTGATTGTATTTTATCCATATCTCATACCCACATGCAAGCTTCACTAAAAACAACAATTGCATAGCTCTATTCTAAAAATGAAACATCAAAATCAAATATGGTATATATATTCCCACATGCATCTATTTGAGCAATCAAGTTCCACTTTTATCCAAACTTTTTCCCATTGGTTTTTTTCTTGGCCTTTAACCTTCTCATTGCATTTATCAGTTTCATCATTAAAAAAATATGCTAGATAAAATGATAGAAAAGGTAGCCTCTAGATTAAATGTTATGCAGGTGAACTGTGAAAACATGCATTTAATTTAATGACTTGTGTTGCTGTACATCTAAATATCTAATAGATCTATTACAATTCTTAATGCAATATCATGCTTTTTAGGACTTTCCATGTCCATGTATCCATGCTTAATTGCATTTTATCCATATATCATACCCGTATGCAAGCATCATCAGAAACTACATTTGAGTAGCTCTATTCTAGAAATGAACCATCAAAATCAAAGATGACATATATGTCCCCCTGATGAGGACATCGGTAAGAGATTTCGATGTGTCTATCATCGGAGGAATCGTACGAAAATTCGGCCCTGGCCTCCGCCCGCTTTTGCTTTCTACGGGGGGAAGTTTTAACGAATTTAGTTCCGGGGTAAATTTTGGAAGACAGATGGGTTTGTAGATAAAACACTACCCAGAGATTTCGCCCTCATTTTGCGAGGACTTTATGATCTGAGTTCTGGTTTCCTATAGGTGCAAGCCCCTATAGTTAATTACCCCTCCCGATCACGAGAGAGAACTTTCGATTAAGGCTAGTCGTCGATCAGATACGTAGAGATACGTGAGTCTGGCATATAGTAGCAGCATAGGATTTGGAAGTTTGGGGATGAGTGATTGATATTTAAAATTGAAAGTTTTCACCATCTAGCACTTAAAGCAGATGATGGGGGAATGGATGATAGACCCGATCAAGATCCCATGGTTCCGTCATCCCGGGCCATCGTGGTCCCTGATCTACTTAGTCAGAGGAGGTAGTCGACCCAACCTGACAGAAGGATCCTTGTCGGCAGCCATGGGTTGCTTCGTCCAAGGGTACCTTGTAGACCTGGGTTGAATATTTGCCTAAGGGGATAAATTTGAATCCACCTTAGCTAACAGAGGGCTTTGTGCCCTATCGATCATATCCTATTGATTTATATCTCAAGGATTTGATGTCATTGGGGAGCATACGGGCTCTGGCCATAACCATAATATAATGGTGTCATTTGGCGGCGACCACCTGGTTCAGAGGGCCCCGAGTCATAACAGTTTATCCTGCAGTGCCATTTGGCGGCGAAACTGCCGGTTAGGGGACTCGTACCACGTCCTTGCTGGCAGGAGATTGTTTGAGAATGGATCCTAGTGATATTTTCGACCAGGCATTAGCTCTTTGTGAGCTGAAGTAGTTCTCAGATTTGTCCACCTCGGCAAACTGTTGCGGAGGGTGGATGGATTTTGCTTTAAGTGGTTGATGATTGGATTTCAGTTTTAAGTATTTCGGAATTTTGATGATTTTTGGATTTTGTGGGAATTTGGGTGGCATTTGAAAGTGTTTGTGAACGGACCCCTCCGGTTGAGTTTTGCGTTCAACACGGCCATCATTGAGGTAACTTTAGAGTCCTTTGTATTTATGGGTTGAACCTTGTCGACTCTATCGGACTGTCGATAGAGGATTGGATTTCGTAGGCTTTGTGCCTTTGTAAGTAAATTCTCTTGATTATAGACCTTGAAGGCCTAATATGAACGTATAAAATAAATATCTCGATCGACTTCGCGGTCGTATATTTATTTAATGATTCAAGCCGTATCAACTCCTATCTACCCGCATAGGAGGATCGGGCTTGAACTTGGGTTCACTTATTAACCCACGCAGCATCCCTAGATGTCACGTGTTTACCAATAACACGCTCGCCGGGGCCCATGCGGGTATACAGTTATATATGCATTTCAGTGTACCTATGTGCATACAAATTACGGTACATGAGCGAGGGTACATTAAAATATCTGTCAACGTCTTCTGTCCGCTTGCATGAATGTTGCGGATCCAGTGGCGTGGCGTAATATACGTTGACACTCATCCGAATGTTTCTAGATGTATCGCTTTGTTATTTCCGCCATATTTCTAATCCCTTTTGCTGTGATAGCACACTGAATGTGGGATGAGTCTGCCGTAGTATATCCGCCACCGTTGTATGTAGTCAGGCAGATATATTCATTTATAGACTAAAATTGACTTCAGGATACTGCATTAACTGAAGTCCTTCTGCATCTACCCATAGGTGACACATGGTGCGCACATCCGTATTCGTAGAGAGCTTGTAGGACCTCGTATTTAATGATAATTTTTTTGTATTTGTTTGGAGACGACACTTTGTATTTCATAGAGGGTCTCCTAGGAGCTTGTATTTGTTGCAGTCTTTGAGATGATTGGAATGACGGATGTATTCTTCTACGTGTAATTATGAGTTTAGGCTACCAAACTTTGCATCAATCTTTAACAGCATACTTGTTAAATATTGATCATTAACTCTAGTGAGTACGATGCATCTTGTATTGACATTCACTTGAGTGCATTCTGATCTATCACATCATTGCTTTCACTGCATGTAAAATTCTCCTGATTACAGCTGTCATGCTGGTTGCGGTGTGGATCTCTTGTAGCATTATTGAGCCTTTCCTCTTGCAGGAAGTTGATGTGCTCAATTAGTAGACCGTCGGGTTCACTTGAGTATCTTCTAGCACTTGACAAGATTGCTGCATATATCCATAAGTATATTATTCTTCCAACGAAGGTTTCCCTGTCATTGCTTGTGGATGTCTGTATACACTGGGGACTTGTTGTGTTTGCAATGTATCTCCTTTAGTTATGTGCATGTTAGCTCTTGTTTCACAGAGAGCTTCTATGTTCATCCATAAATGATTGATGTCGATTGAAAGGATATGGCAACATTCACTATCTGCCTCTTGAATTCATTTGTAGTTTGGCGAGTATATTGCACTCATTTGTATATATTTTCCTGTTGTCCACAAACACCCATGAGTCTCCTATAATTATTTGTGGATAGGCTATTTTTTGTGTTGGCAAGATGTCATATTCACATATATGCCTTTCACTGTCATTCATGGATACTCATCAGTCTCCTATAATTGCTTATGAAAGGACCGCTGTGTGTATTTGCAAGACATCGCTTGTAGGGGGGATGCTATGTTGTCAACAATTCATCACTACTTGTAAGTAAGCAGAGTTTGTAAGTCTCTTATTATCCTTGGAAATAACTCGTAGCTTTGCATGATAAATTTGTTCGTCACCATGTGCATATACTTCCCAATCATCATTATTTTTGTATCACTTGCTTAAAAGTGACATTGGGTTCTTTATTTGCATATCTTTTTAGCATTGTTAGTAATTGTTGCATGTATATACAAGACATCTGCCTATTAGCTATTATTGATAGTAGGAAAACTATTGTCCTTGCAACTCCTCCACTTTGCTTGTAGATATCTTTAGATCTCAAAACCTTACTCATGATCGTATCCCTGCATCGCTCACTGTTCATGGATAGATCATTATGTACATTGGGGCTCCTCTATTGCTTGATGTATTGGTTTAATAATTCCCATTATCATTTACAGTCATCCACGAATAACCATAAGCTTTATATGGTTGCCTGTAAGTGAACCCTCGTATGTGTAGGTTGATATTCATTTGAGTTCTTTAGACCCTCGTTTACCATTTGTATGATTGCAAATTGTTAATGCACAATTTTCCTTGTAATCACAAGTTACACTCCATATGGTTCTTGTAAAATTCAAGTTCGAGTTCAGTTCAAATCAAATCTGCTCCACTGTCAAATTTGAGTACACTGCAGTCTATTTGAGTTCAAATTTTGCATGATTGTTCAAACCAAATTCCTTGAGTCATTTCATTTGGTATTCAAACCAAGTGCAAGTCCAATTAATTTTCAATTTGAGTTAAGGTCTTTTGATTTGTTCAAATTATAGTCCAATTTCGAGTTCAAAGTCGCCCAAAATTTGTCCAAGTCAGGTCCAAGTGTGGTTTTATATTCACCCGAAATTTCGACAGCATTCCGGCATCTCCCCCGTTTAGGAGAAATTACAGAAAACTGGGCTTTTCTCACCACGCTTAAGAAAGCGTGTATGGTAGGTGCCCTCTTTCGAGGACACCACGGCCGTGTAAAGTCTTCAATCCCCACCACGCTTAAGAAAGCGTGTATGGGTCTTCAAATGTACCTGAAAAGAAGAGCAGTTGTTTCCCCGCAGGTACAGAGCCACGTACGGGTACTTAAGATTATCCCCACCACGCTAAGAAAAGCGTGCATAGAGCCTACCCGCCTCGCCATAGGTGTCGCACCGGGTTCCCCTCCCACCACGCTTAAGAAAGCGCGTATAGGCGGTTTGCCGGCTCGACACGAACGTCGAATGCGGGATTTTGATGATTACCCACCTTGTCGTAGGCACCGCACCGGGGTCCCATCCCACCACGCTAAGAAAAGCGTGTATATGCGGCTTTCCGGTGCGCTGCCAACGACAAGGACGGGCTCTCGGAGTTTTAGGGTTGAGAGGCTATACCTTGACGACCGGAGGTGGTGGCTCGTGGATTGAGGCGAGAGAGCTCTTAATTTATAATTAATTAGATTTAATTTATAATTAATTAGAAACTAATTATAATTAATTATATTTGATATATAATTAATTATATTTACTTTAAAATTAATTCTAAATTAATTATGTTTATCTTATAATTAATTAGAAATTAATTATAATTAATTATATCTAACATATAATTAATTATATTTTAATTTAAGATTAATTATGAATTAGTTAGACTTGATTTATAATTAATCAGAAATTAATCATAATTAATTACATTCAATATATAGTTAATTATATTTAATTTAAAACTAATTTCAAATTAATTAGATTTAATTTATAATTAATTAAAAATAAATCATAATTAATTATAATTGATATATAATTAATTATATTTACTTTAAAATTAATTATAAATTAAAATAATTAACTAATTATAACTGATTTTAATTAATTATAATTAAATCAATTTTACTTAAGTTAATTAAACAAGATTTAAAAAAAAAAGATCTGGGCAGGATTATACAGGATTTGAGCTAAATCCTAATAAACAAGCATTAGGTAAATCCTCCATTTTCCTCTTCTAGGCTCGGTGGGTTAACGGGATCAAGCCGAAGAAGCGCGAGTGGAAGAAAGATGACTACCTTCGCAGAAAACGAGCTCCAGTCGTTATTTTTGATCGGACAAGAAGGGAAGGTCGTCGGGTCTGCTGTGTGGAGTCGGATAGGGAGGTCGGAGGGATCTTGTGGAGTGCGGCTAAGGTAAGGGGAAATGCACTTCTCTCTCTCTCTCTCTCTCTCTCTCTCTCTCTCTCTCTCTCTCTCTCTCTCTTGGTGAACCAAAAGAATCCGAGAGCTTGCGGCTGGTCTGGCATCAACCTAGGGCAGGGATCAACTAGAGGAGAAGTCGGCTGGGCTTGCAGGCTTGTTAGAGTCGGAGGTTAAAGGTCTCGGCTGAGGTGGAGAAGGGGGCGGAGGAGCTTGGTCGCAGGTGGAGGTTTGAGGCTACGGGGCTTCCGATTAGGTCGGAGAAGAAGGACCTGGGGTTCGGAGCTTTCGTGTGAGGAGGAGATCGGGAGGAGTCGGAGGCTTGCGTGGGGTTGAGCAGAGGAGAGATCGTCCGATAGAGAGCCATTTGGCTCTCGTTTTATAGGCGAATACAGAGGCGAGATCGGGGTAGCCACGTACGCGATGAATGGGCTTCTGGCATTCGGCGCCGTTCGCAGACTCCGGATACGGCACTGTAGCTGACGGCGCGATCTTTGCAGGATTCGCGTATGGCTTCGCCTCAGGTAATGATTTTGAATTTTTTTTTTATTTGATTTTGTCAGTTTCCTTTGGCTGTAGCAGGAAGGTCAACAGACGGCTACGATTCAGAGCCTTTATTTATGATGCATTTTTGTATTTTATTTATATTTATATTTTGGTTTACTATTGTACCCCTGAGATGGTTTAGTTCATGATGTAGCCCCAAAGGCCATTTTAGTCTTTTGTTTCTCTTTTATTCTAAAGCCTATATTTATGGGCCTTCACTATTGTATGAGGTTAATGATGATTTGAATCAAATTTCAGCTTTGTCTTCTTCTAGTTGTGAGCACTTGAGAGAAGAGAAAACCCTAGGTGAGGGTAAAAGAAATACCCGTCAGCCGTCGGAAGAGTCCGGGCTCACGGTCTACCACCCAACCTTCTCCCCACCGTCGGCCACCCCTTTTTCCTGCTTCCCAACCTTCGACTACCACCCACCCCCTTTCCCAGCCGCTAGTTTTCTTCCCCATCTCCCCCTCAAACCTCTGGCCAGGTCATTCCAACCACCAACCCGCCAACCTCCTCTCCATCTCCACCCATACCTCCGGCTCCCCTCCCCTCTCCACTACAACCATCGCCTTCCCTCCCCACACCACCCTAGTCCACGGCCCAGCCTCCATCGCTAGCCTCTTCCCCGTCGGATCCCAAAGCTCCAGCCAGTCTTCCCCTAACCGCCGGCCTAACCAGCCTTTCCCCATAGCCGCCGACCTCTCCTCCACAACCCATTGATTCAAATTGCTTCATAATTACTTTGCTAATCTAGCCAATGATTAATTTGGAAAGTCTTTTATTTTGAATTCAAATAAATTTGAATTTCAAAATCTTTCCGAATTAGTTAACCTATTTTAGGAAACCCTCCCCCAATCTCTCCAATTCTGAAGTTTAAATTTAGATTTAATTTTCCAATCACATTCAATGCAAGGGTCCACATACATCAAATGTGGACACCCTCTCTCTCCCTCCTTGGCCAGCCCCCTCTCTCCCCTCTATTTTAATTATTTCCTCCTTAATTAAGGGCTCCAATTAAGGAGATAATTAGCCCCTCTCTCTTCCCTCCTTTCCTTTCTTGTTTGAACTTCAAATTCAAATCCCTTAATTAAGGGAAATTTGAAATTTAATTTCAGATTTTCAATTTCATTTCCCTTCCCTCCCTTACCCAAGACCTAAAATCTAAAACCTAAAGGGATCTCTTTTCCCTAGCCCTAGCCGAAACCCAAAACCCTTCCCTACTTTTGGCCGACCACTCCAAGGCTTCACCCCTCCCCTCTCTTGCTTCTCCTACTCACCTAAGAAGAAGCTACAACCCTTGGCCCACTTCTCCTATGAATGGCCAATCCCGAGCACGATTTCGGGTTCGTGTTTGATCTTCAAGGGCAAGTAGGCATTCTCCAGTCTCCTTTTTTCGACGCTAATTTGGAGATTGACCAAACTGTTGAAGGTTACCTCGATAGGATTCTCTTCTCCTTGACGACCACCATCGAAGAGCAACTGCTTCCGGGTCAGTGGCAGATCCTCCCACCCCCACCCCCACCGGCTTCTTCCTCTCTAAAATATCTTTCCATTATTCTATATTGTAAGTGTTTACTGTTTAGGTGGCATTATTAGTATTGTTTAGATTTCCTCTGCCCGCCATTCTCAAGAGTGAAGAGTGACGGAAACTCAGGGTAAACTTTCTAATTGCTAACCCGTGGATTATTGTTATTCGCGCATCTAGCTTTACTATATTTTGTCCTTATTTTAAGTTATTCCGTTAATCTAAATTGTAACCGCATGCCTAATCAAATCAACAACTACGAAAATAGAAAATTTAATCTTAGTAAAACATTAAATTATAATTGCATCGCTTAAACAACTATCTTATTAAAATCCTGCAATTCTTGTTGTTTGTTTCACCCCCCCCCCCCCCCCCCCCCCCCCCCCCCCGCGCCCACATATATATACGACATGCATCACTAATCCAATTAGATTCCACATTTATCCAATTTTTTCACTAACTTTTCTTCACCTTTAACCTTCTCATTGAATATATCAGTTTCCTCTTCAAAAATATACCTTATGCCTTACGCTAGACATAACAACAAAAATTGACCTTTTATATTAAATGTTTGTTGACACCTGTGTGAAACAAAAAAAATATATAAATAATATACATACCTCTACACTACCCATCCTGAAATCCTGCGCAGATCCTGCCGAATTACTGTGCATTCGGCGCTGTTGCAGTCGTCCTGCATTCGCCTCGATCGCGCCCACACTGTGTCGTTAAATACCAAGCAGAACGAAGCTCACGGCACTTCTTCCTTCGCAAACCGACGAAGCCCCCCCCCCGACCTCCTTCTTCCACTGTCGAAGACGCAAACCAGACAACTCTCCCGATCCCTTCTTTGTCGCAAGCCCCAGTCTTCCTCTCGGCTCCGACTTCCCCACTCCCGTCGAGCTCCTCCGCCAGACCCGAACCCAGCAGCCGATGAAGCCTCCACCCGCAAGCTCCAGGCCGTGACCCCCCTAGCCGAACATCCCGCAAACCCTAGCTTGCCGATCTACCTTCACCTTACCTACATTCAACCAGCCGAAGACTCTCATTCAACTCCCTATCGCAGAACTTGCGAACCCCTTCCGCCTCCAAGCCGAAATCTCCACTTATCCGAACTTCTCTGTCTCAATCCCTCATCCAGTCGCGAGCCCTCACCCAGTCGACGCCTCCATCTCCTTAGGCGACATCCTTCTTGTCGAATTAGAAGCAAAGATCCGAATTTAATCACTAAGGTAGCCATCTCTCTTCCTTATACGCGCTTCTTCGGTCAAATCCTGTAACTCTGCGGCCAAAGAGGAAAACGAGGTCTTAATTCGCTGCGAGACTTAATGATTCTATATCAAATCCTGCTCAAATTCATCATAATTCCTGTTTAAATCTTGTATCTCGACGGGGTTTTAACTCAAATCTTACTTTTATTTATTTATTTAAGATTAAATATAACTAGTTTATAATTAATCTTAATTTAAATGTGATTAATTTATAATAAATTAAATATGATTAGGTATAAATTAAATATAACTAATTATAATTAGTTTATAATTAATTATAAGTTAGATTAAATCAATTTATAATTAATCGTAAATTAAATATAATTAATTATGTACTAATATAATTAATTATAATTAGTTTTCTAGTTAATTATAAATTGAATTTAATTAATTTGTAATTAATTGGAAATTAAATATAATTAGTTAAAAAAATATAACTAATTATATTTATTTCATCATTAATTAGAAATTAATTATACTTGCCTCGGTCCACGAGCCTCTACCCCGACGCTTGCAAAGGTATAACCCTCCAACCCTAAAACTCCGAGAGCCTACTTCGTTGTCTGCGGCGGATCGGAAAATCGCATATACACGCTTTCTTAAGCGTTGTGGGATGGGACCCCGGTGCGGCGCCTACAACGAGGCTGGTAATCACCTCAAAATCCCGCATTCGGTGTTCGTGTCGAGCCGGCAAACCACCTATACACGCTTTCTTAAGCGTGGTGGGAAGGGAACCCGGTGCGACACCTACGACGAGGCGGGTAGGCCCTATACACGCTTTTCGTAGCGTGGTAGGGACAATTTTAAGTACCCGTACGCGGCTCTGTACCTGCGGGGAAACAAATGTTCTTCTTTTCAGATACATTTGAAGACCCATACACGCTTTCTTAAGCGTGGTGGGGGATTGAAGACTTTACACGGCCGCGGTGTCCTCCAAAGAGGGCATCTACCATACACGCTTTCTTAAGCGTGATGGGAAAGGCCCAATTTTTTCGTAATTTCCCCTAAACGGGGGAGATGCCGGAATGCTGCCGAAATTTCGGGTGAACTTAAGACTGTACCTGGACCTGATTTGAACAAATTTAGACAATAAAAAGGACTTGTTTTTGGACTTAAATGAACTAAAATCTAAGCAAGTGTGGACATGAACCAAAACTAGAACTCAAATCAAATGGTAACGGACTGGATTGGAGTATAATTGAACACAAGGAACTTGCAAAATTCAGACCTGAACTTGCAGACCAAACTGGACTTGAACTCAATAGGACATGAGTTGGGACATGATTTGAACATGGAATGAGCAATACAAACTTATGAATTCGAGTCTGAATCATGTGATAAAGACTCGCAAACTTGAATGATTCAAACTTGAGAGTAGATTGAACTTGCAAGAACACGAACTTGGACTGAACAAGACTACAGTGGATACAAGCTTAACTTAAAAATTTAAACTCAAGCAAAGATTTGAGTTGGACCACAGGAGACTTGGACTCGGTTTGAACAGCAAATGAACAAGATTTGAACTGCAAGGACTTGGACTCGAATCCATATGGGAAATGAACATGAACCTAACTTTGTGATAACATAAAACTCCAATTTGACCACAAAACTAAGGTGAACAATCAAAAGCTCTACTTGAACAAGAACATAATGTCTCCAATGGAAAATTGGGAGATTATCATTCCAATTGAGATGCAAATGAACGTTTGTGTTATGCAAATATTAATTGACAACCATGATACTCAATCAAGACCAAAGAGAGATTTCATGACAACAAGAAATATGCAATAAACACTACATCCTACGGTCAATGCCAAAATACAAGCGAATGTGTTTGAACTCTCAAGCAACATAAGAAGGAGAAAAGTTGTTACAGATGCTCGCGAACGATGACAGCATAGGCACAAGGATGCCCCGATAAATGTTGCAACTCACATGCAAGATGACTTACATGAAAGTGATGACGAAACTCAAGCAATTGGATGATTCAAAATAATGGCAATTCGATCATGCCAACAACCCCACTAATGCATTCAAAGAGACAGGTGGAATGCAACAAATGCAAGTATCTGCTGGTTATTGTAGGAAGCTCGTTATACACCCAATATTCTGCCCACAAATAAGAGGCAGGAGAAATGCAGCAAATACAGGTCCCTATAAGCCGCAGTAAGAGGCTCATCATGTATAAAGTCATCCACCTACAAGTGACGACGAGCTTAGCTCAACCAGTAGTCAATGATGAATTACAGATGAACACATTGGCTAATATATAAGTGATAATATGAGATATGTTGCAGAATCGCCAGTCTATATGAATACACATGTGAGGCCTTGTTTCTAAGCAAAGATAGAGATCTGCAACACATACAATCTCTCTACGAAAATAGATGTGTGTACAACATGCCATTCATGGGTAGATGCAGAAAGACTTCAGTAAATGCAGTATCCTGAAGTTAATTCCAGCCTGTAAATGAATACATCTACCTACAACAGTAATGGATATATTATGGGGACCAAAACCATAGTGAAATGCATAAAGAATGCAGCGAATGCAAGTTCCTACGAGCTCCTATAAAAGCAGGAGATTCGTTAGTGCACTACAATCCCCCTGCAGTAAGTAACTAGTGCACGAAAGTCTGCCTGTACAAAGCAGCGAACAGCTCTATCCCCGAGCTACTGCAATACGCCACCGGATCTGCAACATTCGTACAAGCAGACAGAAGGCATCCACAAGCTTCAACTCTACACCACTGGATCTGCAACTTTCGTACAAGCAGACAGAAGGCATCCACAAGCTTCAACTCTACGCCACCAGATCTGCAACCTTCGTACAAGCAGACAGAAGGCGTCCACAAGCTTCAACTCTATGCCACCGGATCTGCAACCTTTGTAAAAGCAGACAGAAGGCGTTTACAGATATTTCAAAGTACCCCCGCACATGCACCTTAGTTTGTATACACATAGGTACACATAAGGGGATGTATAATACAACCCGCATGGGCCCCGACGAGCATGTTATTGGTACACACGTGACGTCTAGGGATGCTGCGCGGGTCAATGAGTGAATCCAGGTTCGAACCCGATCCTCCCATAAAGGTCAATAGGAGTCGACAGGGTTCGAACCATCAAACAAATATACAATTGTGGCTGCCTATATATTTGTTTTAATACGTTCATATTAGGCCTTCAAGGCCTATAAACAAGAAAATTCACTAACAAAGGCATAAAGCCTACGAAACCCGATCCTCTATCAATTGCTAGATAGAGTCGACATGGTTCAATCCATAAATGTGAATGACCCCAAACACTCCGATGATAGCCGTGTTGAATGAAAATCTCAACCGGAGGGGTCTATTCCAAATAATTCAAAGCGCCATCCAAATACTCCAAAACTCCAAATCTCCAGAAATCCCAAAAATTCCAAATTCTAAAATATTTAAAAATTGAAATCCACCCATCAACCACTTAAAGCAAAACCCATTCACCCTCCGCAACAGTTTGCCGAGGTGGATAAGTTGAAAATAATCTCAGCTCACAAAGAGCTAATGCCTGGTCGAAAATATCACTAGGATCCATTCTCAAACAATCTCCTGCCAGCAAGGACGTGGTACAAGTCCTCTAACCGGCAGTTTCGCCGCCAAATGGCACTGCAGGATAAACGGTTATGACTCGGGGCCCTCTAAACCAGGTGGTCGCCGCCAAATGGCACCATTATATTATGGTTATGGCCAGAACCCGTATGCTCCCCAATGGCATCAAATCCTTGAGATATGAATCAATAGGATATAATTGATAGGGCACAAAGCCCTCTGTTAGCTAAGGTGGATTCAGATTTGTCTCCTTAGACAAACATCCACCCCAGGTCTACAAGGTCCCCTTGGACGAAGCAACCCATGTCTGCCAATAAGGATCATTCTGTCAGGTTGGGTCGACTACCTCCTCTGACTAAGTAGACCAGGGACCACGATGGCCTGGGACGACAGAACCATGGGATCTTGATCGGGTCCATCATCCATTCCCCCAACATCCGCTTTAAGTGCGAGATGGTGAAAATTTTTAATTTTAAATATTAATCATTTTTCAATCTCCAACCTTTCAAATTCCCAACTCATGCTGCTACTATATGCCAGATGCATGTATATTCTACGTATCTGATTGATGACTAGCCTTAATCGAAAGTTCTCTCTCTTTATCGGGAGGGGTAATTAACTATAGGGGCTTGCGCCTATAGGAAACCAGAACTCAGATCATAAAGTCCTCGCAAAATGAGGGTGAAATCTCTGGGTAGTGTCTTATCTACTATCTCATCTGCCTTCCAAAATTTACCTCGGAACTTAAATCGTTAAAACTCCCCCCGAAAAGAAAGCAAAAAGCGGGCGGAGGCCGGGGCCGAATTTTCGGAGCCCACAATGTTATGTAGGCGAGCTATGAACATATGCATTTAACTTTTATGGCTTATGTTGTTGTACATTTAATAGATCTATGACAATTCTAAATGCAAAATCATGCTTTCTAGGATTTTCCATGTCCGTGTATCCATGCCTAACTGCATTTTATCCATATCTCATATACAATCTTCATTGAACAACATTTGCCTAGCTCTATTATAGAAATAAAACAAAATTTAGAATACAGATTTGCAGATTAGAAGTATAGAAGCACCTACATGACATCAAAATAAAACGAAAACTTGCTTTAATCTTCATAAATGTCCAATGAAGGAACCAGAGGATTACTTATTTTCTTCAGCTTCCTCAGTGTCTTCAACTTTGCCATTACTTTTGTTTGAACCGTCCTCAGGCATACTTAGAAGTTCTTTTGCCGTTCTAAGAGCCATTAACCTCTCCCTCCGGGTAGCAGCAGCTTGTTCAGTCAAATCTTCTTCAAAAGTCTCGGCTTTCCTAGTATAGTAAGCACTCAGAAAAAAAAAAGAATAATTTCTGTAAACAACTAAACAGGTAATGAAAAAACTAAAATGTGAAGCAAAAGCACCTCAACCATAACCTCTTGGGATAAAAAGTTTTAAAAATTATTACTGTATCTCTGCAAGGCAAAAGCAATAGATAGTCATAGTCCTTTAAACATTTCTATGATTCATCTAGGCAGGTCGTAGTCCTTTAAACATTTCTATGATTCATCTAGGCAGGTCGTAGTCCTTTAAACATTTCTATGATTCATCTAGGCAGTCCCAACGTAAGATTTGAAAGCATTAAACTTGTTAGAATAAGAAAAAAAGAACAGAAAATACTATCAACATAAATTGGATATATCTCCCCTCCTGAAAGCAAATACATGAATTTTCTAACAACTAATTAAAAGAAGGAAGCAAAGACAACAAAATAAAAACTTTTATAACTTATTGAAGCAGACGGAGAAGAACGAATTGGACTATAACAATCAGAATTCATGATTTTGTGAAAGAGCATTGGAAGCGCTTTGCGAATAATCCACTCAAAGACCAATAGAAAAAGCACCATTATTCAATATTCTAATTTCAATATGCTGAAAGTTCAATGCATACAATGCAACCAGAATATTTCCAATCATGTTACCCGTTGTATAACATGTTCCACTGCAATACATGACACAATAATGGACGGAATAGCCTTTTTCTTAATTAATAACATAAGAAATGGATAACATCGTTTAAAGCTTTACTCAACAAGGCCTTAAGAAAGCAACCAAATCCCATTTGGTAATTCATCCATGATTCACTTCGGCTATCAATAAACATACAGTGAAATAACTTTTCACACCATCCCAAAAGCAATAAGCAATTTATGATACAAAGTAGTCAGTAAATCAAGCTTTGTAGTAAATATGAAAGACCCAAAATGGTTTCCACTCACCAACTTTAAAAAGATAATTTGCGATCCTATAAAGTTGAAAAAGTAAATGATGAACATTTGCTCCTTCAAAATATTTCTAATCAGATTACCCCAGAATGCTTAACAAAACAAAAACAGCAACATGATCGATAAGCTGTACACCGTAAACTACTGGCAACTGCTCCCAGATAATGTCAATTTAGGACACAAAAATAATCATAGGGCAAGACTAGTTTAATATCAACTCATGATAAAGCATGGGTTAAGAGTACAATCGAGTCGAACGATAAATTCCACTAATTGTAGGCTGGTTAGTTAATTCTATTAGGCTAATATGCTCTATCCTCGTATCCTTCCCCAGATTAGTTTCAGTTCTCATATAAAATCGCACGAATCGTGAATATCGATTGGATTAATCGTAATCTGATATTCTAAGAAACCAAATACCTAGGATTTTAAATATTCTTATTGTAGTTTATCCAATCTATATATAACCAAACAGCTCCTTCCACAGTTCTACAGAGGGAAATCAGAACTCGGAAATGGGTTGGAAAAGCTCAATTTAGAGGCCAAAGTAACTCAGAACGCTGAGAGTGTAAATTTGGAACGGAGAAAACTCACTTCTCTTCATGGTCAATGGCCACGAATTCTGCTTTCGAGCCCTTATTCTGATTGGCATCCCCATCAACATCAGGCATGCTGGCGTACTCCTTAGCCGCTCTCAGAGCCCTGAGCCTCTCACGGCGCTCGCTAGTTGCTTGATCAACTGAATCGTCTTCCATTGTCGTAACAAAGGAAGAAAATTTGAAGAAAGAGAATTAAATAATAAGAAGAAACAATCCAAGAACAAAATCTACGACAAGGGAGTCATAGGATTAGGGTCTAGGGCCTAATCCTTCGGGGCTCCTCGGCCGAAGCGGCCTTATTAGTAGCGTAAGCCCCTGCTCTCATAGAGATAGAAACTTACTTCTAGGGTTACTCTAGGGCGTGAGATCCTAGTTCTGTGGAGGAATTTTTATTAGGTCCAGACATCGGACATAGCTTTACATTCAGATTTTATTAGGATGGTGCCACGTAGCATTCGTCTATGTGATATCCCGTCCTATTGAATTGTGAATTTTTAGCACGTGTTATGACAACTTCCGCGCGGCCCGACGACCCGATCGAGATTGGACGCGAAAAATTAAAAAATCTGCCCTTTTTTGACTAATTCCTAGGTAATACCGAGTAATTCTTCGGTAATACCGAGTAATTCTTTGATAATGCCGAGTAATTCCTAGATAATACCGAGTAATACCTAGGTAATTCATAGGTAATACCGAGTAATTCTTCGGTAATACTGAGTAATTCTTCGGTAATACCTAGTAATTCTTAGGTAATACCGAGTAATACTTAGATAATTCATAGGTAATACCAAGTAATACTGGAGTAATTCTTTGGTAATATCGAGTAATTCCTAGGTAATACCGAGTAATACCTAGGTAATTCATAGGTAATACCAAGTAATTCTTCGGTAATACCGAGTAATTCCTCAGTAATTATAATTGTTCTGGGCTTCATACACAAATGGTCTGGGCTTAATGGACGCCGGTTATTTTTAATTAAATTTGCACGTCCGATATGGGTCGGATTGTCGAGCCGAGCGTAAATTAGGAACGCACGTGCATCATTTGAACTTCTCGGCGAACCGGGTCACCGGGTCTTCGGGTCGCTACGTGGCGCCATTCTAGTGAGTCTGAATGTAGAGCTTCGTCCGGTGTCCGGACCTAATAAAAATTCCTGTCGGAGGGGAGATTATTCTGTGGGAACCCCAGACGGGAGAACCGTCCGATTCCGCTTGGTACCGAGCGCGGTACCGAGCAGTTCCGTGCTCGGTACAGGTCTGTACCTGATTCCCCTCGGTACCGAACGGTATTGTGCTCGGTACAGATCTGTATCGAGCTAAATACCGAGTTCGGTACACTTTTTGGGTGACATGGTGCATTTTTATTTGCCTCTGGACGCCGTCCGGACTCCGCACCTAATAATTTAGGCGTCGACGGTCTAGTCTTCGGTCGTGGTGACAAAATTCGAGTTCGGGCGCGATTGGCTCCCTCGGGTGAGTTGTGCCAGAAGTTCTTAACGCAAATTTGACTTTATAGGCTCATAATACAGTCAAAAATCAAAATATGCAAAATTTATAATAATCTTGATAATTTTTTTAAGATATAAGTGTAATTTTTTTTTAATGAGAAGGGTGACTGTTATAACTCGGCCGATCATAATTCTAAAATTTATTTCAAATCAATGCGCCACGGGATTTGGAGTGGGATAAAACTAACTTCAATAATGGATAATCTTTATTATTTATAATTTTGTTTATTGAAGTCGAGGTACTTTAAAATTAATTAGAACTCTCCCATTCAAATTTGGTTCGTTCGCTCCCCTTTTTTCATAAGAGCTAGCTAGCATAAGGCATCAACGAGACAAGAGAAGATGAGTTTATCACGAAAGCTGGCTAAGGATAACCATTGGGAAGATCGGTAGAATGTGAAGTAGGAAAGATGTTTGTGATAACATGATTGATGGCTTGGTGGTGATGTGTGAAAGAGGAAACGAGCTTGTGATAGGAGCATTAGGGGTAGGCATCAATGGATGGATGACGACATACAAATGAGAAGAAAAGTTTGTGACGAGAGCACTTAACGCAGACATCAATGAATTTTCTACAGGAAGGGAAGAATGAGGCATTCATGATGCACCATGAGAAGGAGAAGAGGAATCCACAAGTTCATATTCTAATTCGAACCAAATTTGCAATTTGAATTAATTTCAATAAACAATCCTTGACCATAAAAGACCCTCTGCTAGGATAATTTTGTTCCAAGTAAATCTTTATGCATATTCCTCCAAATAAATAAATAAAAATAATATTTGCTCAATTACATTTCTCTTCTTAATAATATATATTTATTAATTATAAGTATATTTAAAATAATGTCACATTAATGATTGCATAAAAATGATATCTCAAATTTAAATTCAATAATTAGTGCTATCAAACAATATGCTAATTTAATAATTTTTATGAATCATATATATAATAGCAAATATAAAAAATCCTAAGACAAAGTTAAAAATTTTATTTTAATATGATATATTATATATTGTTCCAAATTTTTATTGATACAAAAGGTTATGACTTGGAAGAGATCAATTAATAAAGTTGACAGTATTAAAACAAATCAATAACAAAATAAGAAAAAAAATAAAAAAATAAAAATAAAATAACAAAATAAGAAGAGATTGAGTAATGAATGATTACATTAAAGATTAATGAGTTTAATACTTATCGTAGATAAAATAACAAAAATAATCTTACAAATTTTGACATATATAATAAATGATATAAATAATATTCATAAAATATTCATATAAAATTATTATTAAAATATTATGGACAAAAAGGGGTTGATGAATGTAACATGGATCAAATTTATGTAAAATAAAAGTGCATATAATATGTTGAAGCATTTAGCACTAAAAATGGAGAATAAGGGTTTTTTTTTTGCTAAGCAAAACCTAAATATTTGGGATGAGATTAAGATTTTGTTTGAGACAGCTTTTTTACTTTTTTGGATAATGTTGTGCTACGAACAAGGGAGAAATCACTCATGAGGTTAGCCCAAATTATACACTCATAATTTGGAAGATACTATGTCCAACAATGGGCATTGTGCTTAGTTGTTTATAAACAAAAGTTACCTTTACTTTTGTAACATGTGGGACTAAGCAAAAGTTCATTATGCTTCGATTTTTTTATCTTTGAGATTTAAAAATAAAGAAATGATAAATTATCCATCTAAAAAATCTTAATTGAGAGGATTTTCCTTAATTGTAATCATTATATCTTAAAAAAGAACAATATTTTAAAATCGAACTCTCTTGTTATGCTATATATATATATTCATACATGTGCAAGAAGGTGCCATCAATTTACAATGTAAATTTTCAACTTCTTGAGGGGGCCTATTAAGCATCAAACAAACAATTTGTTAAATTTATTATGATTGAATTTCAATGTATTTGATATGTCACCACAAAATCACATTGATCAAGTGCAAATCTCAAAGAATATTTGAATTGAAAACATTCAAAATTAAATTTGGGATCATCCAAATTTTGATAACTATAAACTAAATGTCTCGACAAAATACACCCAATGACAACAAAATCAGTCTAATCCGAGTTCAAATGGACTCAAATCAAAGGGCTGAAGCATACTTAGAAGCTTCAAAGCATTAAATGAGTAACTGAATGATCTCTAACTCTGACATACTTATAATCGAATTGAGTGGCTCGACAAGATGACTCTAACGAGCCCAAGATCACTTAATTATGACATTATTAAGGCACTTAATTCTTGATGAAAGCTCTATGATAGAAGGAATTAATATTGACCATCAGATGGAGTGCTCCTAATTTACCTAGACTTTCTACATATTTAAGGAGCATGCCACTCCCAAAAACTTATAAATAGGTCATCATTTTTCACATGAAGAGGAGGAAGGCAGAGAGAACTAGAAAGAACTTCTTGCATTTTTCAACCATCGTTGTCAATGACCACCAGCTATTGCTGTCGACAACTACCATCGTCATTGAGGATTAACATCAGAAATCTCTATCATCTCTAGAGTATAAACAAGATTTAACCCTACTTTTTGGTATAAAATTCTATCTGTGGATATCTATAATCTCTATTGGGAAAATCAAACCCTATTGTTAGGTATAAAAGTTTATATGTGGACATCCATAATTAAAAAAAATGTGGACATCCATAATTCCTATTGGAGAAATCAAACTACATTGTTGGGTATTAACTATCATACTTAATTTTTTGTACTCTGCTTTTTCTCCAATAATGAAGAATGGAAGATCTTTGTATCACTTACTATCTAGTGAATTTTGCAATTGGGCCAGGTACTGTGGGGTTTTCCCTTTCCGAATTTTCCACGTAAATACTTCTCTGATCCTACTATTTTTATCTGTTTGTGTTGAATCTTTATACAATGCTAAGATATAAAACATGTACTCTACCGATTAAAATTTTCTAGCACACAATGTTATTTCAACATTCAGCATTACAATAATTTACAATAATGCCCTCTTTATCGAGAGAAGAATTGAAGCTTCAAAATATGGTAAAAAGTCTCCCAAAATGAAGACAGTGGGCATTCTTTCAAGATAAAGATAAAAGCCCTTTCATCAAGAAGTCTTGTGTATCACTTACAGTTCTGCATAGAGAACAAATTCTTCTATATAAAGAGGGGCAATGGAGCTTGATAGAAGATACCACCCATCCAAGATATTAAAATGCCTCTAGTATAAAAAAGTAGATGATAGAAGAAGAAGAAAGATAATAACTACTCCTACACAAAGAGGGACAATGGAGCATGATAAGGGATATCGCCTATCCAAGACAGTGGAATACCTCTAAAATAAGAAGAAGTAGATGATAGAAAGAGAAGAAAGATAAGACTGACTCCTACAAAAAGAGGGGCACTAGAGCTTGATAAAGAATCCTTCTATTCAAGATAGTAGAATGTCTCTAATATAAGAAGAATTAGAGGATACAAGGAGAAGAAAGATAATAATTACTCCTACATAAAGAGGAGTACTGGAGCTTGATAGGGGATATGGCCTATCCAAGGTAGTGGAATGCCTCTAATTAATGTAAGAAGATAAAGAAAATGTGGCAAGACTTCTACACAAAGAGACGCACCAGAGCTTGATAGGGAATGTCATCTATTCAAGATAGTGGAATACTTCTAATGCAAGAAGAAGAAGAGAAGAAAAAGAAAATGGGAGAAAGAGCAAATTTTTTCATACAAAGAGGGACACTGAAGCTCAACAGGGGATATCGCTTATTCAAGACAGTGAAATGTCTCTAATATAAGAAGAAGAAAAGAAGAGAAAGAGAAGAAGAGCAAGAAGAAATTAGAGAGGAGAAGTGCAAACTCCTCATCTCATGAAAGGGTATTTATACTTGGGGGGGGGGGGGGGGGGGGGGGGGGAGAATGATTTCTTAACTTTAAATGAGAGAATTATGAGGCAATAAGGAAGAGAGTAATATAACTTTATGGAAAAGAGTTACATGAGTTAATGTAAGGGAGTTATATGACATATTGGAGGAGTTTTATGGTTAAAAAAAAGATAGAAAAAAAAATCTTTCTAAAATAAAATAATAATAATAATAATAATAATAATGGTGCATAATGGCGCCCGCGCCAACTCTCACACCAAATTGTGGGCAGTTTGTCGGCGCTGCTAGTGATGGCAGTAGCTGGCTGGCCGGTAAGCCCAACCAACCCAACTAAATTTGGGCCAAATTTCGAGCCCGATGAGGTCTATTCCAACATTTTTTGGGGCTCCAGGATCATTTTTTGATGTTTTGGATTCAAATTCAACACTTTCAAAGCCCAACGGAACCTCTACAGGTATTTTTGAACAACTTAAAATATTTTGGAGTGGAATTCTTCAATATTTTTATCCAAATGATACATTGACTTTTTGAGAAGCTTGAATTATAGTTATGGATGTTTTACTTGGTTTATGGCCCTAAGGGGAGGTCCACATTGACGTCCAGTGAGCGGTCGTACATCGTAATTATCCGAGAACTATAACTCTATATCACAACATTTTGGAAATATTAGAAATTTATTTTAGGACTCTGCGAGCTTCAACGTCCAAAAATCAGGTCGGGGGGGGGGGGGGGAGAGCAAATGGTACGTCATAAAAAATCACATTGATCAATTATGAATCTTGAAACATATTTGAATTGGAAACTTTCAATTAAATTTGGGACCATCCAAATTTTGATCACAATAACCTTACAGTTAAATTGAATTACTTGACAAGACAATCCCAATGATAACAAAGTCAGTCTTATCCAAGTCCAAATGGGCTTGAATCAAGGGGCTGAAGCATACTTAGAAGCTTCAAAGTATTAATTGAGTAACCAAATGATCTCCAAATATGGCATGCTTGTAGTCAAATCGAGCTGCTCAACGAGATGAATCCAACGAGCACGAGATCACTTAATTATGACATTGTTAAGACAATTAAATTCTTGATGAAAGTTTTATGATTGAAGGAATCAATATGGACCATTTGATGGAGCACTCCTAATTTGTCATAGACTTTCTACATATTTACGGAGCATGTCACTCCAAAAAATCTATAAATATGTCCTCATTCTTCACATGAATGGAAGGAGGAAGATAGAGAAAACTAGAAAGAACTCTCTTGCATTTTTCAGTCATCACCGTCAACAACCATCATCTATTACTGACAACAACCACTATCATCATTAAGGATCAATATACAAAATCTCTATCATCTCTAGAGTATAAACAAGATTTAACCCTATTTTTGAGTATAAAAGTCTATATGTGGATATATATAATCTCTATTGAGAAAATCAAACCTTGGTGTTGGATATAAAAGTCCATTTGTTGATATATATAATCCCTATTAGGGAAATGAAATCGTGTTGTTGGGTGTTAACTGTCATACTTGATTTTTTGTACTCTCCTTCTTCTCCTACAGTGAAGAAGAGAAGATCTTTGTATCACATACTATTTAGTTGATTTTGAAACTGGGTCAGGCCCCATGATTTTTTCCCTTTTCGAATTTTTCACGTAAAAAATTCTTTGGCTCTATTATTTTTATATGTTTGTGCTGAATCTTTGTACAACGCTAAGATATAAAACACGCACTCAAATTTTCTAGCACGCAACAATATTCTTATTATAAATTATGTTTATATATGTATATTAATTTAAGTCATAATAGTTTATTTTTAGAAGCTTTTTATATTATAAAATATTCCTACTATAAATTATATTTTTATTTATATATTCATAGTATTTTTTATTTTTTAAAAAATATATAATATGCATATATTATATTTAAATTGAAGAAAAAAGAAATTATCATAAATCTTTTAAAAAATGTGAGATATAACTAAGTTTTTAAGAAATTAAATTACAAAACTACTAGTTAAACTAACTTTATTCTGAAATCACAATAATGCTAATGAAAATTTTATCATCAAAATTTGATAGTTAATTTTGCTCACTCTCAAAATTGAGCCTATTTTGACCCTTGGTTAGGAAGCTATTTTATACAGTAGTTTTCAAAAAGTTACATTCTCGACAATCATTTTTATAAAAAATTACAACCGTATCAAATAAATCCTAAGGAGAATCCATTTAGAGTAGCTACAACTTTTTGTAAAATTAACTATACAGTTTGGAAAAATATCTTTTTGAAAATTGATATAAATGTTTTAAATATTTAATTTAAAAATTGGGATATCAGCTTCTTTATAATTTTCAAGCTCTAATAGATATGATTGAAAAAGAGATAACTCTCACCATACATGTTTTTGAAGAAAAAAACCAAAAAGTTACAATCAAATAAAAATATAATAACTGCCTGAAAAACAAATCTATCAGAAAGCATCACCAAATGCACCGTAAGAGAAGCAATACTGCTCATACAGATAAAATAAAAAAAACATTTAATTAATAAAATGACAAATAACATCATAAAGACCGTTTACATAAACGATGATGATGGTGTTTCCTTTTGTTAGCCTCCTTCTAACTCCCGTGATGTGTTTGTGAAGGCTTTCTTACTGCTTCTTAAAGCAGCTTTTTAGTACCAAAATTTTTAAAACTACTTCAAAAAAATCAGAAAGAATGTTGTCCCAAACGAAGCTTTAACTGTGCTTCTTCTTTTTTTTTTTTTTTCTTTCAGCTCTTCAGACTTTGGTCTATTCGTCTAGTATTAGCTGAGCTATCTCAGCGACAACATGGCAATTGAGCATTTTTCTTCTAGCTACTTTTTTCATTTCACACTTTCATCAGTTCATGTATTCTATTTTTTTTTTAATTTTTTTAATTTTTTTTTATTTTTATATTTATTATTATTATTATTATTTTCAGTTATATATTCTATGTTATACCAATACTTTAGATTAATAAATCAGACACACTATCTATATATTATAATATAACAAATTTTACAAATTTGATATCATAATAAAATAATTAATTAGTAAACTCATCACATCATTAGAAGATATCTTATTATGTAATTTGTTGTTGTAAATTTCAATAATTGAGCAAAATTTGATCAAATAATATGAAAAGATTAATTTTAGAAATAACTAAAATGTAAAGAATATGCACAAAATTAGCCATAATCAACTTCTGACTTCTTTGCGTAATGCTCCAACCTCCAGCACTTTCAACGGTTAGGATTAACCCTTTCAAAATCAAATTGTTTTTGCAAAATAAAAAATTATTACATTGTTGGTTGATCCAATCATATATTCTTAAGAATTTACAAGATGGTAAATCTGTAAATTGAAGAACCTTGACCAAGTTCTCTGATCGATGTAATCTATGGTAACGTAGTCTTTTCTGCCCCTGACTTTTAAGGTTCCAACGCCCAATTTTTCCAGCTGCAAAAGCTGGAATTCTTGACCAACTCTTAGGTTTCAGACCAGTACAACTGAGCACTTATTTTGTGGGACCGTTATTCATTATATTTTTGGGTACATTTAAGCCAATTAGGACTACTCACAGATATATCATATATATAAATATCAAATTTAAGACTTCTTAATTGATAATTAAAGTTCTCAATTAACATATCAAGATGAGATGCCCATCGTGATTCATTATCATTAGAAAAGAAAATGTCGAGAGTTCTTTATGTACAAAATATATAACAGAACACTTTTTTTTTTAACATTTGAGCCATTACATCAAACTCTCACACACATCACATATATAAATTTTGAACTCAAATGTTTTGGTTAGCAGCCAAAGCCCTCAAATAACAAATCAAGATGAGCTGCGTATAACAGAACAACTTAAATGAATAACTCATAGTTATAATTAGAAAATTAGATGACAAGTCATAATACAATAGAAAACATAAAAGTTAAACTCACATATACATCACATATATAAGCTTTGAATCTAATATCTCTTGATTGATAATCAAGACGAGCTGCTTTAGAAGATATAATTCATTTTGAGAAACTAAGGCTTCATTTGGACGGCTTTCTTACTGCTTCATAAAACAGCTTTCTACTACAAAAATTAAAAATTTTATACTAAAAAATTACTTTAAGAAATAGAAAAAAAAAGTCATTCCAAATGAAACCTAAAAGATGTCTAAAAATATATAGAAGGTATAACTTCATTATGTCTCTATATTTTACTGGATCTTCTTTATGTTTTAGCTAATTTTTAGTCCCATGAGTTTGTTGAATAAAGGGTTAATTTTTGCTTCATCCTGCTGCAAAGGAGAGGCATGAGATTGGAGCATGCGTAATTTTAGCCACCAAATAGATAAAAAAAAAATTGATGGGACAATTGATGTGCCTGAGCTCTACCTAGGTCTGCATTTTTTTACTAATTTTTTCACCACCATGGACTGAAACGAAACCTAATTTTTCCTTATCAGTTTCCAATTTTGCACTCCATAGACCAATTCAAGCTTCAAAGTTCATGTTGGTCAGAACATCACCATCAACAAGTAATTCTTTATTCAGTACAGTATATATAATCCTGTATAGAAATCGATACAAATAAAGTAAAATTCCAATCCATCTTCCTAAGAATATCAACCTCCTCCTCTCAATAAACACATTAAAACCAAAAATAAAACAAAGTAGACCAAAAAAAATCAAAAGTAATGATCAGAGCTTCAACCTGAACTTACAGTTACTAGTCTTAAGGCTAATCAAATTACCAGCAGTCAAACTATTAACAACAAGATCACACCTCACCCTCGCCGTCACCTTCCACAATTTCAACCCTCCAAGCTTCACCTTCACCGGCACATCCCCCTTGAACCTCAACGGAACACTCCCCGTTTGCTGCTGCTGCTGCAAAGCCGAAAAAAGCTGACTCCCCAATTTCGCCTGTCCATCGAGCACCGTAGTCACCGTCGTCTTATTCCTGTGCCCCTGATAGAACACCGGAAAACTCCCCGTACACAAAGTCGTGTCATCGTACAAAACGCTGAGATGGCTTCCATCCTCGTAATAGATCCCAATCTTCTTGTTAGGGTTGTTAGCAGTTACGGTGAGGTCGAAGGTAGCGCGCGCGGCGAAGTTAGAATCGATGGAAAAAGCGGTGATGCGGAGGCGGTCAACGGAGTAGGAAGGTAGTTTAGGCCGGAATATGAGGTAGAGGATGCCCGCTGTGGCGGCGATGGCGACGATGATGATGATGAGGGTAAGGAGAGAGCAACAGAGACAACGGCAGAAGCAGTTGCCGCGTTTTTTGGGCGGGGGGGTATGTGACACGGGTATGGAGCGGCGGGGCGGTGGAGCCGAGGGGTTGAAGTTGTCGGAGCGGGTGGCGTCGGGGGGAACGAGGGGGGTGGTGGCTTTGGGGGCATTGGCGGCTTCGAGGTCGACGGGATGGATCTTCTGCTGCTCGGCCATGCTTAGATCCTTGGGGGGTGACTCTGAGAATGTTGAGAGATCGAGGGTGGATAAATGTAGTATATTAAGGGGAAGGGAGAGAAAGAGCGCGCGGAGGGTAGAGGCAGGGCAGGTGAAGACCTTTGAGCTTTTAATCACCTAATTTGTCTGCTCAGATGATAGGAAAAAAAAAAATGAGGCGATTTACTCATTTACATACGCATGCCACGCAAATTTTATATACTCATAAATTTTGATATTTATGAATACAATATTTAAATCATTTAATTTTATTAATCTTAATTTTTTACAAATAAAATATAAAATTTTATGTAGATATTTAAACATAATTAAGACATTTAAATATTATATAAATAAATAATTGAATTTGTAATATGTATGTAAATCCTCAAAAAAACAAGTGATGATATTGTGATATAATTATGATTAAAATAAATTTTAAACTATTAAAATTATTTTGTGATTAATATTATATATAAAAAATTGTATTATGTTTATCTCATAATAAATTTAATAATTTTAAAATTAATCACAATTAAATTTTATATGAGGCTATCGTAAGTCTTTTTCAGCTAGCTAAATAGGATAATATTTCTTAATTTTGTTTGGTGAGTAAATTCATATAAAATTTAATATTATATTATATTATATTTAATTATATAAAATAATATAAAATATATATAATAAAGTTTTTGAGGGATTTATGGCATGTGGATTAAAGAGGAATTAAAGTTTAGGGTTTATATAATAGTGGCCCAATTAATTTTTAGCTAAGAACTCCATTTCTATATGAATTTCAATCAATTATATATATATAAAAATTAATTTATTATCAAATAAATTGTTGCATATGAATATCCTAGTAAAAATGTTCAAAGTAGACCTCAAATTCATTAATTTTTTTTAAATGAGTATAAAAATAAAATTTATATTTCACTCTTCTCAAAATAAATTAAATAATTTAAAATTAATTTATATAACAAATTTAATCATCATATCCAGCCCATTTTTTTTTCTTTTTTGATCTATTTGGAGCCCTGACCCCTTTAAATTATCCCCATTTTTTTTATGCATCTCCATTGGAATTAAGTGGATAAATTATTTTTTGAAATTTTTATTTTAAGCTGTATTGTAAACAAAACAAAAAAAATTAAAAAAAAAACTTTTTGTTGACATGAAATTTTCAATCTTCCTTAGTCATTTGTCAGTAGGGTCATATTCTATAGTTACAATTCTACCCGATATCTTTTTTTCCTTCTGTCGAAAGTCAATTTTACGGTACTTATAACCTCTCCCTCTATACCTATGGTAATGATTCCTCTGGTGGCATTACGGCCTTTATCACAACAATGTTATCCATAGATTAAATTATGTAAAATGATGTGATATAAATTAATAGGAGGATTTACATACAAGATTAAAGTTTATTTTTATTAAATTTTAATGCACAAATCGTCACGCGATTATGCGTTAGATACGTGTTGCATTGACGTTTACTTTCGTGGTGTCGTACGCGGTTTCTTTCGATAAAGAAAGGTTTCCCAAGTTCTGACGACGAACTTTCGCAGTTCGTTTTGCTGTTCTTTCGTGACAATTGGTAGAAGAAACAAGAAGGAAGCCACAGATGGGCGACACCTAGGCGAGAGCTGAGAGTGGGAGGTTGCTGTAGTTCGGCGAGCTAATAACAACCTTCGTCGGCTGTCTTATACTGTTATACATTACAGCAGTTGAACTGCTTGAATTAGTGGCAAAAGACAGCGGAGAGTAGCATAATGCAGCAGTCAAAATCACTGAAAATTTGTGTTTTAAATCGCTGCAAAATAATATTTTGCAATGTTTAGATAGTTGCAGGTGTTATAAAAGCTTTATAACTGTTGCGTCCTGAAATATTCACAGCGGTAGAGAAATATAAAATTTAGCGTCCAAGTTTTATAAGAAGATCCAACACACAAATAGATTAAAAGAGTATGATTATAGAGTTTCTAAGAGAGACCATAATTTTTACGTGGAAACTCCTGAAAAGGAGAAAAACCACGGGGCCTAGCCCAATTTGAGTGAATCCATTAATGTTTGTAATTGATTACAAATGAGGTCATTCCTTAGAAGAAAGGTCTTGGCTCGATGTAGCAAATATACATCATACAGAGTGCATTATATGCTAGGAGATGGAAGAATCAGCGTTGATATGTTCGTTTGGGGCGGCAAAATCATAATCGACGAGCGATGTAGGTTAGAAGGACCATAATCAAATGACGGTGGTCGGAAGGACTATAGTCGAGCGACGGAGGTCGAAAAGAGGCGACAGTGGTCAGAAGGATCATAGTCGGCGGAAGGATCGTAGTCGGCGAGTGATGGTGGTCGAAAGTATTATAGTCGGCATGAGATCGAGGTCAGAAGAACCGTAGTTGATGATGGTCGTTTGAAGGATCGTACTCGATGGGAGATAGAGGTCAGGAGGACCGTAGTTGGGCGACTGTAGTCAGAAGGACCGTAGTCGGCGGACGATAGAGGTCGGGAGGACCGTAGTCGGCGACGGAGGTAAGAAGGACCGTAGTCGACGGAAGGATTGTAGTCGGCAAGCGACGGTGGTTGGAAGGACCGTAGTTGACGATGGTCGTTGGAAGGACCGCAGTCGACAGGCAATGGAGGTCGGGAGGACCGTAGTTGGGCGACGGTGGTCAGAAGGACCATAGTCGATGAAGGTGGTCGGAAGAACCGTAGTCGGCAGGCGATAGAGATTGGGAGGACCATAGTCGGCGACGAAGGTCAGAAGGACCGTAATTGGCAGAAGAATCGTAGTCTGCAGGCGACAGTGGTCAGAAGGACCGTAGTCGGCGAGAGATGGAGGTCAAAAGGACCGTAGTTAATGATGACCATTGGAAGGACCGTAGTCGGCTGACAACGGAGGTCAAAATGACCATAGTTGGAGAGCGACGTTGGTCGGAAGGACCGTAGTTGGCGACGGTGGTGGGAGAACCGTAGTCGGCGGGCGACAGAGGTCGGGAGGGCCATAGTCAATGACGAAGGTCGGAAGGACCGTAGTTGACAATGGTTGTTGTCGGCGGGCGACAGAGGTCGGTAGGACCGTAGTCGACGGGCGATGGAGGCCGGGAGGACCGTAGTTGGGCGACAGTGGCCGGAAAGACCATAGTTTGGTGATGGAGATCGGAAGAACTGTAGTCGGCGATGGTGGTTGAGAGGACCGTAGTCGACGGATGATAGAGGTTGAGGACCGTAGTTGGCGGGCAACGAAGGTAAGAAAGGACCGTTGTTGGCAGATGATGGTCGGGAAGAACTCCGATGGTGGTCGGCGAACGGGCGAAAGTCCAGTGGTGGTCGGGAAGAACTCCGGCGGTGGTCAGCAAGAGCTCCGAAGGTGGTCGGTGGTAAGCAAGCTCCCAATTTTGCCTCGAGATTCGTGCCCGATCAAGATAATTTTTTTATGATATATCAATAACTATTAGTACTGTAACAATTTTTACCTGATGATCAGCTCGGAAGAATAAGAAGAATAAGCCCAAGGGACCTTGGTTGGATGGGACCGAACTGGTTAGCCCGGTTTCCTTGACGCTGCTTGTATCTTCTCATCTTTGGGAACACAGCCACTTGAACTAACAAGATAACCCCAAATCAAACGAAGCCATATCAAAACGGTCCAGCTATCTGCTTTTCTAAAATCAGTCTTGAAAAGCAACAGGCACTGCTAAAATTAGGCCTAACAGGATCAGGACTGAACATTTCTTAAAAGAACTCAACATACCCTACTCGGCCTTCCAATCTTCCGTTGGGAAATTAGGCCAATGCAGTTGAGAGCGGTACATTCTAACTACTTGCACAGAAATAAACTGGAATTTAGTGAAGACTGCTTCCACAGCCTTCGTAAATGAGCGCTAAAGAAACTATCTGAAGCAGAAGCCCAAAAAAAAAATGATATATTGACCATAGTAGTGGCGTAAACCTTGAGCCAAAACAGCTGATCATCTTGAATAGAAAAAGAAAGACAGAAGTTCACAAAAGAGAAATATAAACCACTGCCAAGAGAGAGAAGCATTAAAAGGAAATTTTGAGATTTTGCTATAAAAAATACAGGGGACAAAGTCTAACCCATAATTTAATGAAGCCAATCAATGACGAGATGGAATAATTCCAATGAAAAAAGTTAAATATCTTCATCTCTCTTATTTCTAGCTAAATAATGTTAAAGAATTAGAACAGTCAGAAAGGAATAATACAATGCCAACAAATTATGAAGGCGCTGTTAGCTCATCCATCTTAACTTCAAACTCATCTCTAGTTGCTAGAATCTTCACACGAACCATACCTCTCTGCCACTCTGAATTGCCCACTAGGATAAGCCTCTCAGCATTGATTCTTTCAGCATGCTTGAAAACCCTGAATATATTACAGACAGTTAGCACAGAAGTGCTGAACAAAAATCCTGCAATGAATTCCTCATATAAATTCTATGGAGAATATCTCAAAATAAAAAGAAAATGGTATTGACGGATGCAGTCTGTATATAGATTGAAATTTGTTGTCGGATGCAAGAATAAATTGGTTTATGAGTTAAAGACTTAGGCTTCGTTTGGGACAGCTTTCTTATTGCTTCTTAAAGCGGCTTTTTAGTTAAAAAATTTTAATTTTTATATTAAAAAGCCGCTTTAAGAAGCAATAAGGAAGCCATCCCAAACGAAGCCTTAGACTTCATTTGAGATTGCTTTTTTACTGTTTGTTGAAGCAGCTTTTTAGTACAAAAATTTTAATTTTTATACTAAAAAATTGTTTCAAGAAGCAGTAAAAAAACTATCCCAAACGAAGCCTTAATGATATAAATAAAAGTAGTCTTGACGTAAAAAAATTCACAGATTATCTGCTTTTTCACAAGAAAATAAGTTTAAATTATGGAAGAGACTTATCCTTGTACGACTCTATTTTCAAAGAAAAAGAGGTCGGCAAGAAACCTTTCTAACCTTCATCAGAGAATTTTAACAAGTAGTTCCCAAGAGAATTTTTATCCAATGTACTATAATATTAAAAAGAAATTTTAGGATAAAGAAAAGTATCAGACAAATTAATGGAAATGAAGTTCAACCAGCTAACTTGCTCTGATAGTACTCAAAAATGGAAAACTGAACTCGAATGGAGAGGGTCTTAGATGCACCATTTAAGCCGTTTATCTTGTATAAGATCAACGCTTCGCCCTGTCTGTCGAAGCGAAGAAACAATTTTTAAAGCAGACCCTTCAAGCTCCTCATCAAGCAGAAATACAATGTCATCTACTTGCCGATTAAGATCAGGTAGAAGACCCTTTTCCTTCAGCAACTGCCATAAATCAAATGATGCTTGTAATGAGAGAAAAAAACAATTTAAAATCATCATATTAGGTGAAAATAAAATGTCACTGGCGATTCTTCTCCAAGTGAATGTCAAGAAAATTATGGTAATTCAGCAAATTCATCAATCTAATAATCATTTCAACTTGAACCAGCGCAACTAAGGAATTCTTACTTCAAAGATAACAGCATCCCCGAAACCAAATCCACATGCTGGAATGTCATCACTACCAAAGGTAGAAAACAGACGGTCATATCTTCCACCACCGCAAATAGCACGTAGCTTTCCTTCCCTATCAAATGCCTGGGGATTGAAAACATCAAAATATTTTCAAGGACATCAACATGTAATGAAAATAATAAGAAGAGCATACAATCTAACAAAAACACGGTAGTTCCACATAAGCTGGAAGGTTCACAGTAGCTTTAAGAATATCCAACGATGATAAAAAAAACAAAGAAAAGACCGCATGGTATCTGATTAACAGAGGCTATCCACAGATGGAGATGCTGTCCGCATTCAAAGAAACATGCAATCATCATTTGGCAACATTGCTATAAGTTCATTAAAATCGAGAACCTCAACAATTTTGATACATTAACTCCAGGTTTGCAAGATTTCTGAACCACTACATTGTGGAGAAAAACAATTCGCAGATGCATAATAGCTTAAACACAACTACGTTCTATAAATCTTAAGTTGCAGATGCATACTAGCCACCACACTATCCAATTGCGAACGGTACAGCTTCCCTTACCTTTGAGTTGATTCAGATTTTCCACATATATTGCAAAATGATAAGATTACAAAAACAATTCACACTATCCAATCTTAAGTTTCTTCTTTGCTCGTATAGATTGCAAAATTGTTTAATCTAATGATTAGAAAAATTCATGACAAAATTGAAGAGTCAAGGAATAAATTCATCAAATGATAAGAATAGATTTCTTCGGAAAAAGAGTAAGGCCAAGTTTGTTTCTCTGTTTTTTTGCCTTCTCCGTTTAGAAACGGAGGAATTTTTTTTTGGGTGATGTTTGTTTGTGACACTTTTGCAAAAATACTTTTTAGAAAATTGTATTTTTGTACTGTTTTAAAAAGCTTTAGGATATCTCCTTCTCCGTTTGAAAACTCCATTTCCTCAAACAACAGTTTTAAAACTGTCTTTTAGAAAAGGAGCAGGATAACCAAATGAAGCCTAAGGAAGTGGTCCATGTACAATCAAAATAAAAATTGTCAACTGACTTGAAAATCAAATAAAAATTTCCAATCAAGATAAATCTCAAGTTGGCTAATTCACCTTACAAACTTGAAAATAAAATGCTTTCAAATTGAATAAGACCAAATTATAAAAAGGAGCCTATTTTAAACTTAAATTAACTTAAAGAGCAGGTTAACAAAAAAATTTAAAAAAGAGCAAATACAGAACTTAATTATCCGATTTCAATAGAAACTGGAACTTCATTATCCAGTTTCTACTTTCACCAGAAACCGGTACTCTATTCACCGGTTTCTATTGAAACCGGTTTTAATACAAAAAAAAAATATTTTTCCATAGAAACCGACTTTGTATTCACCGGTTTTAAAAAAAAATCATTTTTCCTTATAAAACGTAAAAGAGATTTTAAAAATAAAATAAAATTAATTTTACTTTTCCTAATTTTTTATTTACATTGTTTTGCTTATTATTTTAATTATAACTTATTAGTATATTTTTTAATTAAATTTAAATTAAATTTATTTTTTATAATTTTAATTATAACTTATTAGTATATTTTTAAATTTAAATTTAAATTAAATTTATTTTTTATATATAACTTTTAATTTTTTATAACTTTTTAGTATTTATTATTATTATTTTAATTATAACTTTTTATATTTCGATTTAATTTATTTTCTATAATTTATATATATATATTCATTAATTTTTAATTAAATACATTTAATTTATTTTTTTATAAATAAGTAACATTAAATTCATCTAAATTTACTTTTAATTAAATATATTTAATTTACTTTTTTATAAATAAGTAACATTAAATTTATTTAACTTTTTATAATTTTTATTTCAATTTAATTTATTTTTTTATAATTAAATTTATGTAACTTTTAATTCAATAGGAAAATATTTTTTTTTATTAAAACCGGTGAATACAAAACCAATTTCTGAGGAAAAATATATATTTTTTTAAATTAAAATCGGTGAATACAAAACCATTTTCTAAGGAAAAATATTTTTTTTATTAAAACGGTGAATAGAAAATTGGTTTCTAAGAAAAAATGTTGTTTTTTTTAACCGGTGAATACAAAACCGATTTCAATAGGATTTTTTTTTATTAAAACCGGTGAATACAAAACCGGTTTCTATTGAAACCGGTGAAAATAGAAACTGGATAATGAAGTTCCGGTTTCAATAGAAACCGGATAATTAAGTTCAGTATTTGATCATTTTTAAATTTTTTCGTTAACTTGCTCCTTAAGCTAATTTAAATTTAAAACAGACTCCTTTTTATAAATTGGTCATTGAATAACACTAGCTCGATTTATGGTAGACTTTGAATCAGCACAAATTTAGTCAACTGAAAGTCTAATTATGACCTTGTTTCAATAGGGTTTAATCAACTTTGGATGCCCAAGCTGGTGGAGTATCAATATTAGACCTTGCATTATTGCATATACTTCTTTGTCATGTAAGACTCGTGAAAATAAAAAAGAGAGCAACTGTTTAGCATTTGTAGGGAAGCAATAATGGCGAGGAAGTGGTAATGACTATGAATCGGGCTCCTCAATGGACAACCACGCAATTATAATCACAATTCACAATAGATACATCACTAGGACATGACAAGCTAGTGAGAAAGCAAGGAGTGTCTGCAACAGTAACAAAATAGATTCAATGCGGTTGAGAGAAAAAATTGAGCATATGCTTTGAAATCACACCAGCTGCAAAGTTAGCATGGTAAAGGTCATCCAACAAAGGTGAAACTTAGGAGGTCGACACTCAACGATATGGTGAATCAGACAACTGGCATGGAACAGCATTCTCCTACAATTGGTGGGGTAATCTTGTCAAGGCTGAGTAATCAAGCAGTATTATTTGTTGGGTGAGAACAGCAAATAGATTGTTGCAATCTGAGAAACATATGGCGAGAAAGAAGGCCGCAATTATGGCATTGCCAATATCAATTGTGAGGCAGCAAAAGCAGTTTGCATCAACGGTTACTCCAATGGTCAAAAGCCAGATGTTTATAGAGATGAGAGATGATGGAGAGGACAGTTTTTTTTATTTCTGAGAAGAATAACAAATGAACTCTCGTCAAAAAATCAAGTATAAAGAACAAAACCCCAAGGAAAATGTAAATGCAACACAATGAATGTGGGCAAATCCTAATGTTCTCTACTGTCCATGCACAAAAGAAGCAAATCAACATACGTTAATATCCATGTTGTTGAAAATAAAGGTAAACAGAGAAAATATAGTACGATTCAATAAAGATGTAGTCCAATGTAAATGCTATCTCCCTTCTAACAGGAATAAAATTAACACGAAAAAAAAAACTACAAATATTATAAATTAATGCATCTACTGTTTATTTTCCCAAAAAAAATTTGCTATTTATTTTTCCAAAAAAAAGCCTGTTGTTTCTTCTCAAGAGCATTCTTTCTCTACCGGCTGCATCTTTTCCAAATAAAGAGATGTTGTATATCTTGCCGCCGAGCTCATAAATACTTCTCCCGGACTCCCGCTTGCCCATCATGCTTCTCAAGTGAGCTCCCACCAAGCTCGGGTTGAGCTCTTGAGCCTGGGAGTTAAAGGACGAGCCAAGTCGAGTACATTTCTTGGGCTAAATTTGAGCTCAAGCTCGAGCTCGAGCAAATTTTTTAACTGATAAGTCGAGCTTGAGTTTGTTGTGACTCGAGCTCAACTCAACTCATTTACACCCCTAATCCATTATCATCGGCATAACAAGAACTAAAAACTACCATGGACTTTGTTCAAAAATAGTCCTAAATAATCTACCAAACAAAAAATAAAAACCTGAAAAACCTTCCCAATAAGCACCAAAATATTAATAACAAATGATAAAAAATAGAGTACGTTGGCTAAGCTGTTATTTTCATGGCAGTTCACCTCGTGAGTGAGTCACCAGCTACCTGCGGTACTCATTGTTCCTGTTGCTATAGCATGCTCTTCAAACAATTGGGAATCCTTACGATATCCATTTCATCAGCTTCTTCCTCCTTTAGACCTTTAAATTGCCTTCCGCTTTAGTGCTTTTTCTCCCATAACAAACTGAGTGAGAGAGAGAGATATGTTCCTTTCCCACATTTCAAAATTCTAACATACAAGATAATTCTACATAGATTGTTAAGTTTTAAAAGAGTGGGACTGTACTACCAGTGTCATGTGTACACACAACAAAAAAGGCTGTTTGTAAGAACCTGTCAAAAAAGACCATGACTAATATCATGCATCATATTACACATCAAAAAGTAATCCTGTTGATGGACTGGCAATCTCTCATTTATTCATAACTTAGAATTGGAAAAGATAATAAACAGGGATATGTTTAAAGGCCAAAGAATACCTCAAAGACTATTCCAGTGTAATAGGCAAGTCCTCGCACAACAGATGCATCAAAGTTTATCCACTGAATATAGCCATAATGTTCAGCAAGTAAAAATAAACTCTTCAGATCAGTAACAGCCTCATCTTCCGATCCAAGAACCTCTAAGCATGGATAATGTGATATTATTAGAGCTTGTTTTCATTATCTTTTATCCTAACAAGCAGAAAAGAGATAAAAGACCAATGTCACAAATTCATATGTTATTTATTGTTTTATTCCTTTTTTTTTTTGCGGGGGTTGAGAGTACTGGAATGAGAAAAAAAACAGCAAATGAATCATAAAAAAAATCTTCCATGCACCTACCAAAAACTCAAATACATATCGTATCAATCAATACAGGTTCGTGGAGATAATAACAATACGAACCTTCAAGTTTTGACAATGATTTTAGAGACAAAACTTCAATTATTCCTTTAATAGCCTCAATGGAAACCCCAGCTGTCATCAGTTCATTCTCAATCACATCTCTAGAAACTTTTCCCATCTGCAGCTCATAACAATGAAAGAAGTCAATGTCTGCTATTGGTCTGTAGACCAAAGTAGTTTAAAAGTTAGGATGCCAATTCCTCTGAACGTAGCAACAGGAGCGGATATAAATAATGGAGAACCTGCAAAAGTTCAAATGGATATCTCAAGTAACTTGCAAGTGGACAGCATTCACTTCGCTTTGAAGTTTATGAATTATTCTAATTAATTTCATGAGTATTGATACATCATCAAAAAATTATCTTGATCGGGCACAAATCTCGAAGCAAAATCAAGTTGGAAACTTTCAAAATTAAAATTGGGATCATCCGAACTCCGATTTCAGCAAACTTACAGTCGAACTGAACGTCTCAGAAATACGAACCCAATGACACCAAATTCGACTCAATCCGAGCCCAAATGGGTCCAAATCAAGGGCCCGAAGCGCTTTTGGAAGGTTCAAAGTACAATCTGGATTATCAAACGGTTTCCAAATATGACATGCTTATAGTTGAATCGAGCGGCTTGACGAGACAAATCCAACGAGCCCAAGATCACTAAATTCTGATTTCATTAAGACATTCAAATGTCCAGCAAACGATCCACGATCAAGGGATTCAACATCGGCCATCCATCCAAACCACTCCCGATTCACCCTTGATCTTCATCCTATTTACGGGCCATGCCACTCTCAGAAATCTATAAATAGAAACCCTCTTTCTCATGAAAGGGGGGAGAGGAAGGAAGAGAAGTAAGAGAGAGATCGGAGATTGCTTTTACCTCCTCGCTCCTCCTCGACCACCGCCCGGACTTCTGCTGGACCACCACCTGACGCCCGGACTTCTGCCGGACCACCACCTGACGCCCGGACTTCTGCCGGACCCCCACCTGAGGCCCGGACTTCTGCCAGACCCCCACCTGAGGCCCGGACTTCTGCCGGACCACCGCCTGAAGTCCGGACTTCTGCCAGACCACCGTCTGAGGCCCAGACTTCTGTCGAACCACCGCCTGAGGCCCGGACTTCTGTCGGACCCCCACCTGAGGCTCGGACTTCTGCCGGACCACTGTCTAATGCCCAGACTTCTGTCGGACCACCGCCTAAGGCCCGGACATCTGCCGAACCACCGCCTGAGGCCCGGACTTCTGCCGGACCACCACCTGAGGCCCGGACTTCTGTCGGACCACCACCTAAGGCTCGGACTTCTGTCAGACCACTGTTTGACGCCCGGACTTCTGCCGGACCACCGCCTGAGGCCTGGACTTCTACCGGACCACCACCTGACGCCCGGACTTCTGCCGAACCACCCCCTGACGCCCAGACTTCTGCCGGACCCCCACCTGATGCCCGGACTTCTACCGGACCCCCACCTGAGGCCCAGACTTCTACCGGACCACCACCTGAGGACCGGACTTCTGCCGAATCACCGCCTGAGGCTCGGACTTCTGCGGAACCACCGCTTGAGGCCCAGACTTCTGCTGGACCACCGCCTGAGGCCCAGACTTCTGCCGGACCACCGCCTGAGGCCCAGACTTCTGCCGCGCCACCACTTGAGGCCCGGACTTCTGCCAGACCACCACCTGATGCCCGGACTTCTGCCGGACCACCACCTGACGCCCGGACTACTTCCGGACCCCCTTGAGGCCCAGACTTCTGCCGAACCATCACCTGATGCCCGGACTTCTGTCGGACCACCACTTGAGGCATGGACTTTTGCCGAACCCCCACCTGAGGCCTGGACTTCTGCCAAACCACCACCTGATGCCCGGACTTCTGCCAGACCACCGCCTGAGGCCCGGACTTTTGCCGGGCCACCACCTGAGGCCTGAACTTCTGCCGGATCACCACCTGATGCCCGGACTTCCGCCAGACCACCACCTGATGCCCGGACTTCCGCCAGACCATCACCTGATGCCCAGACTTCTTCCGAACCCCAACCTGAGGCCCGGAGTTCTGCCAGACCACCTCCTGACGCCCAAACTTCTGTCGGACTCATGCCTGGTCACCTACAGACCTTCCTACCTCAGTGGCCGTCAACTATGGTCTTTATGACCCCTTTCTCCTGCCGACTACGGTCCTCCCGACCTCTGTCATCAGACTATGATCTTTCTGACCTCCAACGCCAGTCGAATACGACCCTTCTGACCTCCGACGCCCGAATAAACAAGGTCCTCCCGACCTCTGTCATCAGGCTACAATCTTTCTGACCTCCAACGTCAGTCGACTAAGGTCCTCCCGACCTCTGTCATCAGGCTACGATCTTTCTGACCTCCAACACCAGTCGACTACGGCCCTTCCGACCTCCGTCGCCTGACTAAATAAGGTCCTCCCGACCTTTGTCATCAGGCTACGATCTTTCTGACCTCCAACGCCAGTCGACTAAGCTCCTCCCGACCTCTGTCATCAGGCAACGGTCTTTCTGACCTCCACCGCCAGTTGACTACGGTCCTTACGACCTCCATCGCCTGACCAAGGTCCTCCCGACCTCTGTCATCAGGCTACGGTCTTTCTGACCTCCAACGCCAGTCGACTACGGTCCTTCTGACCTACGTCGCCCGACCAACTAAGGTCCTCCCGACCTCTGTCATCAGACTACGGTCTTTCTGACCTCCAACGCTTGTCGACTACGGTCCTTCCGACCTCCGTCGCCTTACCAACTAAGGTCCTCCCGACCTCTGTCATCAGACTACGGTCTTTTTGACCTCAAACGCCTGTTGACTACGGTCCTTCCGACCTTCATCGTCTATCGACTACGGTCCTACCGACATAACAAACATGTTTATGTTGATTATTGTAATTCCCACCATGTAATGCACTCTATATGATGTATATTTGTTACATCAAGCCAAGGCCTTCTCCCGAGGAAAGGCCTCATTTGTAATCGACCGCAAACACTAGTGGATTCATTTAAACTGGGCTTGGCCCCGTGGTTTTTCCCTCTTTTCAGGGGTTTCCACGTAAAAACTCTGGTGTCTAGAATGAATGCAACATCATCTCTTTCATCTGCTTGTGTGCTGGATCTTCGTACAACGCTAAGATATTAAACTATATATTTCTCTACTGCCGCGAATATTCCAAGACGCAACAAGTATAAACGTTTATTTTAAGATAGAAGCTTTATGAATTTATCTTAAGCATTCCATGTAGATGCCAGTGGTTTTTTATTACCCTACAAATGAAATAAAACTGCACCTATTGATGAATAGTGCCTCGTCACCAGGCTTTTATTTTATTTTTTTCATGTACTTCAAAGAGTCTGAAGTTTAAAGGCAGGGTTTATGCCACAAAGCCATAGCTGATTACTTATATTATTTGAAAAAAAAAAAAGATTTCTTGTTGTAATAAAATAATTACAAGTCGCAAATTTTGCTATTTACACTCTTTTTTAATCATAAGGTATAAACTTGTTTCCTCAAATGAGATATACTACAACAACAACAACAACATCAAGCCTTTATCCTACTATGTGGGGTCGGCGACATTAATTATTTTTCTCCGTTGTGTCCTGTTAAGAGTCAAATTCTCATTTAAATCTAATAAAGAAAAATTATTTCTAATATTTTCTAACCAAGTCCTTTTAGGTCTAAACCTATCTTTCTTAACACAAGTCAAATCTAATACATCTACTTTCCTAACCGAGTCATTGGAAGGCTGCCATTTTATGTGACCAAACCATCTAAGGCGACTCTCTCTAAACTTATCTTCGATTGGAGCTACTCCAACCTTTTCACATATATGCTCATTTCATATCCTATCTCTAAGAGTGAAACCACTCATCCACCTAAGCATCCTCATCTCTGCAACACTTAACATAATATTATGTTTCTCTTTTAATGGCCAACATTCTGCACCATAAGGCATTGCAAGTCTCACCACCATCTTATAGAATTTTCTCTTAAGTTTGAGGGGACTTTTCTATGACACAACAAGCCTGATGCATTCCTCCACTTCAACCATCCAACTTGAATTCTACTAATAATATCCCCATCTAGTTCACCATCACTCTGAATAATATAACTAAGATATCTAAAATGTGTACTCTTATTAATGACTTAATCGCCGAAAGTCTAATCCCCCCACTAGATCTATTATTACAAAAATTGCACTCCATATATTCAGCTTTAAATCTACTCAAACGAAAGCCTTTAGACTCTAAAGTTGACCTCCATAATTCGAGGTTACCTTCAACTCCCTCTCTAGTTTTATCAACAAGAAGAATATCATCAATAGAAAGCATACACCAAGGTACAACCTCTTGCAAATGTCTAGTGTGAACATCCATGACTAAAGCAAAAAGATATGGGCTTGAGGCTGATCCTTGATGTAATCCAACTGAAATAGGAAAATACTACGTAAAACCACCTTGTGTTTGAACACAAGTATCAGCTCCTGCATACATATCCTTAATGGCAATCAGATGAGATATACTAAAGGTTGAAATTACTCGAGAAAGGGATAAGAGGATATATCTCAAGTATGAACTGCATAGCTGTTATATTCCTCCACCTCTCACTAAAGAAATCAAAAAAGATCAACTAGAGGCCTCTTCTTCTTTGGAGAAGAGGATGACAGGTTGTAGCAAGCTGCAGTAATGTAAACTTAGAAACAACCCAGTGAAGGTAATCAAGCAGTTACAAATGAGGAAGGAGAAAAATGACCAAGAAATAACAGCTCTGCAAATAAACCGTTATAAGGGCATTTTGCTCACATAATAAGTGCATTGTCCAGTGGTCTGACATTGGACAACTAAAGACAGGATTTGATGGCTCTGAGCTAATTGTATTAGTCAATTCAGCACACGTGATAGAAATCTTTAATTAAAAGAAAAGGACCAGAGATCAATATCTTGAACATCATGGAACTATAAACACAAACACTTATACAGGATTTCTTTAAATTGACTAATGCAATAAACCATCTACCTTAATGCAAGCAAAACCTCATCTTAACCAAAATTAATAAAAGAAAATTCATCACATCGAACGGATTTCCAGCAAATAAGTTAAATTTGCCATAGTATGCCTTGAAATTAAGGTGCAGAAACAACTTTTTTGTCACTGCTGATGCCACGTCAGTCAAAAATTTGAATGACATGCAGATTCAGTGATAACCCAGGAATATCAAGCTTTATCTACTCTGTTTTGATCTCTTACTTTAATGCATCATTCCTTCTCAGAAAGGTTGGCACATGATTTCAAATATAGAAATATCAAACTAGTTAAATAAAGATTGAAATAAGAGCGAAAAATGGTAGAATGGAAGTGCTGAGAAGCTAATGAAATGCAATAATGCATTAAGAAAAGTGGAATAAAAATATGGACTGCAATCAAGTTCTGACAAGGCCTGATATTGAAATGACACCTCGGTGTGCCCCAGATAGAACACGTATATATAATCTCTAACAGCAGGATGTAAAAGCAAAAGTTCTGAGTTTTATTATATGAAGGAAGCCAACCTTATCAACAATAACACAAACTTCTGCAAACAAATGTTCTGGTATAGAATGCAGTTGCAGCACTGCCTGAAGAACCTGTTAAAAAGAATAGTAATGAGATTGCGAAATAGATTTAGATGTGTGGCTATTGCAGTGCCTTGATCAAAGTGCAGCAAATCAATGAAATGAAGGACTTTGACAGAAAAACCGAAAATTAAAAGATACTAATAATAAAAAAAACAATGAGATGGAATAATGAGCGGAATTGTAATAGTGATGCAGTATATTTTAGTATCACGCCATTGTCTACTAACTTACATTTGTCAGAAAAGAGGAGAAAATTATAAAAACAAGAAAATCTGTACAGCAAAATTCAAATTTATGCAAGTAATAATCCCACTAGGAAGAAACTTAAATCCCTTTAAAAATTTAAAAATCCAAAAATTCTTGTAAACACAAATGTCTGAATATCCTGAACAGAAGAACGGCTAAAAACCGTTTTCATCCGCATACAATGAAATTAATTCATTCAGTATCATTTTGTCCCATAAATATTGGCGACATGGGCAGGCAATTTATTCTGGAGCATTAAAGCACCTCCAAAAGTTGAGGAAACAAAGCTCTAATAAAAGAAATTAAAGATTGATGAAAGCCATCGTTTGGACAATAATAAAAAAGCCTCAAAAACGATAATAAAGATGAGAGAACAGATAAAACTAAATATAAAAGATTAAGAATGTAGTAAAACCTCGCACTTGAAGATGAAAAAAAAAAACATTGCTGCAGATGGCCAGGACAACAATTGAAAAGAAAATAAAAAAGAGAAAATGGATAAAACTAACTAGAAAAGATTAGAGTGGCAAAGCCTCACGCTTTAACAACAAGATTATCTCTCATATAGGGGTTTTATGCCTTACACAACCTCAAGGATAAAAATCCCAACATGAACATAAGGGTCATCATATCAAACATATGAATTTTAGTTGTCATCAATTACTTGAAATATCTTAAGAAAATTTTATTTATAGATGAAAGATAAAAAAACTACTGAACAACTTAATGAAATAAACTAAAATAACCCTAACAAAAAATAAAAATTCTAACTTTTTTGTCCGCATCAATTCCCCAGTCTACAAATCACCCTATTCCGACAAGTGGAAGTGGCATTAGATTCAGAAGATTCAACTCTAGGCAGTATGACCTGTCAACCAGGGTGATCTAATGGAATGTTTTACTTCCACCCAGCGAAAAGACAACATGGTCTGCAGGTAACTACAACAATCTTATATGGATGGATATGCAAGTATCAATGTTATAGCAACCTTTGGCAAAATAGAAAATCCATCTTACGTGGAACTAGAAATGCTCAAGTTCAATTGCGTAAGAATTAAATAGGAGCCCCTAGTGTCTATCAAACAATAATTGGCACGGAAGCAACTTTTTGTCAGGCTCAATGAATATGTACATACAAACCTTTCGGCTAGAAATTCTAATCCCAACATCAGAGGATGTGATCCCAAGTCGTCCAAATAGAAGGACAATAGCATGAATAAGTTCAGCCTCGGCCTGTACCAATAGTTAGTAAGTCTACAACAACAATAAAAACACAAGAAACATACATAAAACACATCAAAATGACATTTTTGGGGCCAAACTATACTCTTAAGGTATATTATAAAATTAGATATTGATAGCAGTAAACAGCATATTAAGTGAGATTGAAAACTCGTGTTTTGACAATATAAAATAGTTAACAAGAAAAGGTGATTTCTATTATCCAGGGAAACACTAAATTATCTAAATTAAAGACCAGAGCCCTCCTACTAACTCCCACAGAAAGTACATGTGATGTTCACTACACGCCTCAACCTTTTGACAGGCAGAATGTTTTCATAGAGATTTTTTAATTTTTAAGAAGAAGAATCTAGAAAAGATTGAGATTTATTACCAGATGCATTAAAATGTTGAGAAAAAAATTGCTAAGTTTAGGGCATAGACTTAATATGTAAAGGCATAATTCAAAATATTAAAAATCCACATATTATTTAGATTTCCAACATCCAGAACAAGCCTCATTATCTGATAGACTTGTTCTTCTAAAAGCACAAACTTCAATGCAAAAATAAGTCCAAAAGATGTTTTTTACCGCATTCCACGATATCTCTGCAAGAAGTTCACCATAGGTAGTTTGTTCCTTTTTGAGGTGTTACTTCATGATACTGTGGAGGAAGGTGTAATCATGATTTTGAAAATTGGTCCGAACCGGCCGATTCGACCTGTTCAACCATGAACCAGTCATATGGCCGGTCCAGTCCTCCTTAAAAATCGGCTCAGTATCAAACCGATGTGAACGGGTTTGAACCACCAGTTCAACTGGCCAACCATTGAACCGGTCTCGATTTTTAAGAATCGGCCGGTTCAATTGATCTCTTACTTAAATAATTAAATAAATTAATTTAATATAAAATATTTAATTAAATATTAATTTAAATATAATAGGGGGATTGTGACTTAGGGCAATCAAGTCATTAATAAGAGTACACGTTTTAGATATCTTAGCTCTATTTTTCAGAGTGATGGTGAAATAGATAGATGGTTTAAGTGGAGGAATGCATCAGGCTTGTTGTGTGATAGAAAAGTCCCTCTCAAACTTAAGGTAAAATTCTATAAAATGGTGGTGAGACCTGCAATGTTTATGGTGCAAAATGTTGGCCATTAAAAGAGAAGCATAATATTAAGTTAAGTGTTGTAGAGATGAGGATGCTCAGGTGGATGAGTGACTTTACTCTTAAAGACAGGATAAGAAATGAGCATATACGTGAAAAGGTTGGAGTTGCTCCAGTGGAAGATAAGATTAGAGAGAGTCGCCTTAAATGATTTGGTCACATAAAACGGCGGCCTTCAGATGACCCGATTAGGAAAGTAGATGTATTAGATTTGACTTATGTTAAGAAACGTAGAGGTAGACCTAAAAAGACTTGGTTAGAAAATATTAGAAATGACCTTTCTTTAATTGATTTAGATGAGAATTTGACTCTTAACATGACACAAAGGAGAAAAAGGATTCATGTACCCCACCCCACATAGTGGGATAAAGGCTTCTTGTTGTTGTATTAATTTAAATATAACATATTTTCATTTAATAATAAGCCTAAATTTTTATAATAATTATTTACAATCTAAGCATGAACACATGTCCACATGGTCCCACCACCCCATATGGGCTCTTAACACATAATAACAAGAAAAGTTATATGAACAAAACAAAATAGCACTCCCACCTAGGAGTAAATAACTTAGTTGAAACTTGAAATTTCTACTTCAAAACACATACATAATATAGTTTTATACATATTTTTTTAATATGAGAATAATATTTATTTTGTTGATTAATTATATTTAATTGTTTATCTATTTTATTTTTTATTTAAAATATAGATCATTAAAAATTAATTTTTATCTATTTATTAATTATAAATAATATAACATGAATGATTTAAAGAAGTAAAAATATAATGTAAATTTAATATATAATTTAAGGTTGTAAAATTTAACTAAATATAAATATAAATTAATAATAATTTATAATAATTTACATTAAATTTAACATAAATTAGTAATAATTTATATTAAATGTGTAAGTTTGAATATAAACTAAATTTATTTTTAGCCATAAATTTATATCATTATATAATTATTCTATCATTATTATATTATTTATTTTTATTTAAATAATTATAATATTTATTACATCATCCGATTCAACCCTGGTCAAACCATTGAACCTTTCATTTTTCTGGTTTGACGTCCGGTCTGATTTTCACAACCTTAGGTGTAATAATATAAAATGGAATGAAGAAAATTCGTATACAATCTTATAAATTAGTAAAAAAAATCTGTGAAGGTTATGCCGCAAACCATTTGTTTATGATAACATAGTAATGCTTTATGAGGGTGGGTCTACAATTAAAACTCAAAGGCTATATTTAAATGATTCACTGTTATGAAGCACAGACACGGACATAACGACATGAATACAACATGACACAGACACGTTAATAATTAAAAATATAGGACACGAACACGAGTTGGATGCGATATTATAATCTTTATATCATAAAAATAGTATACAAAATTTGAATAAGCAAAATATTAAGAATAATTTATAAATAATAAGTAATTTAATTAGGATTTATGCTTAAAATGATTAATAATAAGATGTTAAGAATAACACGTCGATGTTGTGTTAAGTATCGAGAGGGGAGACAACAATGCTCTTGATAGTTGGTTATCGTAGTAGTGTAATGGGCATCGGGAATTGATGTCAAGACAGCGCCATTCATCGATCTAGAGATGACTTAGGTCGTCGATGCTAAGATGATATTGGACAAACATGAGATGTTGAAATGACACAAAGATGTGATTGTGGGTGTTGAAATTGCTGGCGTTATCAAACTTTGATGTTAAGATGGTTTTGAAATACTGATGTTGTAAGGACATTGGAAGTCGATACTGAAATGATATCGAGTGTTGTTATGAAACTTTAGCCGCAACCTACTAGAGAGAAATGAAAATTGAAATGTTCAGGGAATGGGGTATTGAGTGTAGGAAATTAATTTGGGGTTTTGGATAAGAAAAAAGAAATTTAGCTTTTGTTTTTTACTAAATAAAAATTTTAGATACAATAAATTATATTTAAAATTTTTCATAAAATATTTTAAGCACTGGTGTTAGACATGCGCGTCTGATTTATTTTTAAATATTTGTTTAATCGGACACGTCTTTGGCTTGTTCGACACATGTCAGAGATGTGTCGTATACAATACATGTTGGATACTACATACTTTTTTAGGAGAAGTATCAGTGCATCATAGTTTCACTGGTAATTTCAACACTACAAACCTCTGAAAAATTAAGAAAATCTTGTGACAATTATCATGCACCTACCATTTAGGTTCAGTTGCCATTATCAATGCTTTAAAGGGTTGAGATATACAGCAAGTCGTTTCACTTGACATTAAATGAGGCATAAGCCCCGACACTTGCAAGAAAATAAACTAAAATAAATTTCAATCAATAACCATTACATTCATATTCGAAGATTGAAGTCCAATTGACACAAACATATAAAATTAAACCAAATAGATGTCAAATTAAAACAAGACAACCCATATACTGCCAAAATTCTGCATTCCTCCAGCTCCTCATCCTCCAAATCTCCTTCTAGTATTGAAGCCGCATGTAGGTACTAGTTGAGGTATTCCAAATTAAAAATCGGGAGCAAACTGCACCTCATTTAAGTGATTATTCTAATCTTCTAATACATTCACAGATTATTTATATATGCTTTGAATTTATTAGTTTGAGCTAAGATTAAGGTAAATTAATGTTGTCCTTTAAAATTCTTACTTAAAAAATCGAAAAGTTATTCATAATAGAATAGAATTTAATTATTTGGTAATTTTAAATTGATTTTAGGTCATCTGCCTCGCCGACATGGTACAAAAGACATTCCCCATTATCATAGGGTGTCTGCCTCGCCAACATGGCAGAAAAGACATCCCCCATTATTATAGGGCGTCTGCCTCGCCAACATGGCACAAGGGACATTCCCCATAGGTCAGACGCTCCCCCCATTATCTCAAGGAAAATTTGCTTTGACTTGCCTTGAGGTGAGTCAATAAAATGACCCAAAAACGATTTTTAAAACATTGGCCATTATTGACAAGTTGTCAGAAACTAATATACAAGAAATAATGGCAAGCAGCAGCTCCTCAAATCATACCCTGACTTTAGAGAGGCCAATTATATCCATATTCCATTGATAGTGCTCCCTGCGCCTTCCTCTTGTCATACGCTCATACCGCCAGCATTGTCCAATGGTGAACCACTTCAAAGGAAGAGAGACTGATTTTCTATACATGAAAAAATATGATGCATCAAATTCTGCCCAAGTGATTTATAGACTTTTCAAACCTGCAGAAATTAAGAAAATAGTAAAATAGGCATACATATTTCTTCAAAAATTGAAACTGAAGGAAACTGCTTATAGAGGAAGATATATAATAATTAATAATTTATTTATTATGCTCAAAAACATTGCAGAAGAGGAACAAGAATATGTATACCCCTGCTTGATCACAAGACGTGCTAATGAAGGCGTGATTTCAGGCCTCAAAACAACACGACGACCACCTTTATCTTCAAAGTTGTACAACTGACAATAAGAAAACAATTCATTCATTACGATTTCTGCCCAAGCCTAAATAAAAACTTCTTTCTCTAAATGGAAAAAAGGCAAGCAAAACCATCAATCTTGGGCATGCTATCATTTGGCTTTATTAAGTAGTATTCGCTGCATTTGTGATACCAGAATATAACCATGCATGATTATTAAACTAGGACCTTCCTCGTGAAAAACAGTTAAATCCTATTTCTTAACAATTATTTAACTTCAATGCACCACAGCAAATGGGTCAACAAGTAGCAAATAAATGATTGTGCCGTACGATTTAGGCAAAAAATCAATCATGCAAACATTGTTTAAAATTGCGCAATATGACTCGTCTCAGCACAATTCCAGTGAAAAATATCTTGAGGCTTACGCCTCAAGCTTTTTTTTATGAAGCTTGTGCCTCAACTTGGTTGAGGCCCGCCTTGTGGTGCGCCTCGCCTCGCTGGTGTGAGACGTACGCCTCACCCTATTTATATAAATTTTTATTAAAACTTATCTAAATCCTAAACTAAAACCTCGAACAAATCACGCCTTTATGCACCCCTGAGTCGTATCAACTTCCTCTCAATTGTCTCAACCTTCAGCCCACCATTTTCGCTGCAGCCACCACCATCATAGCCGCCACCGGGGATCGCTTGAAACCCGCACACCACCACCTCCTCCTCTAAAAATTATAGAGTATTAATCTCATTTTTATGCTTATGACAAATATTTATGAAAGAGGAAGATGTCTAAAATAAATGAAGAAGAAGCAAATTGAAAAGCATAGACTCGACATAATGAAGTAAGGGAGAGACCAATTTATTATGACGACAACTCAAATAAAGACCCCTCAGTGATCACAGTACATATGATTTTTGAGTTGTTGCGAACTATTCCAGCTTTGTTTAGGAATTAAATGTGAATGAGTAGGGAACTGAGAAAGAAGGGATTTGAAGTTGAACTTGATATTATATGATACTTTTATGCAATTCTTATGTTTTTCATTGTTTTGCTCTCACGCAATTTATCACTTGTCACTTTACGTCTTTTGTAATTTTTTGTTTCATATATATGTCAATTTGTTACTTCATTGTTCAATGAAAAATTAATATGTCATCCTTTAACATATTATTTAGGCAGTATATAAAAAATCGTTTTTAGCATTTATTTTCACTTTATGCAATTTTTGAATTTTGAGGTTTACACCTTGTGGCTTAAGCCTCGCCTCACGAACTAAAAATAACTCAATACCCAATTACGCAATTTTAAACCTTGCATGCAAATGCACATAAGACAATTTATTTCATATGGAGATAAGTTCTGAAGAAAATAGCAAGTACAAAAAGTAAGTTGATGATTTCAACACAAATGAGAAATGTTAAGAAACATCTATGAAAACACTAAAGGAAGATTAAATGTGAGGAAACTACATTAAAGCAAGTTTGAGAATAAAACCTAATGGTGGTAAAGGAAATGAGTGGGACAAAAGCTAGCATGACTATATGTTGTCCAAAAATAATCAAGTAAAATTATCTCTAAATGTAGATCAATGGGAATAAATGAAATGAAATTTTTTTCACAAAGCCAACCTTAGATGGTTGGAGGAAGATTAATAAGCAATGGGATGATGATGAAATTTAAAATGCAGATATAGATATGGCATGAGATATTCACAATTTATTTTGCTAATGAGGTTGACACTTCGAAGAAGAAAGGTCAAAACAAATTATATTCTTCTCTCATAACCTTCTTAATGGAACCTCAAACTCTTGCTAAGTTCAATCAATTAATAAAATGAACCATGAATGATATTTGCCCAAATCAAATTTTAGCGTAGAAATAAACCACAGAGGTTCAAAATGAAAGATTGATGTGTGGTTGTTCATTAACAAGTTGCAATCGAATCAAAATACTACAATATTACATCCATAAGGATGCCGCATTTTCTCAGCATTTCAATATTAGCTCTTCCAAAACAAAATTATGTTAAGAAAAATATCAATTCACACCAAGCAGGCTACGTACAACTCTCTTACCATTCATAAAAAATTATAACCAATTTTAATTTTCCTTATGTTCATCCAGTCCCATTTGATCTTGATATTAGTAAATCTAGCAACAAGTAGGCCAAGGTTCAAGCTATTCACATCATGAGAAAGTCCAAATATCCCATGCCATAAGCTAAACTGGGAAAGGCATGGGGATTGCTATCTGTATCAAAGCCTAGTCCAATTACAAACATAAGACATGTACCTACAAAAGCTAATCCATGCATCCCAATTGGGTTAAAACACATGGCTTGGGAATAACAATAGAAAAAAGGCCTTTATTAATTATGTTCAATGACTCCTATGCTCTCCATTTTACATAGAATACCATAGAATGTACAGAAAATCATATTATTAATAGTAAATCTTTACAAATGAGTTGCAATATCTTTTATTTCTGAAATATGACTTCAACGCTTGACCATAATATTAATTTGGCCTCTCAGACCATCATGGGTCAGAAGAGAAAAGAATGAAGACCAGGAATATTGCAAATCCTAGCAAATACAAAATAAATTCTCCAGAAAGAAATGTCTGTAGTTCATTCGATTGTTTTGTGCACTCGTGCTAACGTCTTAACTATCATGGTATATCATCATAATTTAAAGAAGTGCTTGATGATTGAACCACGCTAAAAACATTTTTGTTATAAGAACAATTAAAGCAATTAAAGCTGGACGACAAACAAAATCAATTCAGTCATGTAAATAGTTGAATTGGAACAAGTTCACCAAAATTGATGATGAAAAAACATTACTAAAAAAGGAAGCGGGTTTAAACAACTCTCAAATACTTCTCTTCTTATCAACTAACAAAAAAATGTAAAGCAGAATGAACCTGCTGGGTGATCTCCTCCCCGCCTTTTCTAATAAAAAGTGCTTCTGACTCGAGGACCGGAAAGTCGACCTCCTCGAACGACAGCAGCCTAGATACCTTAATAGCAAACAAAGATGAAACAAAAACCAAAAAATCACGAAAAGGGGGCATAAGCACAAACACCTGAAAAATGCAATTTTCTCAATTCAAAAAGCCCAATCTTTTACCTCTCTGAAGTTGTTGAAAAGCCAATTCCGCAGCCGCATATCCTCCGGGGGAAAGTCCCTTGTTCCTCTGGGCGGGTTGACGTCTACCAGGGACCTCTCCGATGCCACAGACACCAAAGTATCATCATCTGTACTAGGCGGTCGAGCATTATCTGAAGTACGTCAACGAGTTGGCAACTTGGAATGAAAGCAGTTAGGTTTAGTAAAAGCAGGGAGGATGGGGTCGGAAGAAAAATCTCACCTTTGGTTGCGGTGGAGTCCACGGAGGCGGCAATGGGAGCGGAGAGCGGGCGAAAGAACAAGCGCCGGTGTGCCCTACTTAGGGGGAGAGCGCGAGGTAGGGAAGCGGGGGGTTTCAGAGATAGGTAGAGGCGTGGGATGATGTGCTCGATAGAAGAGGCAATGGACATGGCGTCCTCGAAACGATGAGAACTCGAGAAGTGTGGTGATGGCGAATAGGGCAAAAATGATCTTCGACGAGCAATTGCGCGCTCACTGTGACGATAAATTAGTTTGGAAGTAAATTTTAATACACTTTATAAAAATAGAAAAAAAAAAAAATTGGGTGTTTTTTTGTTAGCAAATATTATATTTATTTTAAAACAAATAAAATAAGTTTGAAATCTTTCCAATCAATTTTTTATACGTACATTCTATTAAAAAAAATTTACGCCAAAAGTACACATATTCTAGTTCTCATTTAAAAATGTGTATTAATTTTTTTATACAAAATAAATTTTATTAAGGAATAGGACTAACATCTAAATTCATTTTCAAAGTATTTCTAATTTGCCCAATTTGTTGAATTTAGAAAACAAACAAATGATGCCAACTTCATGCGATGATCTTGTTTTTTATCATTATGAAACCTCCCGCATTGCAATATCTATTCTGCAGCAGCTCGATTTCGACTCAATCTTAATCATTTATCATGTTACTGCAATTGCCTAATGTTGTTATCTCATTCTTATGGTCGTTTGGGTTCCTCGCACATACATGCATCGCTGCAAACACAACTAACTACAAATCACTTTCAGATCAAAATTGGATTTGTGGTTAACTCGAACCTACTCGAACCTGACCTGTTTATAAAACGATTCAACCTAAACTTGAATTTTTTAGGTTGAGTTTGGGTCAAATTGGCAGGTGGGTCATTTTTTTTTATGCTCCTAATTGTTGCCATCATCACAGTCATCGCCACCATCCTGCCAATCTCATCTTGTGTCCTATAATTTAATAACAAAATAAATTTAAAATAATATATTAATACAAAAAATTAATTCACATTACTGTTATTCAAACAATACAAAGTGATATTCTATATTTATTTTAAACCCGATCAAATACAAATATTATTTTAGATGATTGAATTTATTTTAATATGCATTTAAAATATAGCTTACTCTAAATACTTACAACTGAACAGTCCCTAAACTACTATTAAGGAGGGTGCATCACATATATGATGTAGAAGTGAAGGCCTTGGAATAGCAGTGCATTGAAGAAGGCTTTCTCCGAGGCTTTTTAAAAGGAGTGCATCTAGTATAGCGTAAAATCGAAGTTAAAGTTGAAGGGTTAACACCTAGCCAAGCTTCTGATGATTCCCCTTTAGATTCAAGCGATGATGATATTAAGAGCGAGCTAAGGAAAATCTTTTTCAGTGATGACGAGGTTGTTGAGATTGTGTAGTATTTCTTTACCGCTAATTGTATCTGTAATAACTCGTATGTTGACTCTGTTAAATATTTTTTCCTAGAGTCAAAATAAGTCCAAATCACAAACCATCTTCACGTTAACGTTGTTATTATAGTATTTTACTTGTAAGATTTTTTTCGTGATTTTTGGGCACTTGTGAAAATTCTTAAGAAATTGGTACATATCGGTACAAGTAAAAATTTTGGAACCATTAGGTGTCTCTTTTGCAAATCAATTTTATCAATATTTTTTAAATAAAATGATTTTTTTATGAATATTTTCAGTAATTTTTAAAGTTTTAAAATGATTTATTTAAATTTTATATTAAAAAATTAATTAAATTAAATAAATATATTATATATTATATATTATTTTATTATAAATATCAAAAGCCACGGATGCTTATTAAATACATTTTATTTTTCTTTCTAATTTCGGCAAACAGAGATCTATTAAGGGAAATGAGAGGAAAATGTGAGGAGAGAGAAACATAAATTTAGGATTTGGAGGTCGCAAAGCGATTTTCATCAGTCGGCTCAATTGGGAGATTTACTCGTCTCATTATAAGGAATTATTATCCTATTTCTAATTTCAAAGATTTTGTATTTTTTATTTTTTTATGAAATTTATGTTTCCGTTACCGAAAAATAAGAATAATTTTGTATTTGTAAAATTTTCACCAAGTTACTTTTTATATATTATAAAAATTAAGATTATTAATATTTTGAATATTTATTTGAGATTTTTCACTGGGTGATTTTGAAAATATAGTAATTTTTTGCCTATTTAGAAATTTATTTCGACGTATAAAAATATTAATGTAGTTCAACTAAAATTTTAGAATATTATTTTATATAATATTTGATAATTTAGTTAAATTTTAAAAATATATTTTTTTGCTCAGTATAATTTTTGTTGTCTACCGTTTGGACATTTTGCCCTTTTCTAAATTAAGCTCAATCAATGCATTGAAAATGAATGTGGATATATGTTTAAGATTATTGTTATAGTATTGTGATGATAATGTGTGATAGTATTATTATAATAATGTGTGTGTAAAAGATAAGTAAAGATTGGTTGACTCGTTGGTTGGATACTGATGGTGGGCCGACGGGCTTTCCTTTAAATACTGTGATTTGGTGTTATCCTCTACTAATTCATCTAATACACTGATTGGAAGTTATAAGGAGATGATTACTGTGACGACTTTATTTATTGAGCCAATGGTTTACTGATACTAATATAACACTAAAAAATACTGTGATAATTAGGACTTGTTACTTATTTAGTGTGACTACTAAAATACATGTTCTTGAGGTATTGTTCTTATTATTGTACGAATTTATTATTACTGTATAAATTTATTATTATTGCATTATTCTACTGCTCATATCATTGAATTATTACTGATATTAATATTGATACTATTTGATACTACTGATTCACTGTATTGATACTAAGTATGTGATATTCTGACCACGTAATATAGAATACCTGGATAGCATATGTACATTCCTATATGATTTTACTACATTGATTTAATTTCAACAGTCTTTATTGATGTTTGATGTGATGCTTTATCTGATTTTTATGCTGATTGATATTACGGATATAACAATTCCTTTATAGATTTGATACTCGTATAAATTTACTACTTTACGGATACGACAATTACTTTGGTCGATCAAGTGATTAATAAAAGTACACGTTTTAGATATCTTGGATATATTGTTTAGAGTGATGGTGAAATATATGGGGATATTATCAGCAGAATCCAAGTGGGATGGTTGAAGTGGAGGAATGCATTGGGCTTATTGTGTGATAGAAAAGTACCCATCAAACTTAAGGAAAAATTCTATAAGATGGTGGTGAGACCTGCAATGTTTTATGGTGCCGAATGTTGGCCATTAAATGAGAAGCATAATTCTAAGTTAAGTATTGCAGAGATGAGGATGCTCAGGTGGATGAGTGGCTTTACCCTTAGAGATAGGATACAAAATGAGCATATTCGTGAAAAGGTTGGAGTAGCTCCAGTGGAAGATAAGATTAGAGAGAGTCACCTTAGATGGTTTGGTCACATAAAACGACGGCCTCCCGATGACCCGGTTAGGAAAGTAGAGGTCTTAGATTTGACTTATGTTAAGAAAGGTAAAGGTAGACCTAAAAAGATTTGGTTAGATAATATTAGAAATGATATTTCTCTATTAGATTTAAACGAGAATTTGACTTTTAACAGGACACAATCGAGAAAAAGGATTCATGTAGCCGACCCCACGTAGTGAGATAAAGGCTTGATGTTGTTGTGTTGTTGTACTGGCTTTTACACTATAGTGTTTTACTGTTTACAGATTCTACTACTACTACATATGAATTTTACTATTTCTATACTGATTCAATGATCATATAAATATAACTGCTATTGATATTATGAGCACGTGAAATAAAATACCTAGATAGCCTATATATATTCCTATATAATTTTACTATGTTGATTTAATTTTAACAATCTTTACTGATATTTTGATTTGATGCTTTATCCAATTTCTATACTGATTGGTATTATGAATATGATGATTATTTTATAGATTTAGCACTCATACTGATTTACTGCTTTATTAGATTTCATACTATATTATTTTACTGTTTACAAATTCTACAACTGTTGCATATAAATTTTGTTATTTTTGCATTGATTCAATGATCATATGAATGTAACTATTATAAATTGATTGATGACATGCATATTGCTTATTTGTCGTTGTTTGAATTTAGTTATAGATTTTGGTGTCATGCTGGGCTTTTTAGCTCGTTATATATGGTTAAATGATTTCAGGTCAAGGTAGGGGAGCATGAGTGTGGGCTTATCAAGATTCCTTAAAGTTCAGGTTCTTTTTGTTTTAACTATTCTTTTAGGACCGAGTAGTTATAATATGATTGTGTATATCATGAGTAGTGTACATAACTTTTCAGAAAATGAATTATATAATTTATTTTTATTATTTATTAATGATATATTATATTAGATGGCTCTGATTGTTATTTATTAAAAGATAAAATAATTATTCTTCTAAATTATATTCTAGGACATCACAATTGGTATCAAAACATAGTTGTTAGAAGAAATGAATTATAATCAGGGCTGTAAGATTTTATTGAGTGCTAGGTAGAATGGGTAGTTTAAAGTGCGTTATTTTGTAAATATTATTACATGTATGTATTATTCAAATCATACTAAACTGTGCAGGTGAAAAATTGAATGAATCATTCAGAGTCAAATATACTAAATGAGCAACACAATACAGCTCCAGTGCCATCAAAAAGTATGATGCAGTTGGCTACTATTTTAGCACTTGGGATGAGTTCACTATAGTATTCCAGAGTCGAAAGGTACCGTTAGTTATATTCCTGTTTGAAGGTGAGGCAAAGAGATGATGGATTAGATAACAAAGAGAGAAATTTTAAAGGAAGGCAAATGCTGAGATCACTTGAGATGAGTTCACTATAGTATTCAGGATATGATTTGTACCTCTGTCAGCCCGACAACAAATGCATGAAGCTTTTATTAAGTTGAAGCAAGGATGATTCTGGGACATTACAGTATCACTTTATCTTTCTTAGTGATTGTTATATGTATCAGATATTTGTGTTCATATATTGTGTATGTGATCTTTTATGATATAGTAAATAGTTGTTGATAATTTTTATTTTATTTCAAGTTGGATGGTGAAAATTATTTTAGTAAACTCACTCAACCTAAGTGAATTTGATTGGCGTCCACCTAGGGTGCTTGGCCTATCCGAGATTGCTAGTCATTGCTTGATGATGTTTAACCCGTGTTGAAGAGGTCAGATTAAATCCCCCAGGATTTGATCATCTAGCGATTGAGATACATAAAAGATTGTGTATTTCTCAAATCAATGATTTAAAGATTGAATTGATATCCTCCTAGAAAAATAAAAGGGAAAGAATAGTAAGAAGAAAGAGAAATTTGAGATCTCTCTGGCCACCAAGCTCCTCCTCGACCACCGTTAGACCACCGACCGTCGTCGGACCACCGTCAGACCATCGACCGTCGTCGGACCACCACTAGACCACCAGCCATCATCGGACTTCCGCCCGGTCATCGATTGTTGTCGGACTTCCACCTGTGCACCAACCGTCACCAGACTTTCGCCCTACCACTAACTAACACTAGGACTTCTACTCGGCCGCCGACCATCACCGAACCTCTGCCTGACCATCGATCTTCGTCGAACTTTCACCCGGTCGCCAACCGATGCCAGACTTTCTCGTGGCAGCCAACTGTCGCCAAACTTTCGTCAAGCCGCCAACTAACCCTGAAGTTTTGCTCGGCCACCTATCAATGCCAGACTTCCGCCTTATAGAAACTTAAGCTGAACTTCCACTTGGCCACTGACTGATGCTGGATTTTCGCCCAACTCTCTAAACTATTATAATTTCACCATCGTTAAATTAAAAGATGGATCAATCTTTGTAATTCATTCAAATACTAGTGAAATTATTTGAACTGGGACAAGCCCTATAGTTTTTCGCTTTTTTAGGGTTTCCACGTTAAAATCTCTAATATTTTTTCGGGATTTATAATCTTCTATTTATGTGCTGAATATTCGTGCAACGCTAAGATAAACAATCATTATAGAAAAATCACGTATTATATATGAATTTGCCTGCAGAGAATTATTAAGTTTCTAACAAAATTTGAAATTTTTCAGCAAAATTTTTTTCAACAGCAAATCGAGAGTTAAAAAAAAAATTTCGTCAAAAAAAAAATTGCCGAAAAAATTTCCGACGGCTGTACGACAGAAAAATCTGCCGTAATAACTAAAAAATAAACCTACGGCTACCCGCAGCAACTGCCCTCAAGCCTGCCCGCCGTAACTATCAGCCCGTGGTGTCTGCAAGCCTGCCAGCTAGTCCGCCCACGTTGCCCACAAGCTTACCCATGACGCTTGTGAGATTCGAAGAGGGAACCTTCTTATTTTTCAAATACTCAACCACTTTGCTGTGGAAGAAAATGTATTACAAAACCTACTATTTTATATTTAAATAAAATAAAAAAAATTAAAATTTAAAATAAATTAAAATAAATTAAAATAAAATATTATAATTAATAAATAATTAATAAGTTATTAAATTAATAATTAATCAAAACATGTTATTTAATTATTAAAAATACATTAAAATAAAATATTAAAGTTAGTAATTAATTAAATTTTATTATTTTAATTAATAATTAAAATAAGTTATTAAATTAATAATTAAATTAAAATAAATTAAAATAAATTATTAAATTTATAATTAATTAAAATAATGTATAAAATTATTAATTAAGAATATATGATTTTTTCAGAAAATTTTAAATCCACCGGAAACAAATCTGCAAGAAAATCTGTTTAAAAATCAGTCGGAAATATTTCATCGTAATCTGTCGAAATTCACCAGAAAGGTGTCGGAGAATCTGCCGGTAATGGGCAATTTTCATGTAGTGAATTCCCTCACTCTACTAACACGTATATTGTAGCACGCAACAGTTTGGTGCCAAGCCACATTCGGATCCGATTTTTGGCTTGAACTTCTCGATTTGGATATTTTGGAGTCTTCATAACCATTTTGTGATGTTCTAGACTCAATTTTGATACTTTCTGAGTTAACTAGGACCTTTACAGTTGCAGTCGAGCTATTCTCAAGTTTTGAATCACATTAGAATTTTTTCAGAAGCTATAACACATATTTCGGACTTCTAGAGCTTCGACGTATGAAAATAAATGGCAACTGATGTATCATCAAAAATTTATGTTGATCAGGCACAAATCTCGAGACAATTTTGAGTTGGAAGCTTCCAAAATTAAATTTGAGGGCATTGAAATTTTGATTTCAACAAACTTATAATTGAATCGAGAGGTTTGATGAGACAAATCCAACGAGCCCAAGATTGTCAAATTCTGATATAATTAAAACACTCAAATACTCAAAAATAGTCTATAATCAAGTGAGTCGAAATCAATCGTCCATTCAAAACACTCCCAACATGCTCTTGATCTTCTCCATATTTACTGGTTATGACATTCCCTGAAAATTATAAATAGATCATTCATTCTTCACTAAAAGAGGACGAAGCAAGGAAGAGAAGAAAAGAAGATAAATCAGAGTTCTCTTACCACCAGACTTCTCTTTGACCACTCCCTGAGGAAGGGCCTCATTTGTAATCGACTGAATACACTAGTGGATTCATTCAAACTAGGGCAGGCCCAATGGGTTTTCCCTCTTTTCAGGGGTTTCCACGTAAAAACTCTAGTGTGTCTTATAAATTCTATACGATCTCTTTGATCTGATTGTGTACACATGTGCTCGATCTTCGTACAAAACTAAGACGATAAACTTTATATTTCTCTATCGCCACGAATATTCCAGGACACAACAATAATTAAGCTAACTTCTAATTAAATTATTTTTCATTACAACTTATTGATCATAATTAAAATTAACATTAAAAAATAATTTATAATTAACAAGCAATTAAATTTATAAGACATTAAATTTAATTTTTAAATGAATCAATTCAGGATTATGTTTTTTTTTATGGATTTAACAACAATTTAGCAACAATTTTATAGGATTTAACAACAATTTAGTCAAATAATTTTAAGGATTTAACATACCCAGAATTTACTAAATTCAGAATTTATAGAATTTATTAAATCATACTAAAGTTGAATCTTACTTTTGCCAAACAACCCCTAAGTTTTTAAATTTTATTCACGTGGTGCAATTTACTATTATCTATACTACTATTATAAAAGGGGCTTGAGTTTCCACCCCTAGCAAATCTTGACCATCCATTTTATTTATTCTTAAATTATCTTGACCATCAATTATATTAGAAATAATTAATAAATCAAAAAAATAATATTTACATAATTTAATGCTATTTATATAATCCTCATTCTTAATTAATTTTAAATCTTCTTAACGTTTTAATTTCTCAGTCGTTTCATTTATTTATGGATGTTTAAAGTTTCCTTATGATTTTTTAACCCATTCATGCAAAAGATGAAACGACAGAGTTCCAACTCTTCGTTTCTTCCAGAACGCCTCTTCGTTTCTCTTAATTACATATCAAATAAAACTTCGTTTCTATTAATTACAACCAATGAAAACGCCTCTTATCTCATAAGCACTATTAAACCGATTCCTCTACATATTTCATTTAAAACAATGGCTCAAGATTCCCTCCCTTAACTTTATTTCACCCGCCTATTTCCTCCGTTTTTGTGGATTTCGCTTCACGACCTGAATTCCTCGCCACCAAAATCCTCTACTATAACAGCTCCGACATCGGCTTTTCTCAATACGACAAATATTGGTCACAACTACGCAAGATATGCACAGTTGAATTACTTAGCGCCAAGCGTGTTGAGTCCTTCAGCTTCATAAGAAAGGAAGGAGATAATCTTGTTGATAAGATCTGCATGGTCATGGGATCACCTGTGAATCTTACAGAGATGTTTTTATCTTTGGCATACTCTGTCGTTTCCAGGGCGGCATTCGGGAAGGAGTGCACTCAACAGAAGAAGTTTCTAAATGCGATGAAAGAGGCGTTCAAGCACCTGTCGGGATTCAGTATTGTGGATTTTTACCCATCGTTGAGGTTTATTGGTGAACTGATGGGGTTGAGGGCTTGGTTAGAGAGAGTGCATCAGCATTTGGATGAGATATTAGAAGAGATATTTGAGGAGCATCAAGCTAAGAATCTTAGGGGAGATGGCATCGATGAAGATATAGTTGATGGTCTGCTCAGACTTGCGAATCATGGGGAGTTGGATATTTCTCTCACCATAGACAATATTAAAGCTGTGATATTGGTAAGTAATAGTTCTCTTACTTTACCTAAGAAATGTTTTTCTTATTTTTTAATAAATGATGAAAGGGTTAAGAAAAATAAGTAGAGATGGTATACGAATTGAATTGGAGTGTTTACTCATTTTAGAAGAAATTGGGCTAAGAAATAGTTTCACTTTTTTGATTTTATATAAAAGTATAACATTTTCATTGTTGGAAATGATAAGTACCAATTTACATATTTGATGGTAAAATTTAAATTTTTTATCAACAAGATTAGTTGACATTTACAAAAAATAATACTGAAGATTCAACAAACACAAATTTTATCATCTTTTTTTTCTTAGAACAAGTTTTTATTGTTTTTAGATTAATCTTGAAATTTATATTTTTGATAAAATTGCTGTAGACAAAAAAATTATATTGTAAAAACAAATGGTGATGATATGTATGTATATATTTCATGCCGGAGCTTTCATGGCAATAAAGAGATATAGAGTTTAGCATAATAGTTTTGTACGAATATCCAACACACAGATAAATAAAAGAGATTGTGGCATGTTGAAAGTTTTATCGATAGATTCAGGCACCTATAAAATACCCATAATATTGAGGATTTCATTCAAGCCAACTTGGAAGTTTTATCCATGTATATCCTAAACCCTACAATCGCCAATTCACTTCATCATAGTAGCAGCAGCATTGAAGCTCTATCAGCAGGTCTCGATGGCCGCAGTCTGCATACCGTCGAGGGCAATGGGGAAGGTTCACGAATTTCTAGCACATGCAGGAAAAGTTAGAGGATAGACACCGAAGGTGGCCAAGAAAGACAAAAAGAAGCCGAGGGGAAGGGCTTATAAGAGGATGCAATACAACCGACGGTTCGTTACTGCAGTGGTTGGTTTCGAGAAGAAGAGAGGGCCCAACTCATCGGAGAAATAGAAGACTCAGTAATTCTATTTGTTATCTTCTGTCTTCAAAATCTTTGCTTCTTTAGGGATTTTGCATATTGTTATGCTTCATGAGGCAATGTTTTGTAGTATGGAGTGCATGCTCTACTAGATCATGGAATATCTTGGTTGGTTGCAAAGCCTAGCTAGAAAATCTCTCTCTTTAAGCCGTGTCTATATGCTGTTGCAGTCCTCCTGAGATGTCTTTGTTCTATAGTTTAATCTTATTGAGTTGTATGCTTCCTATGATTTTCTATCCAAACTGGGAATAGTTCTATATCGATTTCTGCTTTATGACTAGATTGCTAGCACCAAACAAAGTGCCTAAATAATAAATAATATTTTATTATTAAATATTAATATCATAATTATTAATCATTTATTATATCTTAAGTTATTTTAAAAGTTCTAGCAACGTGTATTTTATGCACGTGCAATTAAACTAGAATAAATGATGGGAAATTTGTTATTTTCCTCTCTCCTATGCTCATTCCAAATTTCATGGCAGAATCCAAACTGAATATCAATTGAACATAGATCATTATAATTGTTTTTGTGATCACTATAATATAAATTTTATTAATTAAATATATATTATAGTAATCTTTCATAATTAATAATCAATTATTTTAGTGGAACTTGAATATAAATTTTAGTAATCTCAAACAGTATCAAAAGATAGCTCCCATTGAATATAGTTTCATATCGTAAACTCTTATCTATCTACATATTATTTGTTTTGGCCTAATAAGTCGATGATTCAACTTCTTATGATATCAACAATTCCCATGAGAGCTATATTATTAAGCATACGATGCTCTCTTTGAAACTTAGTGATTTATGCTCATAAGTAGTTTTTTTTTCTTTCAGTCAGTTTCAATCATTGATCGTTTTTATCTTCTGATAATATGCAAATATTCACTATATTCAATAAGCTACATCCTTACCATCTAACATTTTTTTTAATCAACTTAGCTATAATGAGTAAAACTTACAAACTTATCAAAACTTTTAGATGCAAATGCATTCAGATTAATACAATTATTTTATATCACATATTGTAATGATCTCAACATAAACATAAGGATTGAAAATCCACATATATGAAGCAAATTTTTTTTTTCTATTGTATTATTAAAGAAAGTTATCCATGTTTATAAATGTGTTCCTATTTACATGAATTGTTATTGTATATTTTTGTCGTTCAAATTACAGCTTTTGAATTCAATCCTATCTTACTCATGAAGTTGACATGTCGATCTATTTAAATACTCACACAAATGCATATTACTACTTTTACAGAACTATAATGGCTTACTTTTCATCCCGTAATTCTTCATTTTCTTCTTTATTGACTAATTTAATAGTCATTTTCAGAAATTCATCAAGATTTTGATGAAGAGGTTTTTAATTATTTATATTATATTTAAATAAAATTTCCTTCAAGAAAATTATATTTGCTAGAGATATCACTTTAAATATTTCTCAACAATAAATTTTACGAAAGAAAAGTAAGAATATAGATTATATGAAAAAAGATGTGATCTTATCCGTGGGTTAGTGTTAAGCTTATCATAAACTTCAGCATACTCATAATCTATCTCATGTATTTCTTTGGATTGTTTAATGATGGATACTATGATTGCAATGTAATCCATTCTTTGATTGATGCACTTACTTATTATTTTATTATTATTATGAGTGGGAATCATTTTTATGGCTTGCATAATTTACATTTAGATTTTCTAGAGGTGTGTCTCCCAATTATTTCAGTCTTAAAATTGACATTATAGCTTGCTTTAGACATGACTTACTAAGAAATTAATACTATTTTCTTTCTTCTTACCTCTACTTCCAAAACATATGACATTGTATTATTCAATATAATAATTAGATTAATCATTCAGTGGTTTAGATATTGGTAGATACACTCTTAAATAAAAAATATATTGGTAGATACACTATTAAATCAAACATATTTGTAAAAAAAATATTTAGAGTTGCATATTATTTTAACTATACTATTCTAATTTCATCTTATGATTGATATGAATAGAAAGTCGATGTAATTATCTCAAAGAAAAATTGGCTAAACTTAATTAATTTATTTGAAATTGACTTTGAATATAAGTCACACAGGGTAATCTTTGTATAAAAACATGATAATAATGTTTTTTATGCCATAAAATTTTAATAATTCAAATTTAAACATATCGTCAGGTTTGATGCAAAGACACATCTACAAAATATCAGCTCAAGCATATAAACAATCAAAAATTAGGAATGAAATATTATTTGAGGCTACTTTGTCCTTTAGACTTGGGAGGAGAAAAGACGATAAGTTATTGTTTTGATCTAACTTGGATCGAAAGGGGAAATATGAAATGGTGAAGAGAAGGTGTGTTGATGCCTTGATGGTGAGATTTAATTTTGATAATTCAAAATTATTAATTAATATTAGATTAATTAAAAACTGAAATGGTGATATTTAATATTAGATTAGAAATAATTGAATCATAAATAACTTCTTTATAAAAATCCCTTCTTTCTGAAAAATAATTTTTCTGATTGATTATTACAATAATTGAAAATCATAGAGCATTTACTATCTAACAATCAATTAAAACTTAATTAAAAGATTGATTTTTTATTCAAATATGTAAACACAACTTATTTTTTTCTCTAAAAATTTAAACGCAAAAATTTCAAACATTTATCCAAATTTTTCTTGAAGGGCTATAAATTATAAAATTTAAGATTATAATAATTATTGGAATATTCATTGAGCTAGAGTTATACTTGCTTCTCTATTTAAAAAGAAAACTAAAATTTATAAACTATTTTTTGTTTTTTAAAATTTAAGTATAAATCGCTGTGATAAAAGATAAAATTTTCAAAATTTATCTCATATAAAGAGACTAATGTAACATATTGATTACAATCATGATAAAAAAAATCACAAATAAAGTTTAATCTTATCAAATATATTATATTACCAATCTTCTCATTGGTAATTTGATTTTAAATTTATTTGAAGCAATAACTTGATAAAATGAAATATAATGAATAAAAAATTAATTTTCTCTCAAATTTATTCTGTTATTTTTTTATTTATTATTAATGTTTAAATTTTTATTAACATGCAATTAAAAAAAGAACTTATAACTTTCAAGAAAATTCGACTTAAGAAATAAATAATCTGTTTATTAACTAATAAACAAAATTTAATACCAAAATAATTCACGAATGATAGAAAATTCATATCATATAAAACTATTTACTTAATCATATAAAACTTATCATAATAATTATAATTATTTATAATAATAATTTTTTTCATCTTAATAATGATAATATAATTAAAAAAAATTATAATATGAATTTTTATTTTTTAAATTTTAATCACGTGCATTTAATGTACGAGCATTTTTACTAGTATAATATAAGCTTACAAGGTTGCATATGAATAGTAAACGGTAATTGATCTCCTCCAACTTCGTCCACTCATTTATTTCATTAAAATCATTGAAAACACTATCATTCCACTAAAAAAAGAATCCAAGTTTTGAGATCTTGTTGCAAGCCAGTTAATTCATGAAAGAAAATATTTCTACTGATCTCATCCGCGCTCGAATGCCCTAATATGTTAGTTGTCATATACAAAGCTAGTTTTTAGAGGCGCAGCATCAATATCTTCTGTATTCAGGAGCATGAACAAGTCAAATTCACTGGTTCTCCGTTCTAATCTCCTCTTCTTCCTCTGGAGCTAAGAATCTCTTCAGGAATTTTCGGCTTAATCGTATCTGTCAGGTGAAATCCAGCAGACCGTTGTTGTTCGGATAGTTGTTTGGCTGTAACCTTAAGCAGTAGGAGATTGAGCAGAAATCTCTTGTAGAAGCACGAAGAAGAAACTACCAAAGTAGAAGAAGCGGCAAAGTTGGAAATGGAAGGTTTCGCATTTTAAAAGCCAACTACTATTTTGTTACAGTGGACAGTTATTAGTATAGCAGTTGTCGTCGAAGTGTGCAAAGTACGAAAAAAAACTGTGAAAGACTGAGGGATACATATTAAGTATTATAATATTATTTTATATAAAAATAACAGGTTGAAAATCTTATTTATATAAACTTAAATTTTGTTTAGGATAATTTTTTATTATTTTTAAAATATTTTTTAGTAGAAAAATTTTTAGTTCGAAAAAAATTTGATATTAAAAATACTTTAAAAAATAGTAAAAAAATTTATCCCAAATAAAATCTTAGTCTAATGAATAATTGTTTTATTTAATGCTTAAATATCATTTGTTCATCATTTTTTTAATTTAACTATTTTTTTAAACGCTATATATTAAAATTTAAATATTTTATTTAAACACTAACCTTTTAAATAATGTTGCTAGCTATTTTATTTGCTGGCTAACAATTACTTATAACACAATATTTCAACTTTTTTTTTATATTTTACTCAGATAATGGCTATTTATATTACAACTAATAAATAAATTTCAATTTTTATATTTTATTATTGGTTGCAATGTTGAGGCATTGGCTATTGACTAATGAAATATAATCAAATGGCTATTAATTCATATTTGTATACCAGAAGGCTTAATATATTCTGATTAAATTTATGATAAAAACATATAAATTATTAAATTTATTTCGAAATAAATAAATATATATTTTGATAATTTTATCTCAAAATAAATACAGAAAATTTGATTTGAATTTAATTAGAATATTTTAACCTAAATTTCTCTAACCAATTTTGCCGTTATCGATCTGCTATCCTATCCCATCTCGAGCTAAGAGATTTTATTATTAATTAATATATCAAATTATACCATAAATATTTTTATAGTAGAATATACAATATAATTGTAATTTATTGATTCATAAAATAGAGCTTTTATCGAGTATACATTTTCTGTAATTTATATCGACATAAAAAATAAAAAATAAAAAATAAATATTAAAAATTAAACTGTGCTTATATAAAATAAAAAGTAATATAAAAATCCATTTTTTTTTCAAGACATTAGCGGATGTTCAAAATAAATCTTAAAATATTAATTTATTTTAAAATTAATATATCTTAGTTATAAAAGAGGTAATAATTTTAAATTTACTATAATCGCTGAGAAATTGAGAATAGTCTACTCAATTTTTTTCCCACAGCAAAGCCACGGAAATAATACTAAAAAATAATATTGAATACGAACAGCAATTTACGACTAATATTTTCTTCTAGAATTTCTGTTTGTTCTTCATATTTACAAACTTGGAAAAGAAATTTTTTTTGCTAGCAGATCAATCACATGATGGAGCACGCATTGGGGTTCTCGTCGCTGAAGAGCTGCGGTGCTTGCACAACCTCCATGCGGTATGGATAGAAACCATACGCACCGACGTAATAATCCATCTTGCTCCCGTCCATCGCCGCCGCTATCGCTGCCGCATCCATTGCTACCGTGGCCAGTGCGGCGGTTGCTTCCGCGGCGGCCGCCGTCACCTGCCCTTCCTTCTTTCCTGCATCGCCGTTGTCCTTTTTCTCGTTTTTCTCCTTATCACCGTCTTCGTTTTTCTTCAGATTGACGACCTCCACTTCCCTCCTCAGCTTCGCCATCAAAAAGCCCGGCAGGTTCGTCACGTTCATGGTCCCATTCACGGTGACCAGATCCTTCTCAGAGTCTACTGAAACGCTATCGACTCCTGCGCCATTAATTACCATTTGACGAGATCCTTAGTCCTGGGTTTTTAATGGAAAATTTACCAGATCATTCCCCTCAAAATTCCACAGATCTTACCTTTGATTTTATAAATTTGCTTTTTTATTCGTTGTATGCATCCCTTGCAATGTAGCCGGATCTTGAGAACCACCGACGTCGCCGAAGGCTACACGAGTGCAGAAAGAAAGCGTAAAATAATCAAATGACATTTGAAATTTTTCGAGGACTATTTGGTGATCTGAGTTTAATATTAAGGTATTACCTCATTTGGCCTGTTACCATCGGCGTTTTTCTGGTCCTTGTCCTTGTCCGGCTTTTCTGTTTTGGCGCCTACGTTTCCTTCGGCCTTAGAACTCTCCTCCTTTTTGACGGCCTTAGTACTCTCCTCCTTTTTGACGGCCTTAGAACTCTCCTCCTTTTTGACGGCGATAGCAGGGGAGATGAGTTCGACCTTCTTATGCGTTTTGCTTTCCACGTGACCTCGAAGTTCAAGGGGATTCACCTTTCCAATGACTGTCAACTTGCTCTCCAAAATGTCCGACGCTGCCGCCTGTACGCCTGCGAATACTGCCGATAATAAGGAGAACAGCAAGGCAAAACTCGGGTAGGAGATGAGAAAAAACTACTAATTCTAACAGGTGTGAACCCTCGCAATGCGTGCTAGAGATCGATAGAACGGGAAATACCTTTCAATCCTTTGACGGATCGGCGGACTTTCTGGGCACAACCTTCGCAGTGCATCTCAACCTTGAGGACAACGATAATGGGGCCATCCACCTTTCCGCTGAAATCCTTCTTCTCCCCTTCCGCCTTCTTCTCTTTCTCCTCGCCTTTCGCCTCCTGCAACTATGATCGAGTAAGGCTAAATAATGTATCGAGCAATTAAGGAAAGAAACCCATTTGACTCTGAAAAGAAATATCAGGAAGCGAAGTCTCCTTACCGTCCCCATCGCTTGCTTCTCGTTCGCTGTCTCTCTCTCTGTCTCTCGCCCCCACGCTTGCTCGTTTATGTCGTTTGATCGATGTGTTGGAATTTGGAAAGCAGAAGAAATGGAGGGAATTGGAGAATAAAAAGCACGAGCTCGCGCGGATGGAAAAATTGATGGGTGGGAGAAAGTGACAGCTGTGCAGGTTTTGCAACGGTAGGGTAACGTGGCCACGGAGAATGGGAACAGGTGGAAACCGCAGATTTCTTGACCAGGTCGCATCAGTATTTTCAGGGAGTGGGGGATCAAAATGACTTGACTGCCCCAACGATAACGGTCCTTCCAACGGTCGGATCCTATGGGGGCTTCGGTAAAAGAACAAAAGATACCGAGACATGAATACTATGCAAGTCAAGCACGAGTCGCCTCCCCGTTGGTTTATTTTTACGAACTGTTGACGGTGAAGGGTAACCTAATTATTAAAAAAGGGGTTACAAAGTGCTTCTTCTAGAGGATCCCATAAGCTCTATTTGCCTCTGGACAATTTTTTTTGGGCCTTACGTCTTCTCTATATGTCTCTTCTACATTTTTCTGTTGATCCTCTTTAAATTCTTCAGCTGCACCAGAGAGCTATTGGCCATCTTTTTGTTGATACCATAGACGTTTCAAAGTTTCCTCGTCTCCCCTCCTCTTCTTCTACTTTTCCCTCGCTTCCAAGCTCTAAACTATACAGTGGACATTCTTCATCAACTATGAACTCAGGATTATTTAACAACTAATTTCCCGTACTCCTCTAAATTTTCTCCAAATTATATTTACTGTCAAGATGAATATTTCTTTCTCGAGTGAGAAAGCTAAGGAAGGCATGAATCATTCGAGCCTTGTTTGGCAGATTAAGCTATTGGTAGGCGCTCCTTCTATGAAACCTACAACAAGCAATGGAAGTTGAGAGGCATTTTTCAGTTAAGTATATATAGTTAATAATGGAGGCTCGTTGTTCATTAATGGAAGACTCTTCATCTTTAAAAAGTGGTCTTCTTAAATTTGCTCCTCTTAAGGAGGATTTTAAGGAAACCTAAATTTAGGGGTGTTAATATTTGACACGACACGAAAACCCGACTCAAAAATTTCAGGTTTGACCCGACCTGATTTCAAAATGGATCGGGTTCGGGTTCTCGGATTCGACCCGTTTAAAAAACGGGTCAGGTTCGGGTTGACCCGACGGGTTGTCAGGTCAACCTGAAAACCCGTTTGAAATGAGTTGCCCGCGCTGTCCCGGCTGCCCGCGCACCTGCCTCGGTTGCCCGCTCACCTGCCCCGGCTGCCCGAGCCTTGCCCGCGCCTTGCCAACGGCTGCTTGCGCGCCAATTGAAGCTGCTCGCGCCAGCGGATTCTCGCGCCTGCCCGCGCCCGCAGATGCCTGCACTTGTCGGCTCGCGAACAAGCCAGCTCGCTCGCGTTCGCCTGCTGCCCGCCGCCCACCGTCCGCCGTCCAGCCCGCTTGCTGCCCGCCATCCAGCCCATCTGCTGCCCGTCGCCACCAGACGTCGTTCTGTGTCGGGTTGGGTCAACCTGGCAACCTGACGTGTCGAGTCCGGGTTTGAATTTTCGACTCGTTTACATACCCGAGTAGAGTTAGGGTCAACCCATTTGAAACCCAGGTCAGTTCGGGTTCGACTCGAGCCCTACCCGAAACCCGATTTTGACACCCCTACCTAAATTTAGCTAAAGCTAATTTTTTATTGTTAATTTGAAAATGATAAGCAAGAGATATATTCCTATTGTAGTTGATTCTCTTACTTTCAAAAGATCTAGGCTTATTTTTGCTAGATTTATACTACTTATGCTCTGCATATCATATTACTCTCACTACTAAAGACATGGATATTCTTCAACATGCTCTTTAAAAATGGAGCCCTTCACAATATGCACCTACTCTCAAGGGTGGAATCATCCATCATTCTTAGGGGGGCAAAATTATAAAAAAAAAAAATAAAAATACATAAAAGACAAAATTTAAAATAAATCACATACACATTAACAAGAATACATCACAAAAAAATCACCCGTTCATAAAAAAATACATCAAAATCCAAATTTAATTTAACTTATCGAACTGAGAGCTCGAGCTCGCACTACTAAAAAAAAAGGGCTACCGCAGCACAATTTAAGGCTTTTACCGTCGGTTATAACCGCCACAAAATCGATTCCAGCGGTTTTAAAACCGCCGCATATCCGCTGTTATTGCGATGCGCTGCAACAACATTCCGCGGCGGTTTAGCGACCGGCGGGGTAGTTCTGCGAAGTGCTTTTTATCGCAGCGGTTTTAACCGCTTCTATATTACAGAATTGTTGCGATTATAACCACCACAAAATGGCATAGAGATAATGATTGCCCAGAATTCCAGCGGTTTAAACCGCCACATTTCTGTAATATAGAAGCGGTTAAAACCGCTGCATAATACTCGATCGTCAGTAATGTGGCGGTTTTAACCGCCACAAAGTTCAGGATTTTTTTTTAAAAAACTGAAGCTTAATGTTTGATTTCCACTGTAATTTCAGAACTTTTAATGTTGTAGGAAAACTACACATATATATATATATATATAGTGACAAAAACTAAATAATCAATACACAATCCATTCTATACACAAATCATTACTCCATTAGATCACATTACTTTATATTTGTGTATGAAAACACAAATCCATCTAAAAACTTGATGAGTTAATGAGGATGTTTGGCATCAAAGAAAACACAAATCCAAGTTAGAGCTTGGCCGTTGTAACAATCATTTCCAATATAGAGTTATTAAAACAATAATAATTTCATTTTTTTTCAATTTGAAAGTGATAAAACAGGACAAAATGAATAGTTGTCATTAGTTGTCACAATTTTTTTCAATCAGGAGAAAGAAAACAACAATTGTAGCAATATAAATACTGTGGAATTTAACACTCTTAAGGTATGTACATATATTAACTCAAAATATTTTCTTGGTAGGAAATCACTAAATGCCAAGTCATACTTAACAAACATTTCTAGGGAATACTGTTCCTCATATATAACAAAAAAGGAAATGAGCACAAAATAACAACCATTAGAGTTCAAAATAAAAAAAAACATAAGTTCAAAAATACAGAAAATATCCATACACCAAGAAGCATCACAATTAACACCAGAGCTCATCAGCAGACTGTCAGGCATCAGATGAATTGTCATTGCCACCCTGACAAAATTAAGAAGACAATGAGTTAATAATAATCAAGCAATTTACATTAAAATTACATAAGTTTTTTTTTCATACCATTTCTGATCCTCCATGAGATGGTTGATTCATTTGAAATTGTTGCATAAACTGTCTCATCTCATCACGAAATGAGCCAAACTCTCTCATCTGATTGTCACGAAAAGACCTGAACTCCTCTCTAAGACTATCCATCTGTCCAAAGTTGCTGCCGCTACCACCACCTTCTTCACTTTTGCTTTGAGGAAAGTATCTAGTCGGCGTGACACCAAATCCCTGGGTCCGAACTCGACCTGAATGTTCTGGTCCCATAACTATAGTAAAAACTCTCTCATTAGCTTCAATATTCCCATCTTCAGGTGTCAGCCCTTCTTCAGCAAGAAGATTACATGCCTGCGTCTACATTACAATTACATATAGTTAAATCTATTGAAGAACTATTTATAAAAATGAATTTATAATCACTATATATATGTACCCATCGTTGCATAGCATCTTCAGATGACCAGGTCCCATCTTTGTGCATTCTATTAATTTTCCATAATTGTAATCTGTCCTTAATAGACTAAAAAAAATTATAAGAAAAACATAAGTTAGCAAATGAATCATTTAATTATTATAATCAGCTAAAGTTAAATTTATACCGTTTCCTTCTGTCTCTGAACTGAGCTCACACGACCCATTGTGTGAGGACAAGTTTATTTTTTGGCATTTGCAGAATTTTTAGCAGCCCTTTCCTGTGATACAATCAAACTTAAGCTTAGTACTTACTTGATAGTAATAGTTTTTTAACAAACAAGCTTAATCTTAGTACTTACTTGATCCTCGGGCTTTGACCATTGTGTAACAAGTTGGCACCATTGCATTTGATCAACTCCATGTGGAACATTCTCCATAATTTTCTCAATTGGTCTACTGTCCCAGTGCTCAGCCTTTAATGTAGTTTTATAATTACGCCATTTAACACCAAGGGATTGAAGAATCCAATGGCATATATGACCAGGAAACTCAAATTTAGACTGCAGTTGACAATATTTTATGGTTAATGATACATAACTGAAAAAGTTTAAATTTACTATGAATTTTGCTTACCTCAACTTCAGCCAACATCTTCTTCTTAAAGGGCTCCATACCCTTATTTCTCCAATCAGGGAAAGCTATTGGAGCCAATACAGGATCTCTTGCAACAACCCCAAGATACGTTCCTAACAAAATGGACTCAGGAATGTTACAAGGGATGTTATTTTCATTAACCTCTATGTGAATTCGTGTCCCTGGCGGCATATTTTGTATATCAGCACATGTTGTCCGCCCCCTACGCCTGATAGGATTTCCTTGCTCATCTTCACAAGGCAAAATGAATAAAATAAGCATGAATAGCATAACAATTTTGAAATAACAGAAAATCATACCTATGAGCCAAACCCCCTCTTCTGGGGCAGGAGCTTCGCAGCAAAATGATTGGCGTGGAGTTTGTTGAGTCCTACTGCACTCAATCTCTTCCTGTGAATCTGGGTGAACTGGAGTAGAAGGGGTTCCAGTCTCCCTACTACTTTCTCCTCTACTTGATCCTCCTCTACTTGATCCACCTCGGCATATTACTTTTTTTGCTCGGCTAAAAAGGCTGCCTCCTGTCATTTCCTGAATAAAAAAAGTAAGTAACATGAGTAAAGAACAATTTATAAAGAACAATATAGTAAAGAATAATATATAAGATATTCTAAGGCATCAATAACAAAGGAAAACAAACAGCACACTCTAGCATAAATTTCAATATCTTTATGATTTCACAACACACTTTGAAAGCATATTTTTTCCTTTTCATTCTGAATATATGGCTTATCATCAAAAGCAGTACGTATATGGTTGGTGTGTTAGCTGAGATTTGATTTGGATAGAAAACTGGTGCAATTATGTCTCATTTTGTTACAAACTAATTTAAGGGAAGATATCATAGAAAGGTCACAATTATGTATATGCTCTTCTTTAACAACTCAGTAGATATTTCAAAATATCCTACAAGCACATATATCTCCAAACATACAGTGGATAAAAGAACTAATAACAAAAATTTAAATAACATCAAAATCTCTTGCAAGTAAAAAAGCATTTAAATAAAGAGTAATATTTTATAGACTTACATTCAAATGCATCTCGTGGTTTTACTCTCACAGCAAAATTCCAATTCATATTCTTAGCATCTTGAATGTTGAATACAGGCTCCACTTGTGAAGAGAAAACAAAAGGATCATCTTGAATTTTTTGACCTGTATGAATTAGCCTTGAGAAATTTACAAGTGTATAACCAAATTCATCTTGTCTGATGCCCGTTGAACTTGTGTTTGCCCAATCACATTTAAATAATATCACCTTGAATATGTTAGAGTAACTAATCTCAATAATATCATTAATTTTTCCATAATAACTAAAGTTCCCAATCTCTGTTGTATTAACGATGCCAAAATTCTGTGTTTTTTTGCCTTCATCTCTTTCTTTTGTGTGAAAAACATAACTATTAATGAGAAGACCCTTGTATCTATTTGCATTTTTGTTTGGGCCCTTAGCCAGTGCTTTGATTTCTTCTGACATTTCCAAATCAGTTGAAGTTGATACCTAACAAGGGAAAAAAATAAATCATTAAGTTAAATACTTCAATTTAATGTCAATTATGATGTTTAAGAAATAGAAAATAATAAAACATACTGTGTCATGCAACCACTCGTGAATCTTTCATTGATAAGTTTTTCTAAATCTGATATTGTTAGATGTGTATGCCTGCGTCGCTTTCTCCGCTCTCTATCTTTGAAACATTGTCTATAGCATTCAAGATTATCACAATGTCGGAGGACATATCTATGTGCCTGAACCAATGAATTATCATCTAAGTTAAATGAAGTCACCTTTCCCAATGGAGTACCACCACTAGAAAATTTAAAAATAACTTGTTCCTCAGCTGTTGTTACGACTTTGTTCAAAATAGGAAACCTATCTAGATATTTGGAACAAAAAGTTATCCCTTCTTCAGCAATATAACCATCCGCAATAGAACCTTCAGGTTGTGCTTTGTTAGCTACATAGTCCTTTAATACTAAGAAAAATCTGTAATAATAAAAATCATTGTGAAGATTATGTAAATCGTAATAATAGTAACATAAATTAATAATTACTACTGAAATACCTCTCAAATGGATACATCCATCTATACTGAACTGGACCACCTAATTTAACTTCCTCGGCCAAGTGAATAAGTAGATGAACCATGATCGTGAAGAATGACGGGAGTATTGATCTTTCCATTTTACACAATGTTATTGCAATATTATTCTGTAATATATCCAACTCGTTCGGATCGATAACCTTGGCACAAATTGACTTCAAAAATTTTGATATCTCCACAACAATATGTATAATTTCATCGGATGGAGAACATGACCTCAAAGCTATGGGTAGAATTTCTTCAATCAGCACATGACAATCATAACTTTTTAGACCCAAAATCTTACATTCAGTAACATTAACACACCTTGAGATATTAGATGCATAACCTTTAGGCATTTTCATATTTTTCAAAATCTGACAAAACATCAATTTCTCTTTTTTTGACATTGTGAAGCAAGTTGGGGGCAAAAAATAAGAACCATCTTCAAGAATTTGTGGATGCAACTCACTCTTAATTCCAATTTCAACCAAATCTTGTCGTGCTTGCAAGTTATCTTTAGATTTCTCAAGATCAAGTAAAGTGGAAATGAAATTATCACATACATTTTTTTCAATATGCATGACGTCAAGATTGTGTGATAATAAATTATACTCCCAATAAGGTAGCACAAAAAAATTGATTTTTTCTTCCAAATATGATTTTCATTCAGGTTTACATTACGCCCTCTTTTCAAGCTTCTAGATTTTTCCAACGGAAATTGAACATTCTGTAATTTTTGTAAAATATCTCTACCAGTATTCCTTCTAGGTGCTTTACAGATCTCCTCTGTATTATCAAAGTATTGTTTCTGTCGACGAAATAAGTGATTCTCTGGTAGCCAACGACGATGACCCATATACGAGAATTTCTTTCCTCTATATAACCATAAAGACTCTGTGTTTTCGGCACAACAAGGACAAGCAAATCTGCCTTTAGTACTCCAACCGGAAAGCATACCATAAGCCGGAAAATCATTGATCGTCCACATTAATGCAGCTCGTAAGTTAAAAGATTTTCTGGATGTTGCATCGTAGGATATCACTCCATGCCATAATTCATGCAACTCATTTATTAGTGGTTCAAGATAGACATCAATATTGTTTCCTGGACTCTTTTCCCCTGGTATGATAGTAGACAGAATGAAAGACGTTTGTTTCATTGCAATCCAAGGAGGCATGTTATATGGAACCAAAAGTATGGGCCAAATGCTGTATGTACTACTCATAATCTTAAAAGGATTAAAACCATCACTTGCTAATGCGAGACGGACATTACGTGGATCTGAAGCAAAATCAGGATATCTAGAGTCAAAGGATTTCCAGGCTTCTCCATCAGCTGGATGTCGTAACAACCCATCTATATTTCTCTGTTTGGCATGCCAAATCATCTCTTCAGCAGACTTTTTTGTTTTAAATAATCTTTGAAGCCGCGGAATTAATGGGAAGTATCGAACAACCTTAGCAGACTTCATTTGATTTTTCTTTCCTCTAGCTGTATTTTTTTTAGCACCTGCCCACCGTGAAGAACCACAAATATGACAAACCTCTTCATTAGATCTATCTTTCCAAAATAGACAACAATCATTTGGACATGCATCTATCTTTGTGTATCCAAGATCGAACACTTTCATTATCTTCTTTACTTCATATGTATTCTTAGGTAGCAATGAACCATCAGGGAAAGCTTCAATTAATAACTCAATCAATTGATCAAAAGATCTTGCAGACCAAGAGTGTAAGCACTTTAGACGAAATAAATGTAGGATGAAGGATAACTTCGTGAATGACTTACATCCAGGATATAATTCTGCTCCTGCTTCTAGCAATAAATCATCATATTTCATTGCATCATCATTTATCAGTTCTATGTTATTTTCATTATGTTCATCATCTAAATTAGCATTCCCCGAGCAGAACATGTCTCTTAACAATCCTTCTATATCATTTGTTCTCGGCTGCTCACCTTGCGTTTGTACTTTAATAACATTACCTGTATCACTATATATTTCTGATCTTGTAACTTCAGCTACAAAAGCATGTTCCTCTCCATGTCGATTCCAAACAACGTATCCAGAAAAAAATCCTTTGGAGAGTAAATGCAACTTGACATCTTTTACATAATAAAAATATCTGTTAATGCATACTTTGCATGGACATAAAATTTTTTGTGCTGAACTTTTACTTTGACTTGCAAATTCCAAAAAAATTTCAACACCTTCTATATAATCAGTACTCCATTTCGGTTTTGATATCCAACTCTTATCCATCAGAACTGAGAAAATAATTTCCTAGCAGTTTCTGAGAAAAAAAATTACCAATTAACTCATCATAGCAAATTTTCCTACACATGCAATAGAAAATTATATTTGTATATATCTAGGAAACATGTTTGTGCAGCTTCGTTATTCAACATAAAGATAGCAATGACAAAGAATAATAGACACATATAAAAATATACTAATATACATATTTGTCAAACACATTTTAATACCAGATAGACAAAGATCTTGCTCTTTACTAGACCTGAATCAAGATCGGTCCGAGTAACAAATTAACTCAATCCGAGTCAAAAACTAGCTCAGTCATATGATTAAGCCCTCCAAACATAATTTCATGGTACAGATAAAGCTGATGATATGGTATCCTTCTGAAAATTAGAAATAATTTTTCTATAATGTAGTTTCTTTTTTTTTCCTTTTTCATAACAAGAGATCATGATATTACACCTCTTCAAGAAGCTCCATTTTGGACATAAATTCTACAAAAGATTACATAAAAGAGGTCATGATGTATGAACAAATCATGTTCATACAAAGCCAATTTCAAATTTATGGAAAAGAGAAATTCTTTCCACACATAGCACTTTTATAATGTGAAGCATGACAACAAACAACATCACAAAAGTTCTTTGCAAGGGTCCATAATTTTTCTTTGAGAAATTCTATAAGGAGTGCATCAAGTGATCATCATCATCATTAGCATTTAATCTCCAACATCAAGATAAGGGTGCAAAAAAAATTATTAGACATACCTACAGTAGTAAGTCAGGACAAAATACATTGGGAAAATTTTTATCTGAATGCAACTCTCGCCTATATTATTGTCAATCAACACTTTAACAATCGCAACCCTATAGTTAATGAATGAAGAAGAAGAAAAAATACTAGTTGAAGTATTATGCTATTAAATATTTAAGTCGTATTATTATAAATTAGGTAGCTGGTCTCTTGGTTAATTTTATAAATAGATGAGATTTAAGTGTTAGCTCCTTTTTTTTTATTTTAAACCTCATGTCATATAATTTCTTACATTATTTTTGTGAAAAAAAAATAATTGGTTTCAAATACACTCCTTATTTTAGGTGTGAAATGATGTGAAGAAGAATGTGTGCATATATATAAATATTGAGTTTGTATTAGGTGCACCAACTACACAACAATGCACCTAATACTCATCTAATATTAGAAAAACCTACTTAAGTAAAAGATTTTCTCTAAATCTATTAAGTAAATGTCTCAATCTTATTTCTAAAGCCTATAGAAATATAAAATAAAAGCCTAAGCTGATTCAAACAACATTCCACTAACTCATTACTCCCTCATTGACCCACTTTTACGAAATGCTAAAATAAAAAATTCACTTAGCTAGTACTCCATGCCTCTGAGATTATGCCACATCCCAATAGAAGATAAAATACCTCACCTTCATCTCCACTTTTTAAGATATTAGGAATAACTTAAGGATTACCAATACAAACTTATTTAGCTCTCTTGCAATGCATAAGGAAATAATGCTTGCAAAGAAGAGAGCATTTGTTCAACTCAACTAGGTAAGAAGAGGAGTACAAGGAAAGGCAGTCCTCTAATAACATTTGACAATTGAATTTCCTTTGTAAGAAGAATATAATATCATTTGTCCTATAAATTCATATTATGTTCAAAGAAATTATGTGAGGTTTACTACCAAAAAAAATGGCAAGCATATGAATGAATCCACAAAGCCAAGCAAGAAAAGAAAAGAAATGCAAACCGGCGATGAAGAGGAAGAGTAGCTCGCGATCGATCGGCCGGACGAGCGAGTAGACGAGGACGAGCGAGCTCGGGCTTCCACCGATCCTGCTCCTCCGATCGAAACGAAGAAACTAGGGCACGGCACTCCCAGTCGCGATCGCGAAGGATTAGGGCAGGCGTTTGCGCGAAACGAAGACTTAGGGCAGGCGTTTGCGCATCCGCTTGTTTAAAATGTGGGGGAATGTCTTGCAGCAGTTAAAACCGCTGCTACAATGGATATTTTGCAGCGGTTTTAAAACCGCCACAAAGAACAGCTGCGAAAAAGCCTTCTTTTTGGTAGTGTCGAGCTCGTTTGTTAAACGAGCTTGACGAGGCTAGACTTGTGAACTCGCCAGCTAGATCAACTTGTGAACTCGCCAACTGACTCGACTCCCTATTAGGTTTTTTTAATAAAAATAATTACTATTTTTAAAAAATATAAATGTTAAAAATATTGTAGTAATTTTTCAAAAAAAAAAAAACTATTGCAGCAACAATAAATGTGCACCATTTTTAAAATAATATATTAAGTATGAGATATGTTCCCAATATAAAAAAGCTGTTGTCCTAATTTTTTTTTGGAAAAATCTGTTGTCCTTTAACTATTTTTTTTAAAAATTGTCATTATTTAATAGTTAAATTTTTATCCAAAGGAAAACAAGCAAAGCCTCTTCTTCTATGGGAAAACATCGAAAATGAACTCATCTTCTTTACCTCCGTTAGTGATCTCGCGACCGTGCGGTGCCTGTAGGTAGAGCTGCAAATGAACCGAGCATTTCGACGAGCTACTCATGGCTTGACTCGATAAGAGCTCGTTCATATTTGTTTGATAAGATAAACCAACGAGTTTAAACACTTTTGATAAATACTCAATAGCTAAATAAACGAGCTTGAATAACTTGACATTCAATTTATTTATGTTTATGTACAATATCGTTTAACGCTCGTGAACAAGTTCGTTAAGAAGCTCGATTAGAGTTCGACTAAGAAGCGCGATTAGAACTGCATTACAAATTTAAACTTGAACAAGCTAATAATAAATGAACTCAAACATGAACATGCAAATACTCGGCTCGGCTTGATTCTTTTGCAGCCCTACCTGTGGGCAGTAAAGTGCGGCTATTGGGGGCATTTGAAAAAAATATTGGGCAAGTTATGGCAAAAGGGATTATTTACCCTCTTATAACTTTTTTTTTTTGAGGGGGGCACCCCCCGGTTACACATGGTTCCTCCCTTGACTTCCCTCATAAATGCTTTTATTTGTCCAAAATCCTCAAAATTTTTGCCTCATACTCATCCTACCAATTTTAGGAATGGTAGAAGCATAAGAAAGCGAAGGTAAATTTTTAGAGGTAATAGTTGCTCAAAGGTGATACATTTCTTCTTCCATATCACTATTGACTTTGTAATGGCTCATGGTCTTAACATTCTCACTAGCATGCCTATGAATAACAATAATTCTATTTTCCCTCCTCATGTTCAACCTGGATGTTGGTTTAATTTCAGGACCTTGAATAATCTAATAGTCAAATTAAGTCTTTCTTATAATAACTCTATTTCACAAGATCCATCTTCTCCACATATATCTCTCTAATACAGTTGCTACTACCCCTTTATTAAATATGATTAAAACTCCAGTTGTTTTATATATTGCATTAAATATTATAAACGTAAAATATCAACTTAAAAAAATACTCGAGCTAGATAGCAGCTACCCCATCTCATTCATAATAATTTTTCTTTCTCTCGTGTTAATGCATTAAATATTAGGGTTTGTTCCGTGATGCAATGAAAAGTGATTGTAAGAACTTACTCAAAATCCATAAAGTTGATATTTTATGTCTTATTCAGATTAAACATTGTTTTGTCTCTATTTTTTATAATTTGTTAGCTAAGTAATTCATTATGAGGATAATTGAAACAATTTTTATACTTCATCTAGTGATTGTATATGGATTAAGTGAACAGGTTATAAAAGTTTCTTTTCATGAACATGCTTCTCATCGATCTATGTTATCTTTAAGGGCCGATAACCTTTTCATTATGTTATCTTTAAGAGCTCATAATTATCTTTAAGTGAGATGTCGTTGCCATGTTCTATGTCTTGGATGAGAAAAGTAGAGGATTGTGTTAGGTAGTCGACAACTAGTATAAAACTTATCAAATAATCATGACATGAATCTTTTAATATATTGTGTTAATGTTAAGACGTTCCCTGAAAGAGAGGCATTGTATGAACTGAATATAACGACAAGTGTGCAATAGCTGCTGCACCGGTGCCCGGGTGTAGTGTTACATAGGTAAGGGTTCCCCCATCATGGAAGAATGTGGGCAAATATGCTAGTACATGAAAATAAAATTAGGATACGAACTTAAAATATAAGTTCCCTTACAAGCAAATTAATAAAATTAATAAATTTTATGATTCATAGGAAGATAAATATTCTATTCATTCAGGAAATAAAATGGGTTGGAGAGAAGGCTAAGAAGATTGATAGTTTATTATTTAAACTATGATATTCTGGTAGGACTCGAACTAGAAATGCTATAGGATTCTTAGTTGGTTATCAGTCATATAAATTATCACTTATTCAATTAATCAATTATCATTATAGGTGGCTTCATTAAATCAATAAAGAGACGTCACTCTCTGCACGTCGGCGTAATCAGTCATCAGTTACATGCTACAACTAGCATAACACCATAAACTATCTTTAAGGAAAGCTCATAGGCCCACCATTCTATATATAGAGTATTATGTTTTAACAGTCAACCCATTTTATAGTGTTAACAGCTAGCCTTTTTTGCTTATGCAAATGCCACAATCAAAATGCAGTATGAAATAATCAATTATGTTTAATACAAAAAAAAATTTATATAATAATTAAAATCATTAAAAAATAAAATGAGATTTAAGTTGCTTACAACAAATAGAAAAAAATCTCTGAACAAAATTAACAGATGAAAAAGCCCGAATAACATTCTCTCTCTTCCATCTCTCTTATTCAGCAAGGCACGACGTTGAAGCTCAGATTTTTTATTTAAAAAAATTGTATTATTACACATCGAGCTTGTTGTGTGATAGAAAAGTCCCTCATAAACTTACGGGAAAATTCTATAAAATGTTAGTGAGACCTGCAATAATTTATGGTGTAGAATGTCGGCCATTAAAAGAGAAGCATAATATTAAGTTAAGTGTTGCAGAGATGATGATGCTCAAGTGGATGAGTGGCTTTGCTCTTTGAGTCATGATATAAAATGAGCTTATACGTGAAAAGGTTGGAGTAGCTCCAGTGGAAGATAAGATTAGGGAGACCTAGATGGTCACATAAAATGGCGGCCTTCCGATAACTCAGTTAGGAAAGTAGATGTGTTAGATTTTACTTATGTTAAGGAAGGTAGAAGTAGATCTAAAAAGACTTGGTTAGAAAATATTAAAAATGGCCTTTTTTTATTAGATTTAGATGCGAATTTGACTCTTAATAGGACACAATAGAGAAAATTGATTGATGTAGTTAAACTCACATAGTTGGATAAAGGCTTGTTGTTGTTTTTGTTGTAAAAGTGAACACCATAACATGACCTTTTTATCAACTAGTATTTGATAAGAGTAAGGTTTCAATCTTTATATCCAATATATACATGAAAATCATTTATTATCGGCGGCATTTTTTGGCAGCATTTCATCATTTTCTGGCGGATTGTAAATTTATCGGTGGCTTTCCGACGGATAATTTTGCCGGTAAAACCCGCGCAGGAAAAAAATTTTCGGAAAAAAATATTTCCGGCGGCTATCCAAAGGCCTAAGGCCGCCGGAAAATTAAAAAAAAAATTTTAGAAAGCAGCCCGCTGCCCTCCTCCAGCTGCCCGAATGGCCTTCCCGCCCGTTGCCCAGGGACCATCCCGCCCTGACCCAGCTGCCCAGGGGCTTCCCGCGCTGCCCGACGCCCTTCCCGCTGCACTGCCCGCTCTGCCCAGCTGTCATCCCGCCCGCGTTGCCCAGTTGCCCGTGCGTTGGCTACCATGGGATTCAAACTCCTCCCCTTTGAACCTTCAAAGATCCAACCGTTTTGCTGAGAAGAAAAATGTGTTAAAAAGCATACCCTTTTATATTTATACTATAAACATATGAATTTTAAAATAAAAAATAATTAAATAAAATATTAAAATAAAGTATTAAAAATAAAAATTATTTAAAAGCATCGGAAAAATCGCCGGAAATGCTGTCGAAAAGCTGTCGGAAAACCGCCGAAAAACTGTCCGCCGGAAAATTCCGCCAGTAATGAATGATTTTCCTGTAGTATCAACTTTTTGGGGAAAGAAGAAAAATAAATAATCATTATTAGGGATAAAGTTTATATGAAAAATCACTTAACAATGGAACTATTGGGGTAAGTAGGTCATTTCAGTTGAGAGATTAAGTAGATATGCTATTGTAATACATGATTCCAATAGGAGAAAGAAGAGAGGTTCTAAGCATGGGGGGAGGTAGGGGGGAGAGAGAGAGAGAGAGAGAGAGAGAGAGAGAGAGAGAGAGAGAGAGAGAGAGAGAGAGAGAGAGAGAGAGAGAGAGTGTGTGTGTGTGTGTGTGTGTATTCCTAGTCAATGAAAGGGGTGCCTACTCGGAGTCATCATGTAAGAAGCTAGGGAAACCTGTTCTACATTCAAAAGAACAATAGAGTAGGGTTCTATTAAGATCGTGATCTTGAAATTTTTTGTATGAATTTTCTTTCCATCATAGAGGGAGGGAAAAACTTTAGTCAATTGAGAAGGAGGAAGGGCCTCCATCCAAATCTAGAGGGGTCATGTACCTAAAAGGAACTAGCAGAGGAGAGTGGCAGAAAGTTAGAGCAAGAAGATAGGAGACGTGATGGGGGAGGGGGGTGGCATGGAGCGAGTGTTAGAGTTGCAAAAAAATCTTAACAAAATGGTGGGTGAAAAAACTTTAATTTTACTACAATTGCTTGTTATTGTCATTATTATTCAATTATATAAAATTAGTAGCATGATGAATCAAGTTTGCTTGCGACCTAACTAAAGCTTGACTCATGTATGTGCTCACAAGTTGAGCTTATTGAGCCATGAGCTCAAGTTTGAACTTAGATTATTGTTCATATATTATATAAGCTTGAGTTCAAGCTTCACAATGCTCAACTTTTTGGCTCATTGAGTTTTTCTATTATACTGAGTCTCAACACACATTATGACTTCCATGCTTCTCAAGCTAATTCTCCCCTCAAGTATCACAAACTTCTTACTTTCTCAAACACTTATTGCCCCATCCTTCATTTGTGACTTATTTGCTTCTCCATCAAGCTTTCACTGCAAATCTGATGAACACTTCTTCTTCCTCAAATATCATTGGTCTTATTCTCTCATCCCGATATCCTCACTACTATCATAAGCACCCACGATAAGTCTCTCAAAATCATCTTCTTCTTTAAATGTCGCTAATCCTATTGATGCCTTCTAAAGTACTAATTTACTACTGTAAATTCCCCAAATTTTTATCATGAGCCCTATAACCTCATTCAGATTCGAGCACACAAGAACTTACTATTGATAAAACAAGTAAAATCCAAATTCTATATATGAGTTTTATTGCGTCCTAGAACAGTCGCAGTGGTAGAGAGATAAAGAGCTTAGCGTCCTAACTTTGAACATAGATTCAACACGCATACAAATAAAGAGAGAGAGATGCAGGAGTCATACGAGATATTATAATTTTTATGTGAAAATTTTTAAAAAGGGAGAGAATTCATGGGGACTATCCCAGTTGAAATGAATCCATTAGTGTTTATTGTTGATTGCAAATGATGCCCTTTGTCGAGAGAAGGCATTGGCTCAATATAAAAAATATAGAGCATATTGCATAGTTAAGGTTGGAAGAATCCAATGATATAGAGATATTTTTAAGAGAACATTGCCTTATTCATTTGGTTTATCAGACCATAGTTAGTCGACAAAGGTTGGAGGGACTGTAGTTAGGTGATTGAGGTTGGAGGATTGTAGTCGGGCGATTGTGGTCTGAGGGACTGTACTCATGCGACTGAGGTAGGAGGTACTGTTGTCGGGGGACAGAGGTCGAAGGGATCGTCATCGAGTGACTAAAGTTGGAGGGACTGTAGTCCAGTGAAAATGGTCGGAGGGACCTTAGTCGAGTTATTGAGGTCGACGAGACTATAGTGAGTAGACAATAGTCAAAGGGGCCGTAGTTAGGCGATTAGGGTTGGAGGGACTGTTGTCAGATGACAATGGTTGAAGGGATCATAGTTGATAGGCGATAGTGGTCGAAGGGATTATAATAAGTGGGCGATGGTGGTCAGAGGAACTGTAGTCGACATGCGATAGAGGTCGAAGGGACCGTAGTCGGTGCACAACGGAGGTTAAAGGGATCGTAGTCAGAGGGTGATGGTGGTCGAAGGGGCCAGAGTCGGCAGGAGATGGTAGTCGGAGGGACTGTTGGCGATGGGATATAGTGGTCTGAGGGATAGTAGCCGGCGGGCGACTAAGGTCAGATGAAGGCCCAACAATGGCTGCCATATGGAGGTATGATGATGATGGTAAGACAGAGGTCCAACAACGATGACCTGATGGCAAAAGTTCGTTGGCAGTGGTGGTGTCGGGGTGGAGCTTCAGGATGCTTCTTGCCTCAGAGCTCTCCATCAAGCTTTCACTATAAATCTGACGAACTCTTCTTCTTCCTTAAACATCGTTGGTCCTATTCTCTCATCTCGATATCCTCGCTTCTATAGCAAACACCCACGATAATTCTCACTAAATCATTTTCTTCTTTAAATGATGTTAATCCTATTAATGCCTTCTAAAGTACTAATTTACTACTGCAAATTAACCAAAATTTTGTCATGAGCCCTATAACCTCATTCAGATTCGAGCACACAAGAACTTACTATTGATAAAACAAGTAAAATCCAAGTTCTATATATAAGTTCTATTACGTCCTAGAACATTTGCAGTAGTAGAGAGATAAAAAGCTTAGCGCCCTAGCTTTGAATGAAGATTCAACACGCATACAAATAAAGAGAGAGATGTGCAGGAGTCATACGAGATACCATAATTTTTATGTAAAAAAACTTGAAAAGGGAGAGAAATCACGGGGCCTATCCCAGTTGAAATGAATCCATTAGTGTTTATTGTTGATTATAAATGATGCCCTATGTCGGGAGAAGGCGTTGGCTCAATATAGAAAATATATAGCATATTACATAGTTAAGTTTGGAAGAATCCAATGATATGAGAGCTATTCTTAAGAGAACATTGCCTTGCTCATTTGGTTTGTCGGACTGTAGTCAGTCGACAGAGGTTGGAGGGACTATAGTTGGGTGATTGAGGTTGGAGGGATTGTAGTCGGGCGATTATGATCGAAGGGATCGTAGTCAAGCGACTGAGGTCGGAGGTACTGTTGTCAGGGGACAGAGATTGAAGGGATCGTAGTCGAGCGACTAAAGTCGGAGGGAATGTAGTTGGGCGACAATGGTTGAAGGGACCTTAGTCGGGCTATTGAGGTCGGAGGGATTTTAGTCAGTCGATAATAATCAGAGGGACTGTAGAGGGACTGTAGATGGGCGATTAAGGTTGGAGGGACTGTTGTTGGGTGACAATGGTTGAAGGGACCATAATCGACAGGCAACAGTGGTCGAAGGGATTATAATAGGTGAACGATGGTGGTCAGAGGGACCATAATCAGCGGGCGATGGAGGTCGGAGGGACCGTAGTCGGCGCACAACGGAGGTCAGAGGACCGTAGTCAAAGGGCGATGGTGGTCGAAGGGGCCAGAGTCGACAGGAGATGGTAGTCGGAGGGACTGTTGGTGGCGGGCTACGGTGATCGGAGGGACAGTAGCCGGCGGGCGATGGAGGTCAGATGAAGGCCCAACGATGGCTGCCAAATGGAGGTATGACGACGATGGTAAGATAGAGGTTCAGTAACGATGACCTGGTGGCGAAGGTTCGTCGGTAGTGGTGGTGTCAGGGTGGAGCTTCGGGATGATTCAAGCCTCAGACCTCTCTTGAGTTTCTAGCAAGAGGTCTAAGCTTACAAAGGACTTACCCGCCTGCGCCCACCCCCGTCGAGAGCAGGGATCTATTTCTAAATTTTGAGGGTTACATGCTCCGTAAATATGAAGAAGATTCTGGACATATTCGGAGTGCTCCATCAGATGGTCCATATCATTTCCCCTCGTTCATAGAGCATTTGCCAAGCATTTAAATGCCTTAGTGATGTCAGAATAAAGCAATCTTGGGCTAGTTGGATTCGCCTTATCGAGCTGCTTGATTGGACTATAAGAGTGTTGTATTTATAGATCATTTGATCATCCAATTAATATTTTGAACCTTCCAAATATCCTACGGTTCCTTAATTTGGACCCATTTGGGCTCGGATTGACGATTTCACTGTCGTTGGGTTCGTCTCCTTGTTACACTCAATTTGATTATAAATTTGTTAAAATCAGAGTTCAAATTATCCTGCATTTAATTTTGAAAGTTATCAATTACAATATGCCTCAAGATTCATGCTCAATCAAAATAATGTTTGATGCATATGAAGCTCAAATCAAATTAGAGCATATCGTAAGATAGGCAAATCTAAAACAAAATAGTTGCGTCTACAGCATCAACTATCTGTTTTCACTGATTTACTTCTAGTCCATATGAGAACGAGTTGCAACGGAAGAAAATTTTTTCCCAATCTCGTCTACGCTCGAATCCTCCGATATGCCCAAAAGAAAAACTTCAACTCCACATATACAAATCCCAGGCTCCCAGCGCATTCCAATTCCATCTGCGCCGCGAGAGCAAGACGACCAGCCTATTTCATTGGCCGTTTATCATGTGTGGTGTACTGTTGGGCTCTTAGGATACTAGCTTTGCATGAGTGCCGTATGATTTGATTGCTGGATGATCCGTTATGACATACGCATCATTGGAATTCATTCCACCACCGTGCCTCGTGGACTTCATGGCACGGACCTTTTGTATGGTAATAGGTAAGCTCTCTGAAGTAGAAATTTAATTGCTTCGCTTTGAAGGCGAGGTAGGTGGAGTCTTAAACTTCGGTGAATTGCCTGCCATTCGCCGAATGACCATTGGAGGTCGCCTTATGGACTATTAGATTCGTTAAATTTTGTGCTTGTCCATTGCTTTTGTAATGATTAATTAATTAAGAAACTACCGCTATGCGCGTTAGCTGATAGAAAATTAAAAAAATAAAAATAAAAGTTACATTGATGATACTTAAATTTTAATTATTACACGGCTAATCTTAGCCGGTTGGTTGAGAGTTTAGACTTTCAATTAAGAGGTCCTGAGTTCGAGTCTTGATGTATGCGATGTGTGAGTGAATTTGTCTTAATTGACCTAAATGTTCCCAAAAAAATTTAATTATTTACAAAATTAATACTCTTCTACTTATATTCTTTAAATTATTATTGTAACGCTTCAAAATATTTATGATGATTAAGGGAAATTTAAAAACTTAATTTTGAACGAAGATCTAATACATATACATGTAAGAGAAAAGTTAAAAGAGACATTTGAGATTTTATATGGAAAGCAAAAAAATGGAAAAAAGCAATAGGGTCTAACCCAACTAAAATAATTTACTAGTATTTTTCATTAGTTACAAATAAAGCTATTTGTCATTAGAATGAACCCCATGATGAATGTTGGAAAAGTCATGAAATAAAAGTTCCCTTCAAAAGTCCTTTTGGTGTATGTTAGGGGTGCAAACGATTCAAGCTGATTATTAAGCTTACTCGAGCTCGACTCGATAATGAGCTCATGAGCTGAGTTTATCGAGCTTCAAGTAGCATTTTGAGCTCGTGAAGTAATTAAGCTTGAGTTCGATCAACCAACTGCTCGACTCAACAGCTCGTCAAGCAGCTCGAAGCCTCGAATAACGAGTCCACAGAGGGGGAACATCGAAAGTGCAGGACCGATCGAAGTTCATATAAGTTGTGGTAGTGTTGATTAAAAGGATTATAGTTAGACGAAGGTGGTCGAAATGACCATAGTTGAATGATGATGTTCATATAAGCGTAATAGAGTGATGATGCTTAGAGGACTGTAGTCGAGCGGTAGTGATTGAAGAATCATGGTCAAGCAGCGGTGCTTGCAGGATGGCAGTCATATGACAACATTTGAGCTATGACGGTCAGACAATGACAGCCAAGTGATGACGATGGTTAGTGGTGATCATCGGCATTGAACATTAAATAGTTCTCTAAAGTTCTTCACGTCTCCAAGCACTCTCAATACTCAAAGTCTAGGTCCCTTTTATATGAAGATTAAAGGTCTGTTATAATACTTTGAGGGTATGCATTATGATAAATTTAGCCAAAAATCCATTACACTCTATCGAGCAGCTCATATCAAATCCTTTGATCATAGATCATTTATGTAGAATTTAAGTATTTTAATGACCTCAAATTTTAGTAATCTTGATCCTGTTAAATTCATATTGTCGAGTTACTTGTTTAACTATAAACATATAAGACTTGGACATTATTTGATACTCCAATAAATGTCCTAAAATTGTTAACTATATTTTAAATAATTGATTTGGGCTTATTTGGACTCAGATCGGATCATCATTGGTGTTATCAGATTGGTCTTGTCGAGACATTAAGTTCGACTATAAGTTTATTTAAATTAAAGATCACATGATTTTAAATTTAATTTCAAAAGTTTCTAACATAAATAATGTATTGAGATTAATGCCCGATCAAAATAATTTTTGGTGATGTATCAATTAAACCCTAAAATATCAAGTAAAATCTTAGATCATATGGTTGTTTTTCTTAAATTCTCAATGATTTAATTATGACATGCATAAATGCAACCTAGCAAAGCTTTAGAACTGTATATTTTGAAATCCAATAATTTACAATATTGCCATCTAAATTTCTCTTTAAATGAAAAATATGTGCTGAAGGTATCAGGATATAGTTTCTTATTACGATGAGTTTTAAAATCGTGGAATTTAATTTCAGAGATCTTAACATAAACTAATTCTGTGTATCAATAATTTCAAAACAAATATAATAATTTATAGACCCATTTTGATTAAAATTTTTATAGATATTCTTTTTTTTTTCGATTAAATGACTAAATAAATAGCTTAGTGAACATTAATATGTAGTTTTTCATATTTTTAGAATGGATTGAATCTTCTAATCTAGGAGCATATAATTTGTGAAAAGTTATAGAATTATGTTATATCGTTTCACGAAGATTCATCACATATACATATAATAAAAAATAACATGATATATATTAGAATATTTAAATGAAAAACCCAGAAAGATATCAAATCATGGGGCCTAGCCCAAATGAAATGATCTACTATGTATATCAATTATAAAAGTATGCTCTTCCTCTCAATTGAAGAAGACAAGATTATAAAGTATGCAATATAAAATTAGCTTTTTGTAAATATGAGAGATAATGCTAGAGATTTGACAGTTGCATATTGATGATGTTGGGCGATGGTGATCGGATGATAGTGGCCGACTAATAACAGTAGGGTGATGATGGTCGGGTGCCGATAATTAGATAATAGTAGTTGGAAGACGCTGAATGGATTGTGACAATCAATCAATGGCGATTTGATGATGTCAGTCATGCGATGATGAACGAACAATCGGGCGACAACCAACTATAGACGACAAGTAGGTGACGATGATGGTAAGCAGCAATCACAGGTGTTGAATGGTAGGCAAAGCACTAGAGTTCTTCCTCCAAACTCAAGACTCGGTTCGTTTATGTAAAAAAAAAAGGATTCTATTTATATTATTTTTGGAGTGGTATGTTGATAAAAAATATCAAAATTTCATAAAAAAATCTATTAGACAACTCATATTGAATTATTTGATTACAGACATTCATTCAATATTTAAGTATCTTAATGACTTGAAAATTGAGTGATCATGAGCTTGTTGATTGTCTCATTGAGCAGCTTGATTTGATTATAAGTATGCATCATTTGGTGATCATTTGATCCTTCAAATGATGACTCAAAGTTTTTCAATTATAAATCAAGAGCTTGATTGAAGCTTGATACATCACAAAAAATTGCCTTGATCAGGCACGAATCTTGATGCATAATTGAATTGAAAATTTTCAAAATTAAATTTGGAATCATCTGAATTCCAATTGCAGCAAACTTATTATCAAACTGAACGTTTTGATAGGACTAACCAACGACACCAAAATCCATCCAATCTGAGCCCAAATGAACTCAAAATTAAGAGCTTAAAACATATTTAGAAGATTCATAGCATTAATTGGATGACCAAATGATCCAAATTAGACATGTTTATATTTGAATCGAGCGGCTCGATGAGATGAATCCAATGAGCGCAAGATCACTCAATTCTGACATCATTAAGACACTTAAATACTGAATAAACACTTTATGATCAAAGGAATCAATATGGGTCGTACGATATAGTGTTTTGAATTATTATTTAAATTACTAAAATGTCCATCTCAAAAAACTCATAAATAGGGCATCATTCTTCACATGAGGTGGGGAGAAGAATTGAGAGAACTAGCAAGAGCTCTTTTGCATTTTCTAGATATCGTCGTCAACGAACACCACTAGTTATTGTCGCCGACAACCACTATCGCCATCGACGACTGATATCATAAATCACCACAATCTCCAGAATTCTAACAAGATTTAACGTTGTTGTTGGGTATATCAATCCTTCTGTAGACATCTGCCTTTTATAATCTCTATTGGAAAAATCAAGCCCTGTTGTTGAGTGTTAATTGTCCCTTTGTGGATACTTGATTTTTGTAATTTCCCTCAGAGAAAATCAGGCGTTTCTTTAAACCCCCTCTTCTTCAACAATGAAAAAAGGGGTTCTAGTATCACTTACTGCATAGTGAATTTTTCAATGGGCCAAGCCCTAAGATTTTTTGCAGGGGTAGAACCAGGAAGAGCTAAGGGTGGGCTATTGTCTGCCCTAAAAACTTTTTTCCCCTTGGAAAAAATAGACATTTTAGCTATTTTGCTCACATTCAATAAATAATGTTTTCTAAAATTTAAGAAAATAATTTCTTCTCTATTTCATACATAAGATTATGTATTTTACAATTGTTGCGGACTCAAATATACGCGGCGATAGAGTTTAAATTTCCGTCTCAGCGTTGTACGTATATCCAGCGCACAAACAGAAGAATGAAAGAACATCAGGATTTTTACGTGGAAAGCCCTGGAAAAGGGAAAAACCACGGGGCCACGCCCAGTTGAAAAAGTTCCACTAGTGTTGTATGAAATACATGAAGCTGATTCGTCCTTTAAATTTAGGACGATCAGATTACAATGAGTATCAGTTACAATGCCAAGCAGAGTTCCAATGTCACTCGGGTGTCCGGCAGAATTTCGGCGTCACTTTGAAAGAATTTCGGCGTCACTCGGGCGTCGGGTAGAATTCCGGCTTCGGGCAGAGCTCCGGCGTCCCTCGGGCGCCCGGTGGTGCTCTGGCGATGCTCCAGTGATGTTCCGGCGGAGTTCCGGCGGTGTTCCGGCGGTGGTCGAGGAGGAGTTATTCCCTCCTAGACTTCTCTTCTCTTCTCTTCTTCTTCTCTTCTTCTCTTCTTGGCTTGGGTCCCTTCTTAAGAGAAAAGAGGGGCTATTTATAGTTTTTCTAGAGTGGCATAACCCATAAATAGATGAGGGATCAGGGGCAAATAAGGAGTGATCCAGATGAACGGCTGATATTGAATCCCTTGATCGTGAACCTTTTAATGAGCATTTTAAGGTCTTAATGATATCAGAATTCTGCGATCTTGGGCTTGTTGGATTCGTCTCGTCGAGCCGCTCGATTCGACTATAAGCTCGTCAAAATCGGAGACCGTTTGGTAACTCAAATTGCTGTTCGATGCTTCCAACAGCGCTTCGGGTACTTGATTTGGACTCATTTGGGCTCGGGTTGAGTGGAATTTGGTGTCATCGGGTTCGTATTTCCGAGACGCTCAGTTCGACTATAAGCTTGCTGAAATCGAAGTTTAAATGATCTCCGAATTAATTTTTGAAGTTTCCAACTTGAGTTTTGCTCGAGATTCGTGCCCGATCAAGATAATTTTTTGGTGATATATCAACAATCATATTTTGGCCCCTCTCAAAAAAGAGGTTGGTTCCGCCCCAGACCTTTTTTAACCTTTTCGGGTTTTCCACGTAAAAATTTTCTAGTCTTGCTACTTTATCCGCACGTGCTAAATTTTTGCATAATTTTGAGGTGTAAAATATATACTCTATCCACTCAAAGTTTCTAGCATGTAACAGGTCTCATTCGGATTCAGATCATATAACTTATGGAGTTATTGTGTTCGCTTTATCAGGACACTAAGTTTGGTGGAATGAGAGTTCGAATGATTCTAAATTCCTTTCAAGAAATTTCTAATATCAACAGTGCATCAAGAACTGCACAGATCGAGCAAGTTTTCTTGAGATATCAATTATGAAATAATTTAAATAAATTAGATTTTTTTTTTATCGCGCCATTTATTTATTAGTTTTAAGAAGCAAATAGAACTTCACTGCTAATTTCCTTGGTGTCGCATATACATATACAATGGTGCCGTTGATTTATAATCTCTACTTACATTGATTTCAGAAACACAATTTTTTCCTTTTTTTTTTATCTATCAAAATAATTTCACTAACTATATCATACCAACGGGTTTAAAACGACCACAAAATTTACCCTTCATCATCCATTTCAACCCCCGCCAAGTCAATAGTGGTGAAAATCATTCCTATAAGAATTTGTTTGAGGCGACTTTCTACCACTGCTTGAATTGAAATGAGGGTTAGTTATTTCTCCGTAGTGGCGTTCGGTTTTTAGAACTACCGCACTATCTCCATGACTTACGGTTGTTGTAGTTAGTGGAATACCACTACTAACACTTCTATATATATATATATATATAGATATAACTTACTGTAGTGGAGAATGTGAATGAATACAAAAATTAATCTTCTCTCCACTTTTTTTCTGCATGAACAGAAACATTTTTTTTACTTCTTAGTTTGATTTGTAAAGTTTGTCACTTTTCATATTGGGTAATAATAACCGGTTAATACAAATATCTAAATACGTGACATGAGCATCAACATAATTGACAGGCTTCGTTTGGGATAGTTTTCTTACTACTTTCTAAAGCAACTATTTAGCATAAAAATTTCACTTGAATTTGAAATTTTTATACTAAAAAATTGATTTAAATAATAGTCAGAAAGCCATCTGAAACAAAGCTTGAATCTAAAGAAGGTTTTTAAGTTTAGAGTTTAATATAGGATCATGTTTCTATAATTTTATCTGAAATGTAGAGCATGAATTGTGAATTTTTTCATAATTTTCTCAATTAATTAGGTTTCATTTGGGACGGTTTTTTTATTGTTTTATAAAGTAATTTTTTTTTAGTATAAAAATTTTAATTTTTATAAAAAAAATAGATTTAAAAAACAGTAAGAAAATCGTCCCAAACGAAGCCTTAGTCGCCCAACCCAAATCTCATTCCACATTTGCATTTCAAGTAATCATCGCGGGAGGCTATTGATTTGAAGCATTACAAATGAGATAAACTTCTATATGTTTTGCCTACTCCAATGGGTAGGGTCGTAGGGACGCAGGGTCACCTATGTTAGTTTTGGTGTATGCATCTTATTGCTCATTTAGGCTGTAAATTAAAAAAAAAAAAAAAAGATGGATCCCCTTATAGCGATTTAAGTCATTGCTATAGCTCTAGTAAATAGTAATGCAATGGTTTAAACTGCGGCTATAGCTCTAAAAGTGCTATAGTTTAAACCAATAATATAATTATCTTGTAAAAGATTTTTTTTTAGGATTTTTGAGTCAATTAAGCAAATTCATACACACATCACATACGCAAGCTTCAAATTCAAGACCTTCTGGTTGGTAGTATAAGCTCCCATCCAACAGATCAAGATGAGCTGCAGTTGAAAAAGTATTCACTAAAGTACTTCTTCGTTATAAATAATTTTTTTGCTCATGTGCTGTGACTATTCTAATTGAACTGCAAACTAGATATTGTTATACTTGTAGGGGGGTGCTTTTGAATCAATTAAGGCAAACTCACACACACTTCGCATACGCAAGCTTCAAATTCAAAATCTCTTGTTGATAGTCAAAGCTCTCAACCAACGGATCAAGACCAGCTGTGTCGCAACATTAAAGTAAAATATCAGGTTTTATTTAGTTAGTCTTATCAATTGATTGTTTGCTTTTAAGATTTGATAAATAGCAGGATTTTCAGACTGGTTTTTTTTTGTTGATTTTTCTTGCGATTTTGACAACTTAAGTATTTAATTTCACTTTTAATTTTAGTTATTTGCATTTCAAAATTTTGGGGTTATTTTAATGACATTTTATTGTTCGCTATCATAAAAACACTTCTATTAAAATTTTAAATTATCAATTCAAAACATATTAATTTAAGGTTGTTAAGGAATTTTAATAAAGAATATGCACTTAAATCTTTATTCATGAGCCTTAGTAAGAAATTCTTGCTTGTGAGCACCTTATTGCTACTCTAGCTCAACATCCTTTGTGCTATTTTTCTAAGAAACTCAAAACATCTCTTCCCCCATATATGAGATGATGCTATGTGGAAACATGCAAGAAATATAATGTGATCATATAAGCAATAAAATAATGAATAGTCATGTATCATCTTATAGATCAGTTATGACAACCAAGTACTGAAATTAGGTTGATTTTATGCCATTCAAACAATCAAATTGGAATGAAGATTTGTGATAAGCAAAAAATAAAACAAAATTAATGTAATAATAATTATAAAAAAAACACTTAGTGTTGACGAATAGACGATTAAGGCTTCATTTGGGACGATTTTCTTATTGCTTCTTAAAGTAATAAGAAAGCCGTCCAAAACGAAGCCTAAGCATAGGGATTAGATTTCATCCAAGTTGTTATTTGTACGAATTTGGTTTTATATAAATTTTGTTATGATTATATTATTGATAGGACTTACATTTCTTTCAAAAACCTAAGCTAATTAAGCTATCTTATTTACACAACTTTTCTATCTCTCGATTACAGATTTAATAAAAAAAATTATATTATATGAAATGAGTGATCTTAAGATCATATATTTATCCTTCATACTAGCTAAATAATTAAAAAACATGAAATACATGGCAATATTACTCATCAATATGAATGAAACACAAAAATAATATGGTTATATTGTTGACCTCGCTTTTGTTGCCCTCGAACTCGACCATTGCATACACACTTTGATCGGCCTCGAGGCCTATGATTCAATCGTCATGATACAGTGATACCAACATACTTAACGGTTTGAACTTGGGCTTCCGGATTAGATCCACTTCCTAGTTGTGCACATTGCCATTGGTTTGCACGATCATGTATGCCTCACTATGAGCATGAACGTTGCTTGATCGTGTGCGCCGCGCCACGATCACGGTTGTCGCTGGAGCGTATGCGGCTTGCCACAATCACGACTGTTGATCATGCATCTCATCACAAATGTTATATTTCCATACGATCCTAATTTTGGCATAATCAATTCGAGCGGCATTGGCTAGTTCGATCAAATCATATCTAATACAATCTATTGAAAATAATCGACTTGAAAATGTTGATGAATTAATTGCATTTAAAATTCGTCCAGAATAAAAAAATATCATTCAGGTAGTTATAATTACTTCCCGCTAAAATAAAACTGAACTTGCCGACACTTTTAGTTCGAATCATTTCTCTAGCCTAGAGGAATCTAGGAAAAACGGCTTCTTTCGGGGGACAAAACTAGAGATCGGGTCTACGGCCGAGTGGTCGACGGAACACGTTCCTCCCATCTCATTCGAGCTCGAATCCCCTAACTGCACAGCCATTCATGGAAACTTCCTCCTCTCGTTGATGCTGCTGCAACCTCGCTGCCGAAGCCAAATCCGACTTTATCTCCATCTCAGACTACTGGGCTGAGTGGCAATTCATAAAAACAGGAAAGGAAGAGAAAAAATCAAGAGCAAGGTAACCTTTTGCTCAAATATCACACATGTACTCACAATTTACAAATTGAAAGCAGAATTGGCTTTTCTTTAGTCATTAATGTTGAATGCTTAGTATTGAAGTTGAGATAGTTTTTTTGGGACATTTAGGTCAATTAGGCAAACTCTAACACATATCACATACATAAGCTTAGAAATCAAAACCTCTTAGGCTTCATTTGGTTATTATGTGCTTTTTCTAAAAGGTAGTCTTAAAACTGTTGTTTGTGAAAACGGAGTTTTTCAATGGAGAAGTTAACATCAAAAAGCTTTTGAAAACAATACAAAAACAACGGTATTTAGAACATGTTTAAGAAAAGTTATTTTATCAAACAAATAATTTTTTTTTTGCTTTACCATTGCCAGACGAAAAAAGCACTAAAAACGGACAAACAAACGAGCCCTTAGTTGATAGTCAAAGCTCCCAACCAACAGATCACGATGAGCTGCTTAAGTTGAGATAGTTAAATTACTTTATATTAATTGTGTCAGCATTTAAGGGATATATGCATTGATTATGATATGTTTTAAATTTAGCATCTCTATATGATATTGCAAACTTTATATAATGTGAATAAAGAATGAATTAGTTTAAACATAAATCTTATGTGCTTCATGTATATTTAACTTACACGATGTTGCAAATAACATAAATTAATTAGACTTATGTGTATAAATGAAATTTCCTTCAGATATATTAATTAGCATTTAAATATGATTTTGGTGTTAAATGAATAAAGGAAATAAATTCAGGTCATTAGCTATATATATTAATTACTGCATTGCAAAAATATGAAATTCGCTATGTTTGCATAAAATGTTGTAAAATTATAGCATTCATATAGTTTTTTATTAAATGAATTATAAAGGAATGTAGAATATCTGCTTTGTTAATGTTAACACCCAAAGTTAGTTTGTATTTGATTACATAGTATGGCTGAGAACTATTTATATGTATCACTTGATTCATTTTCCTTGCATTGACATGCACACTTGGGATATGTTTGGTTATTATAGGTGATGTTGACAGTTGTTGGCAAAGACCCTAGGATGGTGAACAATAGAGACATAAAAAATAGAGTTTGACGCTCTTTCATATGTGTTCTATTACTTTCACTATCTTACATGAACAACTCTTAACTCTCGCACTACCTGGGTTAGTTTTTGTAGTGGCGAGCAGCATTCTAGGCTTTCACACTAACTCATAGGCTTGGCTAATTGGATACTTAGGACCCACCTCAACTATGATTCCAACAGGAGATACTAAATATTAACATATGTGTTAGATACCTCCCCCTGGTTAACCATACCCTTTGTTGGCGCCCATCATGTCATGCCCTTTTTTGAATATGCATATAGTATAGAACTAACACCCTAAGATAGACAACCTAAACATAAGTTCACCACACATACACTTAGGCACTTTCTTCGTCTAGTTAGTCTAGGATGTGATCGTCTCTCCTTCCTTAGGAATGACACACCTTGCATACACTCGACTAAGTGAATCGACTTGCATTCTTGAATCGGACAGGATATAAGTCCAGGCTATTATGTTCTCTACCACATTGAGAAGATTGCTTGGGCCTTCTTGGTCGCACAAGACCAAGATATAAGTCCAACTTTTAACATCTTCTCTACCACATTGAAAAGATGTTCAGGCTTGCTTGTTATCACATTATCAAGCTATAAGTCCCATCTTTTTCATCATCTCACATCGCTTCCTCCCTTTTTATAACAAACCAAAATTTTTGAAAATAGATTTTAATATAAATTTGAATTTATGTTTGAATTAGAGCATTGCGGCATTGAGCCTTCCGACGCAACGGCGTAATAAATCATCGACATGGCATTGAAGTCTTTATTCTACAGTAATTCTGAATTCAGCATGCAGTGTTATGGTGCTACGGTGCTATACACTAAAAATTATATATATCGCCCCCATTGAAATTTCTTGTCATGGAAGGAAGAAGAGAAAGGGGATAAAAAGAGGAGAGAGAAAAGAGAAAGTCACATTTTGGTCGTCAATCCATTTCGCCGCTTTTACGAAAATGGCTCAAATTGAGGTAGGTGACTTATTCCCTACTTTTGTTTTAAAAAATTTTGATTTCAATCGCCTAATTTTTTGCATTTTTTTTGGATTTAATGAACTTCGATCGTACAACTTTTTATATGTTATAATATTAATTATTTTATATATTTTGACTGGATGATTTTATTATTTCAAAGGGTAAAATAACAGTTATTGTATTTGAATGATTTGCAAGCATAAATTTTTTGATATTTTAATATAGACATATTGTTAATATAAGTATTGTGAATGAATATGAGCATGCGATTGAGTAATAACTGGTTACTATTACTATTATAATACTGTGATAATAATAATGTGTGAAAACAAGCAAAGCTGGTTGGTGAAATATTTACGTTGGCTGAAGAATGGTTGAGCTGTACATTATGGTGTCAATGAACTTTCCTTTTAAATATTGTGATTTAGTATTATCTTTTATTAATTCACGTGATTCACTTATTGAAAGTTATAAGAAGTTATTGTTGTGCCGACGGGCAAAGTGAGATGATTATGTTTAATGAGCCAACAGTAACTAACTTACTAATTACTATACACATATCGTGCAAGCTAGGAAATCTTACTTATTTAGTGTGATTACTAGAATGTATGTTAATGATTCATTGTTATTATTACGACCTTATTGTTATTGCACTGATTTATAGTTACAGTGCGAGTTTACTATTATTATTAGTGTATTGCTCTACTGTTACTGTCACCGATGATATTGTTACTGATTTATTGACACTAATTTATTGATATTGATATTGATTTATTGATATTATTATTGTTTGCTGATTTATTGTTATCAATTATATGATATCATAAACATGTGATTATGATATTGATCTGATGCTAATATAAATAGTTGGATAACATGTATATACTATTATATGATTTTACTATATTGATATGATTTTGACGGTCTTCATCGAGGCTTTGGTTCTACTAATTGATATGTTGTGATGACTGCTTTATCGAGTCAAACCCCATATTAATTTAATGGTTTCCACACTGTACTGTTTTAGTGGCTTTCCGTACCATATTATTCTACTTTTTATAGATCTTACTACTACTACATATGAGCTTTATTATTTATGTACAAATTCATGATCATATGGCTACTACTGATATGAATTGAGTTATCACGCCCCATATTTTTATATCTTTTAAAATCCACTATTCTGATTCATTTGAACGCCGAGCTAGGCGAAGTAGAGAGAGAGAGATGGTACAGAGAGAAACTCTCATTTGAGCTGCTTCGGGTCATTTTCAGTCGTCGTGCAAGTTGGAAAAGTTGTCTAGATTGAGAAAGGTCACATTATGCCTATCTTTGTTTTTAAAATTCAATATTTTTTAGATTTCTCCAATTAAATTTCTATATCTATTATAAAAAATGTGGATAACTTTACATTGGTAAAATTTTCATCACTTAATTTTTTATATATTATTGAGATTAAGATTATGAAAGTTTTGAGTATTTTGTGAAATTTTTTTATCGGATATTTTGAAATTTGTGTGATTTTATTTGAATAGAAAACAATCTAGGCTTTGAAAAATAATGCTTTAGTATGTTAAAGTCTTGAAATAATGTTTTATATAATCATTGGTAATTTGGTTATATTTTGAAATGATGTATTTTTATTCAGTAAATATTCTATTTAAGCATATTGTTATACAAGCATTGAGAATGAAAATGAATATATGATTTGGGAATAACTGGTCACTATTATTTTTATTAGAATGCGTGTAAAAGATAAGTAAAGACTGAATGACAAGTTGGTTGAAGACTTATTGACCTGTACGGGATGGTGGGCCTATGTACTTTCTTTTAAACACTATCATTTGGTGTTATCCGATACAATAATTTTAGAGCAACGATTGAGAGTTATAAGGAGTTATTATTATGCCGAAGGACAAAGTTTGACAATTTTATTTATTAAGTTAACAGTTTACTGATATTGATACGATACTAAAATATATCATGATAGTCAAAAATTCTTACTTGTTTAGTGTGCTATGGAAATGCATATTACAATTTTATTGTTATTGTATGAATTATTATTACACTACTAAAAATATGAAGTTTCAGCAGCACTTATTAGTGGCGGTTCTAAAACCTCCGCTAAAAAATTATATAAACAACGATTTTCACTGCTGTTAAAAGATTATAAAAATTTAAGTTTTTTACAGCTCTTTTAGAGAGGTGGTTTGCAAATTGCCGCAAACTTTTAATTCAAAACCACTGATTTTCTCCCCTCTCCCTCTCCCTCCTGTGCCCTAGGTCCCGCTCGACATCCCGTGTCTGTCTAGCAAAGCAAGAAAGCAACAAGAATTTAGCCAGGAAAGAGTAGAGACGACAATATCGCAAGGTATAATGAAGCAGATTTGACCGGCAAAATCTGATGGCTCGATGGTTAAGCTCCGGAATTGTTTGTCAAGGAAGGGCGACAAGGAGGTAGATTTTCGGTTCCATCATGTTGATTTCGAGCTTGCTTCGAAACTTGATTCCATATGTGCCCGTCTCCTCCAGTCTCGCCCAGTTCACATGCTTGCGACATCCATTTCCCAGACAGACTAGTTTCGTCCGATTTCTGCTCGTGGAGGGATGAATGCCACTACTCGGGAGTTCGAATCGCAAATCCACACTGGATGGAGGACTCGTTCAGCTCTGATTTCTCCATTGCCCGTGCGCCTCATGCTCTGGAGTCGTGCAACTTCGACTTGGGGAATGACCTAACGCCTGCTTCGGTGATTTCGCCAGCCAAAGACGGACCGACTACGTGTAATGCAGCCACTATGGGCAAATGTGGAGCTTAAATTGCAAATGAAAGTAGGAATTAAATGATCCTAATGATTCTATTATTTGTTCTGATCTTGATTGCAGGTGTGTACCTCTATTAGATGCTGCACTAATGACATCTTCAACTCATCAAACTGCACTCCAGGTATTTGTGCAAAAGTCCCTTCAAGTTAACTGTGTTTTAAGTATAACTTGCTGTATTCATTATAGTAGATTATGAAGTGTTCTTGAACTCATAGGATGTTATGATTTCATTGTTCTTCTTCACATTGCCGTTAATTGGGGATGTTGATGCGATATTTTCAACTCTTCAAATGAGTTCTTCAGTCTTTATGCTAATGCGATATGGTAGTTTGATGTCTGTTTATGGTTTATGTGCAATATATCACCACCAAAAAGTTATGTGCAACATTTCCAAACAATAGATGTGTGTCTTTATCCTCTAAAACCTAAAATTTGTTGAGCCATCAAACTTTTTAATCTCATACTTTGTCGTTGTTTTATCTCTCATAAGCTTTGGATATCAGTATTTAGAAAAAAACCTACTTGTTGATGTAAACCCATCTACCAATAACAAATATAATGAACATAAAGTAATTGTACGCAGATCAAGCATCACACAGAGATACCAAGATTTATGTAATTTGTCAAAAAAAAAAAATCATTGGAGAACAAATCAATCAAACTATCAAGTAGTCACGTAAAATTACAAACAAATAAGGTAGGAGAACACTCTTTCTCATGCTTAAGAAAATCAAATATTACTTAGTAGAGAAGCTTCAAATTTCTCAAACCAAGCTAAACAAGTTGGAAAATTATATAATATTTGGTAGAAATGTAAGATCCACATAGAGATATAATAAAATATAAAGAGTTTGGTTATATAAGATATCTTCTTCAATCCTATTTCTCTCTTTTTACATTATGTATGGTGAAAGATTGGATATCTTCATTGAAACTCTTTGTTTGAGGTTTGTTATGTTAACTTAATTTGTATTTATTCATTCTAATTTATTTTCTAAAATCACTAACTGTTATTACCTTTTTTGTAATCATATAGGGATATCTTACACCATAGAGTCGGCTCAATGAAGATTTCATTCTCAGAGTTGGTGATGATTATGTTGATGCTGGTTGAATAGGGTATTGAAACTCTTTGAAATTCTAATCATTCTTTTATATGACTATTGTAGATGTATATTTGTGGTGGATGTGGTTGTTACTCCTACTTATGTTGTTGTGGTTGTTATCAAATATCTATGATAAGTGATTATTAATTGTATTGACTGTTTCGAGTGTCGCAGGAGAAGAAGAAGAAAATTTAAGACATAACTCAAATCTTGTGGAAGTTGTTTTTCTATTTTTCTCCAGAATCAGAAGCAATTTTCTGGCATTTCCCACAATAACCAATGATAACAAAGCATGGGGAAGCTTGAGTGTGTAAAAATTGATCATAACATTAGAGAAATTTTTTTAATGTTTAGCAAATACAGCATCAACAAGTAAACTAGAGTAAGGATATAACTCTAACATGATAGGAAACAAAATCCAAAATAAAAAATATATTGTTAGAGATGAACTTGTATAATTGTTGATGCTTATAATGCTCAATTTTCTCAACTTTATGTTGCTTTCCTTCACAACACAGGATTGTTTTAAGGTAAAATAGTGATGCAAAAAGCATGGGGAAGAAAGATGGTTGGATCTTTGCATTGAAAATTGCCTTCACCTCAAAATCCGAAGAGACTTTGACATTGCAAGTAGTTATAGTGAATTATTGTTTATGGTGTGGTCATGCCTTTCACTATGTAATATTGGACACATCATCAACGATAATTTAATATTTTTCAAGTTCTTTTTTCCATAAGATCTCTGCTTGAATAATTATTTTTATGCTAATTGTAATATTGGATTATTCATTTTTTCTAATTTTTAATGTAATGTGGTCATGCCTTTCAACAATAACAATAACATCAAGCCTTTATCCCACTACGTGGGGTCAGCTACATGAATCCTTTTTCTCCATTGTGTCCTGTTAAAAGTCGAATTCTTGTTTAAATCTAATAAAGAAAGATCATTTCTAATATTTTCTAACCAAGTCTTTTTAGGTCTACCTCTACCTTTCTTAACATAAGTTAAATCTAAGACCTCTACTTTCCTAACCGAGTCATCGGGAGGCCGCCGTTTTATGTGACCAAACCATCTAAGGTGACTCTCTCTAATCTTATCTTCCCCTGGAGCTACTCCAACCTTTTCACGAATATGCTCATTTTGTATCCTATCTCTAAGGGTAAATCCACTCATCCACCTGAGCATCCTCATCTCTGCAACACTTAACTTAGAATTATGCTTCTCTTTTAATGGCCAACATTCGGCACCATAAAGCATTGCAGATCTCACCACCATCTTATAGAATTTTCCCTTAAGTTTGAGGGGTACTTTTCTATCACACAATAAGCCCGATGCATTCCTCCACTTCAACCATCCCACTTGGATTTTGCTGATAATATCCCCATCTATTTCACCATCACTCTGAACAATAGATCCAAGATATTTAAAACGTGTACTCTTATTAATGACTTGATCGGCCAAAGTCACAATCCCCTCACTAGGTCTATTATTACTAAAATTACACTCCATATTTTTTGCAGACTATTATTTTGAAATGCTATTGTTTATGGTGTAATTTTCAGTGGGTCCTAAGAAATTGCTTTCATTGGTACCCATAGCTATTGATATGGATAAATCGACCTTTTCTAATTCATGGATCATACCTATTTTCTTGGCTAAATTTTCTAATTCATGAAATTTGATTTTTTGGCATTATATTTTTTTAATCTATTATATCATTTAGTAGCGGTTTTAACACCTACTCAAGTTAGAAGATTGTACAGATAAATACTTTTCATTTATCTTTGAAATACCTTCATCTTAGTATTGTTCGATGGAATTTGTATTGTGTAAGCATGTAATTATGACATTGATAATAATTTTGATTATTCTCCATTTTTGAAAATTATTCTATTCTTTTGGGTTCTGAATGGGTAGGGTTGGATGCCTTAATCTGTCAAAGTTCCTATAACATTATCGTTTTGATATGTTACTTAGGTGTATACGAGATTGCATTAGACATTCATGTTTAATGTTTTTTTTTAAATTATGGACATTTAGCAGCGGTTATAACCGCCACAAACGTCCAGATTTGTGGTGGTTATAACCACTATAAATCTGGACGTTTGTGGCGGTTATAACTGCTGCTAAATCAAGCACTTCATAAGATCTATCTCGTCGGTCCTTAAACCGATGCAGAATATTATTGCAGCGCATTGCAATTACAACAGGGGGTGCATCGATTTTAAAATAGCTGCAAAGAAAGTTGTGGCGATTATAACCGCTAGGATAGGCCAAAAATTGTCGTGCGATAGACCTATTTTTTGGTAGTTATAATATTGATTTATTGTTATTGCCACTGGATTTACTGAGCTAATAGCCTAACGCTGCGACGCTACCACTTAATAGTGCAGCGCTAGTTCATTAATTTTCCAAAATACAAAGACAATAGCACTACAATGTCACTATTTGGTGTCTGGTACTGTAGGAGCCCTGAGGCGTTTAAATAATAATATTTTTAGATTTTGTTAAAGTTTACTTCAAATCCTTGAGACTCATTCTAAAGCACACACAACCAGTTTCTAACATTAAAAGACTTCAAAATGCATGCAAATGAATTTAAAACACAAAATTTTAAATATTAACCTTTTAAATTTTAAAAATTTTAGTTTTTTACATTATTGACTTGTTACATGACTGACGTCATGTATATTGCTTCTTTATCATAATTTAAATTAGTTGTAGGATTTAATGACCTCCTGGGCTTTCTAGCTCATTATATGTAGTTTAAATGATTTCAGGTCAGAGTAGAGGATCATAAGTGTAAGATTGATCAGGATTTATCATAGTTTGCTTCTTTTATTTTAGTTATTCTTTTGTACTCATGACTGAATGATGTATTATATTGATATGATTCCTAAGTATTTTATATATATTTTTAAGCAATGCATACATATGTATATTGATATTTTGATTACTAGATTTATTTTCATTAATATTATTATTGATAAAAGAAAATAGATAGCTCTAATATTATTATATAAAAAGATAAAAAGAAATAATTATTCTAATTTAGATTCTGGGGCATAATACTTTTGTGCCTCCTCCACCACATTGAGGGGACCCTTAAGATTTTTTATCACTATCTTCTCTATCACATTGAGAAAATATTTGGGCTTTCTTGGTTGCCACCCGACCAAGTTATAAGTTTAATTTGACATCTCCTCAACCACATTGAGGATATGTTAGGGTTTGTTCAATCTGACATATTGAGCTGTAACTCCCAATCTTTGGATGTCTCTTCTACCACATTAATGGGATATTCAAGATTCCACTCCTTGGACATCTTCTATATTATAATGAGAAGATGTATATATCTATCTCATCTCCTTTACCACATTGAGAAGGTGTTCAAAATTTTCTAACATTCTGGATCACACATGGTTGAGCTTTAAGCTCTATTTTGGGTGTTTCCTCCACCACACGGAGATGTTATATTCTTCCCTTCCCCTCAACCCTTAAGCTTAGGTAGCCTTGTCAGGTTTTACAGATACCATCACGTGATACTATAAGTCCAGTCTAGGTTACTTCGTCATACAACAGTGGAGTGTAATTCCCATCTGTTAGCTAAAGACTAGGTTCACACCCTTGGTCTGCAAGGTAATCTTGGATTAGGTAACCAATGATTGCTAACAAGGATCCTCTTGTTACAACTTGATAAAGTAGACTAAGGGCACCGATGAAATCATGAGATCTTGACCGAGATTTATACCCATCTTGTAGGTTAGTTCTCACCTCCTGAATGTTCAATCATTTTGACTTTCACCACATTAAACATTAATCACTGTTCGCTCCAGAAAAATCTTCTAAATAAGTTACGAACCCGGCTCTCATGAACTTTGGATTCCCTTTTTATCTTTTTTCTGGAGGTAGATTGAGTTTAATATTTAACCAGATTTCCCCTGAGAGTAGTGTCAGGGTTTATTTAGATCTAGGTTCTACTTCCTATGAGCGCAAGCCCTCATAGTTAATTACCCCTCCTAATACATTAGAAGAGCACTCTCGATTAAGGATAAAATACACTTAGCTATATACAAGGAATGTAAAAAGTGTGCAACAGAGTTTTAGACTTAGTTACGGAGGATGAAGGTACACCCGATCAAGATCCCATGGTTCCGTCGTCTCGGGTATACCGTCGGTTCAATCTACCAACACTAACAACCATGGATTGTAGTGTCCAGGGAATCTGATTAGCAGCCATGGGTTGCCTCCTCTCAGGGTTCCCGAATAGACTGAAGTGGAGATGTGTGGATTTTATTTTAGTTTAGTTTGGGTTGGGGCTTATAACTTCCTTAGAAGTTGCCCGTTAGTTTGTTTAGTTTGGGGCTTACGGCTTCCTTAGAAGTTGCCCGATGATTTGTTTAGTTTGGGGCTTATGGCTTCCTTAGCAGTTGCCCGAATGATGGGTCTTACAACTTAGTCCTATAGACTAAGATGCCCATATGGTTTTGAGTTTTAGATTTAGAGTCGTTCACTTAGAAGTTCCCTAACATACGGGTCTTACTGCTTCGCTTAGAAGTAGCCCAAAATAGTGGGTTTTACAACTTAGCCCTATAGGCTAAGATGCCCAGGGTAGGGGTTAGGTCATTTTCACCTAAAGATTTCCCCTCATAGGTTGGACTTACAACTTCTATTAGAAGTGGCCAAATTAATTAATTCACTTAATAAATATATATTTAGTAAAGAAATTATCTACAGGAATTACTGCTTCTATTAGAAGTAACCTATAGGACTTAGTTTAGTGGGACTGTATCTTTGCACACTTCCCCACCTCGACACCACTTTTAGTGTTTTGTAGCAATTATACTACAGTAGTTTGTTGCTTCGCTTTCAACAGTTTGTTTTGCATGCAGTAGTTAGTTTACTCTTTTCAATATTCATTATATATATGAATTTTTTTTTTTCGATGCGCTGACTTTTGCCTGTTTGCCTGCAGGTGCTCGTAGCTTGTAGATTAGAGAGTTCTCATGTAGCTACAAGAGCTTGTTTGTTGGAGAGTTGCTTGTGAGTTTTTTGTGTTTGACAGCTGTTGGAGAGCTTTATAGTTTGAGAGCTGCTTAGTTCGATAGCTTTGTGAGAGCTTGTACTTAGATTGGATAATTAGAAATATTTCATTTCATGCTCTTTTGTTTTATGTTTTATTTTGATTTAATTAATGGAATTAACTAATTAAGTTAATTAATTAAAATGTTGAATTTTAATTAAAATTTAATTTGTTCAGTTTGTTAATTTGAAATCTATTTTTAAAAAGTGTTCAATTGATTATTTTAATTAATTAAATTGGTTGATTGATTTAAAAGATTTTAATTTAAAGTTAAAGTTTTAATTTAAGATTTCACTTCCATTAAATCTTTTATTAATGATTCATTACATAAATTAGTTACATCTCTCTTAATAATTTAAGTTGGAGATTTAAATTGATTCTGCCAACTAATTGATTTTTTTTTTTGAAGTTAATTAAAAAAAAAAATTTTAAATTCAAGTTTGATTAGAAAGGATTTTAAATTTTAAATTAAAGTTTTACTTTATAGTTCAGTATTAGTTGTTTAGATATTTAAATTTCTCTTATTTGATTTAATTAAATTAATAATTTGTTCTTTGTTAATTGATTCTGTTAAACACCTGCTTTGGATTTGGAACGAAATAAGCCTAGGTTTTTTCTCATTTTTTGCTCCCTGGAAGTATTTGAATGTGAGGAATTCTTAAAGTTTTAGTTAGTTTGAAATTAAATAGTTTAATTAAATTTAAAATGAAAGTTCAGATTACCTCTCTTTTAATTTTAATTAAAAATTTTAATTTTAGATTAATTAAGTTTTTAGTTAGTTGTTTAGATTTAAGCTCAAATTTTATTTTTATTATTCATTCAGTTAGATCAATTAATTTTATGAGCCTTAAATTAAAGTCCAATTTGAATCTAAATTTTAACTTAAAGCTCTCAAAGTTCATAAGTCCAATAATTTCTGAAAAATTTCGGCAGCCTCCCGGCGTCCCCTCCCCGGCGCCGGGAGGTAAGAGAGGGCACTTGCCCTTGGCTCGACTCGACCGGATCAAATCGACAGCGAGGAGTATGGGGGGAGCGAATCGACCCCGAAGAATCTTCAAGTCTTCAATCCACTCGGCCGGATCAGATCGACGGCCGAGGGCTTCGGGGGACCGTATCAACCCCGGGACTTCCTTCAATTCTTATAATTTGATGACGATGCCCATCAGCTTTCTGCTTTGCTTGTAAATAATTACAATATTATACAATTTTATATAATCATAATAATTATATATAATTATAATATCATATAACTATTATATAATATTATATAATTACAATATCATATAACTATTATATAATATTATATAATTGTTATATAATTATTATAACATTGTCTCTTTGCTGTTTCAAGATAACAGAAATCCCTCATTTAAGGGATTTGGGTTTGAAAGCCAAGAGAAAGCCGGCTTCAAACAGCAGAATAGGTCATTCGGCGGGCTTGGCTGCTGAAGTTTGAATGAATAGGCGGAGATCAGGTTCACACCTAGAAGAACGATTCTGCTTGGAAATTTGATTGCGGCACTCAAAGCGACGAGGCTTGCTATTTTCACGTGAGAGAGCCGGACAGAGAAGGGCTTGTTTGCTTGCGTGAGGTAGCAGACCAACTTTGATTCCAGGAGGAGATCGTGGGTCAGGAGCAGACGTGCGACGGTGCCGGGCGGAATCGAAATCTCCAGACGAAGCCGAGTCGGGCGTTGAGTCAAGATCGCCGGCGACGAACAGGAGGAGGCGGTGCGGCTTGTCCGTCTGAAACTGAGGGCTCACAATCGAGAAGAAAAATTCCTCTTGAAATTTCTTCCCGCAAGCTTCCGTAAGCGTCCTCTCTTTTTTTTTTTTTTCGTTTCGACACTTCTTATGCATATTGAGATAGCAGTTATTCCAACGACTTGGAGTCATGCTGCCGTTTGGCCATAGTGGCATCGTGCTCTTATTCTTTTGCATTTGATTCTTTAGATATTATATTTTAATATCCTAACCATTTTTTTTTTATTATTTTTATGCAACCTCTGTAAACCGAGAGCCTAAAGGAATAACAATTGTTTGATCTTTACCCATTATTATTCCTTGAGTAAATTTCAGCGGTGGCTGGTTAATTAAGGAAAACTTCTGTTTGAATATATTTAGCGCCTCCAAAGTATGAAATGTGCTTCATCGAAATACGAACTGCTCGCAACGAATTAACTGTAATTGAGATGCTCAGATGCAGTTTTATTGAATTAATTGGAATAAGCATATTTCTTCAGCTTGCTTAAACCATCTTTATTAATCCATTTTCATAATACAGGAAACCATTACAAACACATGCTGAGTTCAATGAGATTTGTTTCCTTGGTATTTACTTAAGTATAATAGATTCTAACTAATCCTGTTGCTCGTTAATGTTGAGATGATACCAAATATGACTCTTTAATAATGATAATAATGTCTTTGTATCGTTGATGGATACCGAGTTTTGCTCCTCAGTCAATCACCTTAGATTTCTCCAATTAGCTAAGACAATCACTTTTATTGTTGATAACAAGTGCTTACATATATTCAGAATTCGTTTTTTATGAAATCCTTCACACTTGGTATATGGTTTCATAGCACTATGAGTCATACTCATTATTAACCCCACTAGAAATAATCTGCTCCAGCTCTCTTCTTCTTTTTTTTTCGTTGTACAAATTTCGGTGGGCATTGGTATTCACAATACCATTAAGTAGGGTCTCATTCCCTGCCATGTCCGTTTCTTAGCTCTTCAGGATTATTTGTGTGCCATACCAAACGGATGCAATAACATAAATGTGATAACTTTTACTTCATTATCTGCTCAAGCTATTTTTTTTTTTTTTAGGCTACTGCTTCTATTCCCATATGTGGTGATTCCTCCTATTACTTAAGTTGGGGTAAATCTGACTTTGTCTTTTTCACAAGAATATTGTGAGGAAACCATTTGTAACCGGCATTGAAATATTTGACATAGGCATTATGCCTTCAGTTACTTACTTTTCATTTTGATGGCCATATATACAGATACATCTAGCTTTGAACACTGCTAATGTTTCCTATTCAAAGAGATGTTGTCGTTAATAGTGCTTACATTCTTTCCCATATTTTCGAATTTGTATCTAATATGACTTGTGGTTATATGTTGTTGCATCGAACATATTGCAATTGATGTATTATATATATGCATCTATTTAATGTTATTTGAACAAATTGCCTCCCAACGAATTTGTTGGGTGTTTTCTGCGCAATGAATTCGTTGCAACATTTTTTTTTAGTGTACTGACATATATCCACCTTTTCCTCTTTTCTCAGGTAATGACTTTTGATTGGGTTAGGCCCCACTCGTTGCCTAATATAGAGCCTTCCGAGGACTGTATTTGGCAGGAGATTGATAGATGTGACTTCACCCATTCTGCTTCTATTCGAGATCGATTGTCTTGGCACCAGGAGATGCTGATGGATAGGGACACATATGCCGGGTTGTTCGTTCGCTCACCTCGATCACATGTTTTTGAGTCAGAGCTCCCTGTAGGTTTTGATCCTACAGACTGGGTAGTTACTTTCAGGCTTCGCCGTAGTGATGGCACTTCTTTAGATCGGATCGTCGAGGGCTTGAGTTATGGAGCTCAGGATGTACTACAGCCGGCTGCAGATCTTGCAGAGCACACTGGCAGCATTAGATTACTCAGTTATAGCCTATCTCATCATGAGGTAGGAGAGCAGCAGTATGATTCAGTATTTGGGGGACCTTTTAGGATGCTGAGGGGCTATGTTTGCTGGGCTCGCCATATTTTGAGAGTACATCAGGAGGTGCTTAAGCGGGCAGGAGTTTACAGAGCCATCTACACCTCATTGTTTGATTACAGTCGGCTTTCTTACTCCTGGCTTCAGGTATTAGCTGAGCATTGGGATAGTGTCACGAACACATGCTGGATTGGGCCGAATGAGATGACGATCACTCTTTGGGACCTGCAGTTGGTTTCCGGCCTGCCTATTCTGGGCACCCCCTACGAGGAGTGCATTCCTCCAGACTACGATTTATTCCGTCGTCAGCGAGCAGGTCATTCGAGGCGAGGGGAGTTCGTGTACTTAGAGGGCCTCCATCAGAGTTTGACCCACTACTGTCATCTTCAGAGACAGAGAGGTCGTCGTCGTGGGGGCACTGTTACTTTGGGGATTTGGATTGAGAGTTTGTTGACCCAGGAGGCATATGTTTTACAGGTTGCTCAGCCCCATGACCCATTCGATATGGGTCTTCAGTACAGCGAGCAGTTTTCAGCTGATTTGTTTGAGCCGGTTTCAGCAGTAGGAACGCGACCTGTTACAGCTAGAGGGATTTTAGAGGAGACCTCTTTAGTAGCTTTCATAGCTACTTGGCTATGCAGTTTTGTCTTTCCGAGTCAGGACAGATCCTTTCGTCCCAGTACACTTCTGATGGCCAGCCTGATTGCTAGTGGGAGACAGGTTTCTTTAGCCCCGGCCGTACTTGCACAGATATACCACGGTTTTGGACAGATTTCTGCCTCTTATGGTCGTCGACAACGTGTAGTTGAGGTACCGTGGCATTATGTCCATGGATGGGTACATATACACGTAGCGGGGGCTTTCAGTTGCGCCGAGTCACCGGGCTACTTTTCAGATCACTTTTTCCCCCTATTGATCCAGCTAGCCAGGGCGACCTCAGCTACAGACAGGGCCCAGATTAGATTGTTTTTGTTTGCACCCTTACAGGTGGCCGGCCGTTTTAGACTGGTTTACAGGTCTCCAGTTGGAGATTTACCCTCACGGAGTTTTGGAGTTTCACTGTTAGATTCTTTGATTGAAAGAGGCAGGCCTACTTTGCTTTCCAGGAGCAGCTTTGCGCCTATTGCTTCTTACTTTGTCAGCATGAGACCTGGATGGCTTTGCTATAGGAGAGATTGCTCTATAGTCTTTGAGGGGTATAACCCTAATAGAGCAGCGCGACAGTTTGGCTTTGTTCAAGCCACTCCCTTAGATGGACTTCCAGCGCTTCCTGGGGTGACAGATCATCGCCACTTGAGCTTTCTTTCGTTTTCAGCTTGCCTTGAGGCGGCCTCCATGACTTGGGCTTTTCTCCTCCGGTTTGGGACAGGTTCTCGCTTTTACATAGCACCTGCAGATGCTCCTACCGGCATTTCACACTTGCGGTTGTCCTGGATTCGTCACACCTTTTCTTCCTTCTTTGAGCTGGGCATTCAAAGGTACAGTAGGAGGATCAAGGGCACTGGACGACTAAGCCATTCATCGGGACGGAGGGATTACCCCCCCACACATACAGAGTCTCATAGAGCACCAGACAGAAGGCGGAAGAGGAGCCCCGAGCCTACTGATAGGCATGACTGCCCTGGTACGTATATTAGTATTATTATTATTTTATTTATTATATTTATATCCTCTCATACACATATATATGATTGAATTATAATATTTGTAGTCCCCTCACATAGGCGTAGGCCGACTTCTCCTTCTCTCGAGAGGGGTCGACCCAGGAGCAGGACTTCGTACGAGCAGATAGGTTATATATTTATTTCATTTGAGCATGATATATTAAATTTGAATATCATATTCTAACATATTTCTTTTGCTTGGCTTTCTTTCACTCAGGTGGCAGGCTTTCTTCTGAGTTACAGCCTGACAAATTTACACCTGTTCCACCAGCACGTTATACCAGTTCGAGTCAGGCACTCAATATAGGTAGCTCTTCACATCACCCTTCATCGGGTGACCTGGTCATAGGAGACCACTCAAGCACCGAGTGTCCATCCGCTGCCACTGCTGCTTCTGGTGATGTTAGAGGTAAATATCTCTTATACACCTATGTATTTAATGTCACTTATTTATTATTATTTCTCTCTTTTCACTCCCCTTTCACATATATATTTATAGGTGCCCAACCAGCATCTTTTGTGGATCACACTGCCGGTGATCCTAGTGAACTTATTGTGGAGCTGGTTGTTTCATCTCCTACTCTTTCAGATTCCACTTGGGTGATTATCGGTGACTCATCAGGAGGACTTTCACCTGATGTTCAGCTTACTCACAGTGACTCTACCCAGCTACTTCTGGAGGGCGATGCTGATGACACTGCGACGGAGCTGATCACCTATCCTTCCTCGACTCATGTGGTCCCAAGCTGTTCTTCAGAGGGATCTTCACCAGGTGTTACTTCACACCTAGGTGATCACCGATCTGTAGCTTTTACAGAGGCCTTCCACCTTTCAGGTATTATTTTATTTTCATTAGCATTTCTTATTACATTATATATACAAATGTATATATTCTTAATGATAGCTCCTCCCCTTTCATGTTCTAGGTTTGGAGCTTTCATATTTTGTGTCAAGATCAGTGTTTCGGGCCCGTCGCTCTTTCAGTTGGCAGTGGTCGAGGGGAGTGCAGTATGCTGTTACTGCACTACGAGCTTTACTACAGCGAGTGGACCTCGATGCTTTAGAAGACTTGTACAGCTTTCACACTGAGGCTTGCTTACTTTTGGACTTTGCTGCCTCCTGCGGCCTTCGAGATAGCCTCTTGCAGATGTGGGAGCTTTCCTACCGCATTGTTGAGTTTGGGATGTTTCAGTTAGACTACACTTCTCAGCAGTTGTCTTACATGATTTTGGCTGACTTAGAGGCTGAGGCTAGAGCTACTTGGGACAGAATGAGGAGAGATCGCCTTGATCTAGATTTTGGATTACAGGCTTTGCACCACTGTCAGCAGGACATTCTGGAGAGCAGACTGTGCTTCAGGGCATAGAAGTTGAGCTCAGAGCTCTGAGACTGAGGGCGAGAGTTCTTCTGGCGAGACGTCAGGAGATTAGAGCAGCAGCTGCTCACACTGAGGAGCACTTTTCTTGGATGGCTGCCGAGGTCGAACATTTGGAGCATAGGTTGTCCTTTTCCACTGAGGAGTTCGACTCGGCACACCATCGACTGGAGTTTGCACAGGAGCAGCGAGCGATGTTACAAGATCGTTTGGCCAGAGTTAGACGACAGATCAGTAGTATTCAGTTCAGACTTTGACAGCCTTCTTACCACCTCTCTGGTACGTATGCATGTATTTATTTATAATTATGTATTAAATTTTTAGACTTTTATTTTTTTTTTTCTTGGCAGCTCTATCCTTAGGTTTATGAGCATAAAAATCTTATAAGTTTGACCCTTAGGTTTGTGAACGAATTGATCTTAGCTCGACCTTTAGGTTTGTGAGCGTAAAAGATTTGAAGGTTCGGCCCTTAGGCTTATTAAACCAATGAATTTTAGCTCGACCCTTAGGCTTGTGAGCATAAAATTTTAGCAATTAACTATAATGATAAATCATTAAGTCAATATGTCGTTTCATGATTCCTTTACGTTTATTTAATAAAGGGATATTTTTATAAAAATTACCTTCTGTCTTTGCAGGAAGGTATAAAAGATATCTCCTGCCTTTCAGGAAGATATATATAAATTACCTCCTGAATTTCAAGAGAGTGTACGTCAAGCGACCCCTACATTGCTAGGGGCCATGTAAATTTATATCCTGTATTACAGGAATATATGGGGGTCATCTCCTATTGTTATAGGAAAAATTAAATATTATCTCCTGCCTTTCAGGAGGATATATAAATTGCCTCCTGTATTACAGGAGGAATTATGAATTTATATCCTGCGTGACAGGAATATGCATAAATCATCTCCTATTATTATAAGAGAGATTAAATATCACTCCCTATTTTATAGGGAGATATATAAAAATTGCCTCCTGTATTACAGGAGAAATTTTTCATCATAACATCTTGTCAATTAGGAGGTTATGTGTAATATTTCTTTAGATATTGGCCATTAATTGGTGGCATAGGCCTTTGACCAGAAATATCTATAAGTTGATAGACTCCTCCTTCATATACCTTTTCGATAATGAAGGGACCCTCCCATACCGGGTCAAACTTACCACCGATGCGACGGTGGGGAATTATAGGCCTTTTGCGAACTAGTACAAGTTCTCCTTCTTTAAAGTTCCTAGGACGGACCATTCGATCGTGAGCCCTAGTCATTCGTGCTTTATAAATTTCTAGATTTTGTTGGGCCTGAAGCCTAGTTTCATCTAGAGCTTCAAGTTCTTCTAATCGTAGAAGATTATTTTCTTCTTGGGTCAATTTGTATTGCATAGCAATACGCAGTGATGGTAATTCTACCTCAAGAGGTAGTATCGCCTCTGTTCCGAAGACCAAGGAATATGGAGTAGCTTGTGTCGCAGTCTTGTAGGTTGTGCGATATGCCCATAAGGCTTCTGTTAGTTTATCGTGCCATTCTCTCTTATTTTTAGAGAGAATTTTCTTGAGCAATTTAACCAAAGTCTTATTAAATGCTTCGGCCAAACCATTAGCTCTCGGGTTATATATCGATGAATAACGCCAGTCTATTTTATGACGTTCAATAAATCGATAAATTTTGGTACTTTTAAAGGCAGTACCATTGTCCGATATGATTCGACGTGGTACACCAAAACGATAGACAATGTTATCTCGAAAAAATTTCATTACATTGTCCGCTTTAACTTCTCTTAAGGGAATTGCTTCAGCCCATTTTGAGAAGTAATCTGTGGCAGCAAGGATGAACCGATGTCCTGAAGAAGAGGGTGGCTCTATAGGACCAATTATATCAGTACCCCAACTTTCAAATGGCCACGATGCTACTGTAGGATGTAGCGGGTTAGGTGGCCGATGTATAACATCGGAATGCACCTGACATTGATGGCATTTCTTAGCATAGTTAAGACAATCCTTGACCATGCTAGGCCAATAATATCCCATGCGTTTGATTTTAATTTTCATTTTTGGTCCGGACTGGTGTGCACCACACAATCCTTCATGGACTTCAATTATGACTTTCTGGGATTCATCAGGTCCCAAACATCGTAGCCACATTTGGTCAAATGATCTACGATATAGTGTGTCATTTACGTAAGCATATCTTATCGCTCTTTTAGATATTTGTGAGGCAGTAGATTTATCCTCCGGTAATCTACCCTCTTTGAAATAGATAAGAAATGGTTCCCTCCAATCATTCTCATCCGATATATGCAAGCTCTCGTGCATTTCTTTTCCTTCATTGTCTTGTAAGGAAGCCGGAGCTAATGCATGTCTATTTTGGATAGTTATAATGATTGGATCCTCTTGAGGATTCGCCATTTCTTTAGCTAACTTTGCCAACGCATCAGCTTTACCATTTTCACCACGTGTAACCCTAGTCAGGGTTACCTCAGGGATTTGCTCTAGGAGTTTTAAAGCATGTTCGCGATACAGAATTAGCTCGGGCTTATTGATTTTAAAAGCACCTGCTATTTGCTTAATTATGAGTTGAGAATCTCCATATATATGGAGTTTCTGAATTTGCATATTAATAGCAAGCTCAAGACCCGCAATTAAAGCTTCATATTCAGCTTCATTGTTAGTGCGAGGTTCTATTAAGCTATATGAGTATCGCAGTATACCGCCTTGCGGCGTTATGAATATAATCCCAATGCCCACCTGAACTATTGGGAGTTTAGGCGGTCGGGCTGGTTTTATTGATGAAGCTCCATCAAAATAGAGCTCCCATTCTCGTAGATGTATTCTCTCTTCCACTTCGAGTATCTGCTCGTCTGGCAGCTCGTCATTAAGTGGAGAGCATTCAGATAAAGGATGGGCAGCTAGAAAGTCTGCTAGCGCCTGTCCTTTAATAGCCTTTTGTGGCATATAGGTTATATCGAATTGCATTAGCAATACGGTCCATCTAGCTAGACGACCTGTCAGAGTGGGTCTAGTCATTAAAAACTTTAATGGATCCACTTTAGATATTAATGTTATCTTATGAGATAACATATAGTGTCGCAATTTTTGCGTAGCAAAAATTAATGCTAAACACTGTTTTTCAATTGGCAAATATTTTGATTCAGCTCCTATTAATCGACGACTAATGTAGTAAAGGGCATTTTCTTTGCCATCGATATTATCTTGTGCTAGCAATGCTCCAAGTGATTCCTCCAAGGCTGCTGTATACAAAATTAGGGGTTTACCCGGAATAGGAGCAGCAAGGATTGGAGGATTCATCAGATATTGCTTTATGCTATTAAACGCCTCCTGACAAGCATCGTCCCACACGAAAGGAGTATCTTTCTTCATCAATCGTGCGAAGGGTTGGCATCTACCTGAGAGATTAGATATAAATCTCCGAATATATGCCAATCTTCCTTGTAATGAACGAAGTTGTCTTAGGGTTTTCGGAGGTGGCATTTCCACTATCGCTTGAATTTTATCGGGATCAATTTCTATCCCTCTATGACGTACAATAAATCCGAGAAATTTTCCGGATGACACACCAAAAGCACATTTAAGCGGATTCATTTTCAAATTAAACTTGCGAATCCTTTCAAATACAATTTTGAGATCATCTATATGCTCAAATTGATCTTTACTTTTTACAACTAAATCATCAACATAGCATTCCACATGCTTATGGATAAGATCATCAAAGATGCGGGTCATCGTCCTTTGATAGGTGGCCCCGGCATTCTTCAATCCAAATGGCATAACCTTGTAACAGTATATGCCTATAGGAGTTCGAAAGGCAGTATGCTTTTCATCGTCTGGATCCATTTTAATCTGATTATAGCCCGACGATCCATCCATAAATGAGAACATATCGTGGTTCGACGTATTATCAACCATAAGTTCTGCATTAGGAAGTGGAAAATCATCCTTTGGACACGCTTTATTCAAGTCTCGATAGTCAATACATATACGAATTTGACCATTTTTCTTCTTGACTGGGACGATGTTGGCAATCAAGTCAGCATATTTTTCTTCCCGGATAAAGCCAGCTTCGATGAGCTTTTTAGTTTCAGTGATGACTTGCTCTTCAATCTCAAGTCGCATTCGCCTAGGTGCCTGTTTGATGGGCTGTACTTTGTTGTTGATGGAGAGCTTATGCACTGCCACCTCTGGTGATAAACCAGGCATTTCAGTGTAGTTCCATGCGAAACAATCTTTATACTCAAGAAGCAACATTTTTAGCTCTTCTGCTTTATCGTGCGAAAGATTCGCACTAATAAAGGTTGGCTTTGGCTCTTCTTCTGTACCCAAATTTATCTCTTTGAGTTCATCAACTGTAGCCTGACCACCTTCTTCAAATTCTTTTGGAGCCTCTTTCAGATCTACTATTAGATCTTCAGCTTGATTTTCAGGTTCAGTCGGTCCCTCCTCCTTATCTGTTATGTTGTAGGAGGTTTCATACGTTAGGCGCAGATGTTGGGGGTACTCAAGATAATGGTAGGATGTTGCTCGTGTGAGACATGACTGTCGAGCATATCCAAGCCCCCATGTTGTAGATAAACCATTACCAATAGGCTTTTGTGCATGCTCGTTATGCCAAAGTTCTCTAAAATAACGGGCTCGTTTGTTCGTTTGCACGAAGAAGATATTTTTCTCCATGAATTTTCTCATAATGGGTGAAGGATATTGAGGAATAATTATCCACATATCTTCATTGTCCCATTCATCTTCGTACTCTATTTCATGAGCAGCATGATGCGGTATCACCTTTGATTCGTAGAAAAGGGATCCACGTTCATTGAGATCTCTCTTGGGGGGAACATAGAAAGTTTTTAATATTCCTATGTTCGTGTTTGATGAGGTCGTCAGTGTTTTGGAATGCTCAGCCGGCATATGTACTATTTTGATGATATTTGTAGATATCTGCTCTTCAGATATCCTTATCATCGAAATTGACATATTTTTCAATTTCTGAGATACAGAACTGGGTCCTGGATCCCCCTCCTCTTGTGATTCCACAGTACTCTTAGGCTGATAAAGGAATTCTTCTTCTTCCTCCATACTTGGTTTGCTCGAGCACCGTACTTTATTTGCGTGATTAGCTTTGTAATCAAAGGGGACAGCTGCAAGCTCATTTTTTCTTTTCCCTATGATTAAGGGTTTAAAAGTTGTAGAGATATCATCGTCCTCTTCGGTATCGCTACCGAGGTGTGGCACCGTGCTGATTTGTTTCACTTTAGTCTTTCCCTTATCTTTGGGCTTTCCTTTATCCAATGTGGCGGCTTGGATTCTCGGAAGATCATTGTCTTTTAGCTTTTGTGCTATAAAGTACTTGGCATCATCATAGATTTTGACTTCGTGTACCAAGAACGGTTGCTCATCACCATCAATGCGATGTTCTTCATTATCTCGATTATACTTCATACATTGATGAAGCGTTGAAGGCACTATGCCATACTCATGGAGCCACGGCCTTCCGAGAAGTGCCTTGTATGATGTATTGGAATCAATTATGTGGAATCTTGCCTCTGTATTTAGTTCTCCAAAACTTAGAGGTAAGACCACGGATCCCAAAGTTCTTTGCCCTTGCTCATTGAACCCTTGCAGGAACACGGTGCTTTTGGTTAGATATTGAACATCCATGGCTAATCCTTTGAGCGTTCTGAGGCTCATTAGATTAACAGAAGAACCTGGATCGATCAAAATTCTGTTAATTTCTATATTGTTACTTTCTGCCGTAACATAGAGTGGTCGATTATGATCTGCTGTTCCCAGGAGTAGATCACTATCGCAGAAAGTAACTGTAGCGGTGTTCTGTGTATATAAAGCTTCTTTCAGAGTTTGCTCGGTAAAGAATGCCTCATATTGCTCAGGATTTTGCAAGGCCTTGATGAGTGTGTCCCTAAGGTCCTTAGACATAAGAAGGGCATCGTATATACTCAACAATGCAGGCAGCTTGCGAAGATGAGACAAGATATTGTAATCCACATTTGTGTTGACCTCTTTAGGCTTTGGTGGATCTTGCGGCATAGCCGCTTGATTGAGCTGGATATTCTTATCCTGCTCTTTTCCCTTCTTCTGGGGTGGAGGAAGAATTTGTTTTCCACTTCTCAGCTGAATTTGTGTCACTTCTTCGGACGAATCATTTTCAGCATGGGAGTCTTCCTTATTTGCCACTTCTTCAGCTTCTTCAGAATCCGAGCTACTTCCGAGTTTTGGACATTTATTTTTAAGAGTTATTTTACTCTTATTTTTCTTATCTGGAAAATATAGTTCTTCCTCTGAGTCTGTAAACGGTGATGCCGTACGACACGTTTCTTTAGGACCAGCTTCTGAATTGGTCTTTTGAACACTGAGAGGTCCACCTCGCCCTTTCCTATTTCTTCCAGCTCTTTGGCTTATAACTCGACAAGTTTCTCTTGTAATACTCGTCTCTTCTTCAGATTCTGAATCGAGGTGTAAGTTTGTCATATAATCTTCCAATGTGATGGGTCGCCTAGGAGGTTGCTAGTATTCATTGATAGAGTCGATGTACCGCTGGATTTCGGTCTTCTGTTTCGACAATCTCTTCTTCTTTCTTCTTTGAGATCTGGATGTAGAAGCCTTTCCCTCTTGGTCCTTGTAATATTTCAAGGGTTTCTTTTTAGTTGATGTAGGATCCTCCTCAGTCAACTTCTTCAAGCGGAGGAGTCTTGGATCTACTTCTAGTTCTAAAGCGTTCTTTCGACGAATGCCCTCAATGGCCAAAAGGACCTTCATCATTTGTTTGGATTTTTTTGATATGTAGGTTTCCCAACCTCCTTCATCTTGTTGGGGTTCTTTTCCTACATTTTCCTGATAAGAACTGGAAGAGATGACATTGGTCTTCTCCTTCTTTGGATTAACTAATACACTGTCTGACAGTGTAAGCTCACCACTCCGATAGTTCCTTTCTACCCAATCTTTGAATATAAAACAGTCTTCAATCGGGTGACTAACGATTCGATGGTATGGACAATAATTCGGATCATTAATCATGCCGGCCTGTTCTGGTCGGCGAGACTCCGGTAGTTGTAGGCCGATCTTGAGAGCATGTCGGAAGATTTTGCCCGTACATTCTCTTTTAAAAGAGTACGGCTTATTGATTTTCTCCTGTAAGGAAGGGACTGTCGGCTTTTCCTTCGTTTGTTTTGTCATCTTAGGCGTAGCCATTTCTCCTTTCTCCTTTTTATCAGGAGGAGAAGTAAACATAGTATTTACTTCATCCCGTTTTGAATCATAAATTCTGGGTTGTTTGCCTTTATTAGCTGGATTGCTGTTGTAGTTGAAGGCGATGCCCCTAGGCTTGGGTAGCCTTTCGAACTTAGCTACACGATCTAATAATTCTTGAAAGGTATTGATCGTGGCCATTGCTAAGTAAGGAGCCATATGGTCGTCAATATTTCCAAGAAGGAGTTCTACGGCATGTTTCTCGGTCAATTGCTGCTCACATCTCATGCTAAGGTTCCTCCACCTTGTGATATATTTGGTGACAGACTCATCCTTCTTTCTTCTTTCAAGAGCAAGATCTGCAATCGTTACCTTCTTTGTGGCACCGGCGAACCTTTTGACGAACATCATTTCAAGCTCAGCGAATGTCTTAATCGAGTCATTTGGTAACTCGGCATACCATTCAAAAGCCGTACTTGTAAGGCTGCTAACAAATTGACGCAGCAACAAGGCATCATTTCCTCCGGTGTTACCGCAGGTAGCCTTGAACTGGGCCAAATGTTGCCTAGGATTTTCTGTGCCAGAAAATGTTTTGAACTGAGGTACCATGTATCCTTTAGGATATTTTACATGGTCGTATTCCATGGGATATGGGCGGCCAGTACCAACTAAAGCTTCAGCAGTTTCAGCGGCAATAACTGCTTTCACTTTTTGATTGATAAGATTTTCAATTTGGGTTTTGCTGACTATCTCCTCTTCTTTGAGTGCTGTCAGCATTGGCTCTTGTACCTCTACTTCTTGGTTAGGCACATCTAGATTAGGAGGAGCGACCTGAACACCTGATGTACCTACATTCTCTTGGGGATTTATAGGTTGTGTTCTGCCAAGCACAGTCCCTAGACCAAGTTGCCCAAGCAATTCTTTCATCATAAAGTTCATCTCATCAAGACGAACATTTAATTGAGCAATCTCCTGATCTTTTCCCCGCCGGAGAGATTGCATTTCTTGTTGCAGTTTTATTACAGCTTCGCTAGCCTCCTCTTCCTCCACCTCTTCTGATTGGGGAGGTGTTGTATTTGTAGGCATTGCTTGCTCTTGCATACCCCGCATTTGTTCTTCATTTTGGGGGTTTGCAGCTGCATTCCGGCGAGTCTGCATTCTCTGGTTAGGCTGTTCGGAAGTATGACTAACCACTCGAACGGTTTCAACGTCCATAGGCTCAACCTCTTTTGTTTTCCCATCATACTCATCATTTGGAGAAGCTTTTTCATCCCAATGATCGACATTGCAGTCATCTTCGACCTCATATTCTTCTTCTGGCCGATTCCGACGCCTCCAATGGATTATGGGAGAGTCAGGGCTGCTTTCGTACATAACAGCCTTTCCCTTATCAGCTAGGGTAGGCTTGACAGGAGATTTCTTATCAAAATGTGGCGTTTGCCCACCATTCTTCGGCAACATTTTACGAGCCTGGCTCTCGTAATTGCCCTTCAAGATATTCTTTTGTTTGGGCTCTTTTGGTACCCAAACTCGCTGGTTCTTTGCAGCGATCTTCGAATAATTTGCCCTAGGTGTAGGGAGATATCGGTTACTAGGACCGACAAGTTCCTTTGCAGGACTCGACCTATAGTATGGTCGAAGAGGTCTTTGTCTGTAGCCTTCGTGGTGTAGACTACCGTGGGATTTTCCCACTTGCCTTCTTTCAAATCCTAGACACTTTCCAGGCTCCATAATTCTCGGATTAAGGAAATGAGGAAGGCCCCTATTACTTCCTCGGTAAGGTTTCTTTGAAACCTCGTTCTTCCAAGAATTTCTCGAAGTTGGAACAACACTTTCGTTCAACAACTTCTTCCAATTTCGTATCAAATTCTTATTCTTCACAACCTTCAGTAGCTTGTGAAGACAGGAGGAGACTGTTTCTCTCTTTTCCGGCAGTAATGGTTGGTTAGAAGTCTCCCAGAAAGACTTCTTTAGCTCACCCCGAGCATTGTTGCGCTTCACCCATCTCAATGGCTCAAAACCATTGCAAATGGGTATGTTTGCCTCCGGTTGAGACAATGGCTCTTGATTTGAGGTTGGGATATTTGTCCACCCGCTTGCTCTGAGTCGAGCATTGGCTTTTCTTCTGGCTTTCCTTGACAATTTGACGCCAGAAGTAGAGGCTTCAGCATCATGCCTCCCAGGAGCAAAAATAGTTTCCATAGGAACTTCAGTTTCGTTTCTCTTCAAATTGGCCGTATTAATGACAACAGATTTCAGCTTAGGCTCGGGAGCCTTTCTTTTGGCCAATGGGAGCACCTTGTTGTTGATGTTAGAAGCCCAAGTGTTGAACTTCTCATAGTGAACAGCAGATCTGTTCACATTTCGGCTGGAAGAATTAGCAGTGATTTGTTTTGATCTAGGCTTGAGAACCTCCTTTTTAGCCAGAGGGGTTGCAGTAGGTGCAACCGACAATCTTGAAAATACAGAAGGTCTGGGTGCAACAGTATTCTCAATCATTATCTCCCTAGTTGGTGCAGTTTCACCAGGAAGGAACTTGAATACTTCGGAAACAGTTCCGAATTGCAGTGTGGCACCAGATCTACCAGTATCTATCACGGTCTGGGGGAATTGGACGCGCGATCCCTCCCCAAGCTTGATAGTCATCATACTTTTAACAGGCGACATTTCAGTAACCTGCAATAGAACTTGCAGGGATTAGAGTCAACCTGACTTCTGTTGCACAAGAAAATATGACTTTATGAAAAAAAAAATATATATATATGTATATATTTCATCCAGAGATGGAGAGAGAAGTAATCCCCAGCGGAGTCGCCAGAAATCTGTTCGCTCCAGAAAAATCTTCTAAATAAGTTACGAACCCGGCTCTCATGAACTTTGGATTCCCTTTTTATCTTTTTTCTGGAGGTAGATTGAGTTTAATATTTAACCATATTTCCCCTGAGAGTAGTGTCAGGGTTTATTTAGATCTAGGTTCTACTTCCTATGAGCGCAAGCCCTCATAGTTAATTACCCCTCCTAATACATTAGAAGAGCACTCTCGATTAAGGATAAAATACACTTAGCTATATACAAGGAATGTAAAAAGTGTGCAACAGAGTTTTAGACTTAGTTACGGAGGATGAAGGTACACCCGATCAAGATCCCATGGTTCCGTCGTCCCGGGTATACCGTCGGTTCAATCTACCAACACTAACAACCATGGATTGTAGTGTCCAGGGAATCTGATTAGCAGCCATGGGTTGCCTCCTCTCAGGGATCCCGAATAGACTGAAGTGGAGATGTGTGGATTTTATTTTAGTTTAGTTTGGGTTGGGGCTTATAACTTCCTTAGAAGTTGCCCGTTAGTTTGTTTAGTTTGGGGCTTACGGCTTCCTTAGAAGTTGCCCGATGATTTGTTTAGTTTGGGGCTTATGGCTTCCTTAGCAGTTGCCCGAATGATGGGTCTTACAACTTAGTCCTATAGACTAAGATGCCCATATGGTTTTGAGTTTTAGATTTAGAGTCGTTCACTTAGAAGTTCCCTAACATACGGGTCTTACTGCTTCGCTTAGAAGTAGCCCAAAATAGTGGGTTTTACAACTTAGCCCTATAGGCTAAGATGCCCAGGGTAGGGGTTAGGTCATTTTCACCTAAAGATTTCCCCTCATAGGTTGGACTTACAACTTCTATTAGAAGTGGCCAAATTAATTAATTCACTTAATAAATATATATTTAGTAAAGAAATTATCTACAGGAATTACTGCTTCTATTAGAAGTAACCTATAAGACTTAGTTTAGTGGGACTGTATCTTTGCACACTTCCCCACCTCGACACCACTTTTAGTGTTTTGTAGCAATTATACTACAGTAGTTTGTTGCTTCGCTTTCAACAGTTTGTTTTGCATGCAGTAGTTAGTTTACTCTTTTCAATATTCATTATATATATGAATTTTTTTTTTTCGATGCGCTGACTTTTGCCTGTTTGCCTGCAGGTGCTCGTAGCTTGTAGATTAGAGAGTTCTCATGTAGCTACAAGAGCTTGTTTGTTGGAGAGTTGCTTGTGAGTTTTTTGTGTTTGACAGCTGTTGGAGAGCTTTATAGTTTGAGAGCTGCTTAGTTCGATAGCTTTGTGAGAGCTTGTACTTAGATTGGATAATTAGAAATATTTCATTTCATGCTCTTTTGTTTTATGTTTTATTTTGATTTAATTAATGGAATTAACTAATTAAGTTAATTAATTAAAATGTTGAATTTTAATTAAAATTTAATTTGTTCAGTTTGTTAATTTGAAATCTATTTTTAAAAAGTGTTCAATTGATTATTTTAATTAATTAAATTGGTTGATTGATTTAAAAGATTTTAATTTAAAGTTAAAGTTTTAATTTAAGATTTCACTTCCATTAAATCTTTTATTAATGATTCATTACATAAATTAGTTACATCTCTCTTAATAATTTAAGTTGGAGATTTAAATTGATTCTGCCAACTAATTGATTTTTTTTTTTGAAGTTAATTAAAAAAAAAAATTTTAAATTCAAGTTTGATTAGAAAGGATTTTAAATTTTAAATTAAAGTTTTACTTTATAGTTCAGTATTAGTTGTTTAGATATTTAAATTTCTCTTATTTGATTTAATTAAATTAATAATTTGTTCTTTGTTAATTGATTCTGTTAAACACCTGCTTTGGATTTGGAACGAAATAAGCCTAGGTTTTTTCTCATTTTTTGCTCCCTGGAAGTATTTGAATGTGAGGAATTCTTAAAGTTTTAGTTAGTTTGAAATTAAATAGTTTAATTAAATTTAAAATGAAAGTTCAGATTACCTCTCTTTTAATTTTAATTAAAAATTTTAATTTTAGATTAATTAAGTTTTTAGTTAGTTGTTTAGATTTAAGCTCAAATTTTATTTTTATTATTCATTCAGTTAGATCAATTAATTTTATGAGCCTTAAATTAAAGTCCAATTTGAATCTAAATTTTAACTTAAAGCTCTCAAAGTTCATAAGTCCAATAATTTCTGAAAAATTTCGGCAGCCTCCCGGCGTCCCCTCCCCGGCGCCGGGAGGTAAGAGAGGGCACTTGCCCTTGGCTCGACTCGACCGGATCAAATCGACAGCGAGGAGTATGGGGGGAGCGAATCGACCCCGAAGAATCTTCAAGTCTTCAATCCACTCGGCCGGATCAGATCGACGGCCGAGGGCTTCGGGGGACCGTATCAACCCCGGGACTTCCTTCAATTCTTATAATTTGATGACGATGCCCATCAGCTTTCTGCTTTGCTTGTAAATAATTACAATATTATACAATTTTATATAATCATAATAATTATATATAATTATAATATCATATAACTATTATATAATATTATATAATTACAATATCATATAACTATTATATAATATTATATAATTGTTATATAATTATTATAACATTGTCTCTTTGCTGTTTCAAGATAACAGAAATCCCTCATTTAAGGGATTTGGGTTTGAAAGCCAAGAGAAAGCCGGCTTCAAACAGCAGAATAGGTCATTCGGCGGGCTTGGCTGCTGAAGTTTGAATGAATAGGCGGAGATCAGGTTCACACCTAGAAGAACGATTCTGCTTGGAAATTTGATTGCGGCACTCAAAGCGACGAGGCTTGCTATTTTCACGTGAGAGAGCCGGACAGAGAAGGGCTTGTTTGCTTGCGTGAGGTAGCAGACCAACTTTGATTCCAGGAGGAGATCGTGGGTCAGGAGCAGACGTGCGACGGTGCCGGGCGGAATCGAAATCTCCAGACGAAGCCGAGTCGGGCGTTGAGTCAAGATCGCCGGCGACGAACAGGAGGAGGCGGTGCGGCTTGTCCGTCTGAAACTGAGGGCTCACAATCGAGAAGAAAAATTCCTCTTGAAATTTCTTCCCGCAAGCTTCCGTAAGCGTCCTCTCTTTTTTTTTTTTTTTCGTTTCGACACTTCTTATGCATATTGAGATAGCAGTTATTCCAACGACTTGGAGTCATGCTGCCGTTTGGCCATAGTGGCATCGTGCTCTTATTCTTTTGCATTTGATTCTTTAGATATTATATTTTAATATCCTAACCATTTTTTTTTTATTATTTTTATGCAACCTCTGTAAACCGAGAGCCTAAAGGAATAACAATTGTTTGATCTTTACCCATTATTATTCCTTGAGTAAATTTCAGCGGTGGCTGGTTAATTAAGGAAAACTTCTGTTTGAATATATTTAGCGCCTCCAAAGTATGAAATGTGCTTCATCGAAATACGAACTGCTCGCAACGAATTAACTGTAATTGAGATGCTCAGATGCAGTTTTATTGAATTAATTGGAATAAGCATATTTCTTCAGCTTGCTTAAACCATCTTTATTAATCCATTTTCATAATACAGGAAACCATTACAAACACATGCTGAGTTCAATGAGATTTGTTTCCTTGGTATTTACTTAAGTATAATAGATTCTAACTAATCCTGTTGCTCGTTAATGTTGAGATGATACCAAATATGACTCTTTAATAATGATAATAATGTCTTTGTATCGTTGATGGATACCGAGTTTTGCTCCTCAGTCAATCACCTTAGATTTCTCCAATTAGCTAAGACAATCACTTTTATTGTTGATAACAAGTGCTTACATATATTCAGAATTCGTTTTTTATGAAATCCTTCACACTTGGTATATGGTTTCATAGCACTATGAGTCATACTCATTATTAACCCCACTAGAAATAATCTGCTCCAGCTCTCTTCTTCTTTTTTTTTCGTTGTACAAATTTCGGTGGGCATTGGTATTCACAATACCATTAAGTAGGGTCTCATTCCCTGCCATGTCCGTTTCTTAGCTCTTCAGGATTATTTGTGTGCCATACCAAACGGATGCAATAACATAAATGTGATAACTTTTACTTCATTATCTGCTCAAGCTATTTTTTTTTTTTTTAGGCTACTGCTTCTATTCCCATATGTGGTGATTCCTCCTATTACTTAAGTTGGGGTAAATCTGACTTTGTCTTTTTCACAAGAATATTGTGAGGAAACCATTTGTAACCGGCATTGAAATATTTGACATAGGCATTATGCCTTCAGTTACTTACTTTTCATTTTGATGGCCATATATACAGATACATCTAGCTTTGAACACTGCTAATGTTTCCTATTCAAAGAGATGTTGTCGTTAATAGTGCTTACATTCTTTCCCATATTTTCGAATTTGTATCTAATATGACTTGTGGTTATATGTTGTTGCATCGAACATATTGCAATTGATGTATTATATATATGCATCTATTTAATGTTATTTGAACAATCACTTCTATCTAATTTGAACATAAGCATTAATTCCTTAATTGAGAGTGTTCTCAGGCACACTCGGAATGTAATTAACCTTAGGAGCTTGCTCCTTTGGGAAAACCCTGCTTGGTCCCATATTCCTTGTAGGGGAAATCTCTAGGATATAAATTTAATCTGTATTCTATTGATTCCCATGGGCCTATAGAGTGAATTGATTAATATTTAATCACTCATCTACTGCAGCGTTGCATGCATCATTTGAAGCCTACATATGTTAAAACAAATTCATAAAAATACTACCTGTTACATCTAACCCCTAGAAGAGGAACTTGCTCATGATAATTTGAAAGAATAAAAAGAAATACATAATAAACAATAGGAACAATAAGAAGGAATGAGAAAGAAAAAACTATAGGGTTGAAGCCCTTTTTGGTTTCGTTGAAATGTCTTCTTTATAGCCATAAACAACGTTGAAGTCACCCCCCACCCAAAAAAAAAGGTTAAAGAAAAAACTCTAAAAATGTCTGAAAGAAAGTTGGAATAAGTCATCCTCAAAGCTTAAAATTATCCATTAAATATTCACCAAAGAATTTACTCCATAAAAGGTAAATTTTGGCTCCGATTAGGAAAAAAAGAGGCTAGTGCTCCATTTGGTGCTTAGGCGTCAGATGCTCTAATTTTGTGCTCCAAAAAACCTATTATATGCATCAAGAAGGTCTTCAAAAAGTAAGTATGGATTCTAGGTGTTGTGTTATTTGCATTACGACTCAATTATTTTGGATTGAAGGCCTGAGCAGCATCATTGAATGCCAGCGTTCTCGAAGCTCCCAATTTTGTCCGTTTTATCAAATGTTGCTCGAATGAATCACAAATGCTCATTTTACTCAATAAGTCTTTGAAAGTTGCTATAAATCCTAGTTACTAACATAAATTTAATTTTTATCAATACAGTAAGTTTATGAAATAAAGCATAATAAATATAAAAAATAATGATCTAAGCTATGTTAGAAGAATTGTCATTAACAATCGATTAATAAGGACATAGAGAACAACATTTCAAGAGTTTCGAAGAAGTGCCAAAAGAGGGGTCTCTCAACCCTGGCAATGAGATCATTAGCCACAAATTAATTAACAAGATTCTCCATAGCACCCCTACTTGTGTATGTGAGTTGAGCACTATAATGTTTGTTGATAGTTAAGATTAAATTGGACATCTACAAATATAACATAACAAATGAAATGAGTAAATATTAAAAGAGGTGATGCGAGGAAAAAATCACTAGACTACTTTTGATAATGGTCTTATCATATTGGATGACTGAATCGTATTCGATAATGGTCGAACCACCTCAGATATTGTTCAATTCATCTTCGACCCATTCGAAGAGTCCCATTAATGTCTTAAACTCATGATTGAGCAATATTTGAACCATCTTTGATACATCATATCCTTAATAAAATCTTATTCAATTAGTTTTTGACCCTTCTTCGAAGATAGATTAATCATCATCGATGAAGGTTTAAAAAAGGTTCAAAGAAGGCTATAATGCATTGAAGATGATTTGAATATTACTCAATCATGAGTTGAAGACTACAAGACTCATCAATGAGTTGATTATTATTATTATTTACATAAGCAAATAACATTCGAATAATATTCAATCATGGTTTAAGATTATTCATATTGTCCAATCTTGATCTAATCATTGTTGCATCATGAAACATTCACGATAATAGAGAGATATATGATTTAACATCCTAACTTTATACGAAGATCCAGAACACAGACAAATAAGAGAGAGAAGTGTAAGAGTTATAAGTATCACCAAAATTTTTACGTAAAAAATCTTCAAATGGGGAAAAATTACAGGGCCTGACCTAGTTGGAATGAATCCACTAGTCTTTATTGTTATTTATAAATGATGCCCTTCCTCAGGGGAAGATGTTGGCTCAATGTAAAAAATATATATATCACATTACAAAGTTGGGGTTGGAAGAATCCAATGATATGAAAGCTATTCTCAAGAGAACGTTGTGGCCTTCATTTGGTTGGTAGGACTGTAGTCGGGCAACCAAGGTCGGAGGGACAATAGTCGAGTGATGGAGGTCAGAGGGACCATAATCAGACAACTCAGATTTGAGGGACTGTAGTCGGCGGGCGATAATTAGCAGAAGGATCGTAGTGGAGGGCGATGGCAATCAGAGGGACCGTAGTCGTCTGGGCAACGGTGGTCAGAGGGGGCCATAGTCAGCAAGCGATGGTGGTCGGAGGGATCCTAATCGGCAGGTGACGGTGGTCGGAGGGATCGTAGTTGGGCGACGAAGGTTAGAGGGATCATAGTTGGGCGACTCAAGTTGAAGGGATTGTAGTCGGTAGGCAATAATGGTCGGAGTACTATAGTCGGTAGGCGACACTGGTCGGAGGGACCGTAGTCGGTAGACGACGGTGGTCAGAGGATCGTAGGTGGCGATTGATAGTCAGGTGGAGGTCCGACGACAGTCAATGGTCAGCAAACAAGTGGTGGTCTGGCGGGGGTTAGTAAACAGGTGGTGGTTTGACGACGGTCAGTGGAAGGGTGGTGGTCCGACAATGGTCAGCAAACAAATGGAGGCCCAACAATGGTCGGTGGTCTGGTGGATAAATGGTGGTTCTGCGACGGTCATTAGATGACCGGTGGTCCGGCGACAATCGGTGAAATTTCGTTGGCGGTTGTGCTTGGTTAAAATTCTAGGATTCTTAAAGCCTCGGAGCTCTCTCAAATCTCCAATCAAAAGGTCCCTTCACGAAAAGAGCATGAGTCTATTTATAAATTTTTGTGAGTGACACACTTTGTAAATGTTGAGAAAATCCAGACCAAATTCAGAGTGTTTCGTCGAACGGCTCGTATCGATTCCCCTGATCATATAACATTTATCCATGCATTTAAGTGCCTTAATGATGTTTGAATTAAGCGATCCTAGGCTCGTTGGATTTGTCTCATCTAGCCACTCAATTTGACTATAATTATGCTATATTTGGAGATTATTTGATCATCCTATTTATGCTAAGCTTCTAAATATATTTCGGTTCCTTGATTTGGGCCCATTTGGGCTCGGATTGGACCGATTTTGGTGTCATCGGGTTCTTCTCATTGAGACGTTCAATTTGTTTACAAGTTTGTCGAAATTGGAGTTCAGATGGTTCTACACTTAATTTTGAAAGTTTTCAACTTGAGTATGTCTCGAGATTTGTGCTCATTCAAGATGATTTTTGATGACGCATCAATCATTGTTTTAATGATGAATGTGATTGGAAGATGACTTTAATATGACAATTTACATGCAAATTAAAGTTTAACAATATAGTTCAGAGTGCAAAGCCAATTTTTAATTCTAAGTATCAAGTCAAAAGACATAACTAACATTCAATGAAGACAAGTAAATAGCAATCATCGCAATTAATTTTTGCTACAGGCTAAAATGACATGCTCTGTAATTGCCAGTAATGAAGGAGATGAGAAAAAAAGGAACGATCACTGAGCTTTTAATATCAAATGATTGTATAACTCTTCAACTAGGATTCTGGCTATATATATTAAAATATAGATGCATTTTAGTTCATGATAAATTTTTTAGCATATTTAAAAAAAAACAAATAATAATCATATTTCTTCAATTTTTATTATTATTAAAAATATAAAATTAAATTTTCCATTAAATAAGAATAATTGTAAGTATATAATAAATTGAATATTCTTATTTTTTATATTTTATTTTAACGTAAGATTGTAAGATTAAAAAAAATCGCGTTTACATTGCTTTATTTTATAAAAAATCGTTAGAATTTATTTATTGTTTAAAAAATTAAAAAGGCCGCGACTATAAATAGGCGACATTGGACTCTCCTTTACTCCTCTTTAACCCTTCAATTAGGGTATCTTCGCCTGTTCCTAGATCCGTCTTTTTTCAGTCGTACGAAGGAGGTGATCAATACCAGCACCATTACTTCTCTGCTTTCATTTTAATTCAAGAGGAAAGAAAAAGTAAGGGTGAAGCCCTAAAATCCCTAATTGTGCTGCTTGCTCCGTGATCCCTTCATCTTTTTTGAAATCTGTTTCGCTTCCCTTGCGTTGTCCGGCAACATACGGCTTTACTCGTCCGGTTTTAGGCTGACTAAGTTATTCTTGCTTTTCAGGAAGGAGGATGGTTTCGGATGCGAGCAAGAAGAAAGCTGCCCAAAAGAAGGCAGCCGCGGCTGCGAAGCGGGGAGGGAAGTCCTCGTCGTCCTCATCCAAGGCTGCAGCAGCAGTTGCGACTTCGCATGATGGGACTGTGGAGAGTGTTACCAATGGGGTGGGATCTCTCATCATATCGGATCGCACGTGCACCGGCGTCCTTTGCTCGCATCCCCTATCCAGGGATATCCGCGTGAGTGGCTTGCTGCTGTGCTGTATGGCCTTGATTAATTCTTCTACTACGTTCTATATTTCAAAACTTTTAAGAGTTGTTCTGATATACTGCTTATTGTATATGCGGCTCTGCTAGATGCCTTTTTTGGTATTTTAAATCAGAAAGTGGATAATCCATGATGATTTGTGGTTCTGAATATTGTTGGGATCTTAATTTCAGTTGTTTTTTTGGTCAAATTTTCTTTATGGACAGATGTATATGATGCTGCAATAAATTATTAGAAATGACCTTTATTAGAAACGACCTTTTTCTATTAGATTTAAACAAGAATTTGACTCTTAACAAGAAACAAATGAGAATTTAACTCTTAACATAACACAATGGAGAAAAATGATTTATGTAGCCGACCCCACCTAGTGGGATAAAGGCTTGATGTTGTTGTTGTATTGAATTTCACAAGTTAAGTTGTTTTCAAATGTTCTTAAAATAATCTAGAAAAAAAATTGTGTTGTTTTGTCTTTCAAGATATGTTTGTCATTCTTCAACCTTATGTTGGTACTATTGTTATCTGAACTTTATTGTTTTTCTTTTTTCTGGCAATTATTCTTAATTAATATTCCTTTATGATTTACCTATCCAGTTATAACTGCTTTGTTGGTCCCTCTTAATCGTGTGGTAGGTAATCTACTTCTTTATGCGTAGTTATACTCCACAAACTCCCCAATAATTAAGCTATATCCATGCTTCTGGCTTGCTGCCCTCCCATTACTTTTGCAGTATATATCATCTTGTATTCAAATCTGCGTAGTTTTGCAAACTGATTTATCTCTCTCTACTAACACTTTATGGGAAATTCACATATAATTTATTTTGGAGGAAAAATAGCCTTGCAATCAATCAATTTATTGTCTTGTGACCAAGTTAATGTGCTTATTCTACTAATATTAATCATGAAAATTGAATCTTTTTAAAGTTGATATTCAAAGGCCTAAAATCTGCCTTTAAGAATACTGCATAGACACTGCCACTGGGTGAGATGAGGCGTTGTGAGAACTCAGAAGGATGCTAATGATCTCATCTTGGTTCGGTTGGCACATCTTAATATTAGCTCGAAGCTATTCAGTTCAATCTTGAGTCAAACCTGGCTTTTTGTTCGTTTAAGGTTGGGTGAATATGGTGGGTTGTTGATCCTCCATTCCTCCCATATATGAATATTATGTCATGTCTATACATCTGTCCATAAATAGATCACATTTACACGACAATTTGAATTCAATTTAGTCAAGGTGGTGTTAGATGTAGAGTCAGTCACTCAAGTCCTAGTTTGTGACATGGATCACAATTGTTGGGTTAGGCGTGACATGAACATCTTGGCTGCATTTTTGCACGTCATAGCAATAATGACTAGTCCATAATTACCATAAGAAATGGCTTATCATGCTCAAGTTGCTATTTTAATCATATTGTCTATCCACTCGGCTCGACCTAGATTACTTGGCTTGGCTCCAATAGAGAGGGAACCCAAGTCAGTTAGAAAGAAGATAAGTCTGATGGCAATTGGCTTATCGGAATATTGAATCGATGACCTAAGATGTTTTTGGTTTCCCAATCATCAAGCAACACATGCTCAGTTAGTTACTATGCTTCCTGCTTATCCAATGCAATTACAATCTCTTGAATCAGAGTTTGACATGGGTCCATACATTTGAATTATCATTTGTATAAAACCTTAACTGTGTAGGAGAGATACAAGAGAAAATCCCATGTTGGTCCATAAAAACTATACCTGATGTAATCAAGATGACGTTTTTGTATCTATGAAAATCTAACAGGATATTTTCGACATATGTGCACCTTTTTGGCTCTTTTTCCAATGAAAGGTCCAAGAATAGAAGAAAAAAGTTTTCCATCTCAATCTCCCTCTCTTATCTCATCTCTTTAAATTCATTTTATGGCAATTCTTGTTCATCTAAAGAACATCAGGCCATCATGTTCTTTATTTTAATTATTCATGAATTCATAATACATGTATTTATATTTTGTTCTAATCTCGAGTTAGCTCAATTTGATGTAGGCCTGACTCATTCATGTTTATTTTAAGCTGACCTGGCTTTCTTGTTGCAATCTAAGCTTGATTTGAGCCAAAAAAAAAATTTTCCTGAATAATCTTTGGTCTTCAAGTCATATTCATAGTGTACATCTCCTAGGCAAGCTTCATTAAGGCATTGCATTGCCTCAAGGTGCTAAGGAATGAGATGTGTTAGTGCCATGATTTGAGGGATGGATGGTAATACTTCAAATACATAAGGTGAGTTAGTTCTTGATGATGATAATTTGACATGAGGTGATGTGGAAAAATATTAGAAGTTGGAGAAGTAATTTTTTCCCCGAATAACCCTATTTGCATGCTAGCAAATGCATTAGCATTTTATTTCTTAGGAGTTACTTATAAGTCATTTTTAATTTTGAAGACACATATTAGTCTCTTTTTGAATTTATTATATATTTATATTAGTCTCGTTTATTAGTTTTAAACTTGAAGATAATGTGGCAGAAAATAAAAAATAAAGTAATACGATATTCTAGGATTAGATGGGGGCATTTAAAGAATATTAACAAAAATATTTTTGAGAATAAGATTTTAGATCTTAAGATTTTGTCTTGTGCATGAGGATGCTAATGCTATGTGGAAAAAAGTGGCTAGTGATATTAAGAATATTGCAAAAGATATGCTTGGAGTTTCAAAGGGAAAAGCTCATAATAGTAAAAGTAGTTGGTGGTGGAATCCCAATGTGTAAGAAAAGATTAAAAATAAGAAGATTTGTTATAAAAATTGATTTAATTGTAAAAATTCTGATAATTGGAAAATATATAAAGAGGCTCGTAAGGAATCTAAGAAAGTAATATGCGATGCAAATAGTTTAGCTTTTAGTGATTTATATAATAGATTTATACTAAGGAGGGAGAAAGATATATGTATAAGTTAGTCAAACAAAGAGATAGGAGTAGTAAGGATTTAGTTCAAGTGAACTGTATTAAAGATGAAGATCAAAAAGTACTTTTTTTAGAAGATGATATTCAACAAAGGTGGATGAGATATTTTGCTAAACTTTTTAATGAAGAATGTGAAAATAAAATTGACTGTAGTGACCTTAGCAACCTAAATGAAAATAAAGATTTCTGTTTTTATCGGTGTATTAGTAAAATTGAAGTTAGAGAGGCTTTAAAGAAAATGAAGGGTGGAAAAGCTGTTGGACCTGATGATATTCCAATAGAGGTGTGGAAATGCTTAGGAGATGAAGGAATTTCTTGGCTTATTAAACTTTTTAATACTGTTTTGAAGACTAAAAAGATGCCAGATGAGTGGAGAATGAGTGTGTTAATCTCTATTTTTAAGAATAAAGGTGATGCACAAGATTGTGCGAATTATAGAGGAATTAAGTTAATGTGTCATACTTTAAAACTATGGGAACGAGTTATGGAGCATAGGTTGCGGCGTGATACTTATGTTTCTCAAAATCAATTTGGATTCATGCCGGGTAGGTCTACTATGGAAGCCATACATTTATTAAGAGGTTTGATGGAGAAATATAGAGAGAATAAGGAGGATTTACATATGATATTTATTGATTTAGAAAAAGCATATGATAAAGTTCCAAGAGAAGTGCTATGGAGAGTTCTTGAAAAGAAAGGAGTTAATAACGCTTATATTCAAATCATTAAAGATATGTATGCAGGAGCTATTTCTTGTGTTCAAACACAAGGTGGTTTGACCAAGTATTTCCCTATTTCGGTTGGATTACATCAAGGATCAGCCTTAAGCCCATATCTTTTTGCTTTAGTCATGGATGTTCTCACTAGACATTTGCAAGAGGATGTACCTTGGTGTATGCTTTTTGCTGATGATATTCTTCTTGTTGATAAGACTAGAGAGGGAGTTGAAGGTAAACTAGAATTGTGGAGGTCAATCTTAGAGTCTAAAGGTTTTCTCTTGAGTAGATCTAAAACGGAATATATGGAGTGTAATTTTAGTAATAATAGACCTAGTGAGGGGATTGTGAGTTTGGGTGATCAAGTCATTAATAAGAGTACACGTTTTAGATATCTTGGATCTATTGTTTAGAGTGATGGTGAAATAGATGGGGATATTATCAGCAGAATCCAAGTTGGATGGTTGAAGTGGAGGAATGCATCGGGCTTATTGTGTGATAGAAAAGTACCACTCAAACTTAAGGGAAAATTCTATAAGATGGTGGTGAGACTTGCAATGCTTTATGGTGCCGAATGTTGGCCATTAAAAGAGAAGCATAATTCTAAGTTAAGTGTTGCAGAGATGAGGATGCTCATGTGGATGAGTGGCTTTACCCTTAGAGATAGGATACGAAATGAGCATATTTGTGAAAAGGTTGGAGTAGCTCCGGTGGAAGATAAGATTAGAGAGAGTCGCCTTAGATGGTTTGGTCACATAAAACGACGGCCTCCCGATGGCCCGGTTAGGAAAGTAGAGGTCTTAGATTTGACTTATGTTAAGAAAGGTAGAGGTAGACCTAAAAAGACTTGGTTAGAAAATATTAGAAATGATCTTTCTTTATTAGATTTAAATGAGAATTTGACCTTTAACAGGACACAATGGAGAGAAAGGATTCATGTAGCCAACCCCACTTAGTGGGATAAAGGCTTGATGTTATTGTTGTTGTTGCACAACATATGCATGACATACATACATGACAATTTTCTTAGATATTGGAATTATGACAATTACAAACTTTTTGTTTATGTGAACGTTATGTATGTTAAATTTAGGCCTAGTGATAAGATGATTTTACATTTAAACCTTTAAGAAGTTGCATGCAAGGAAGGTTGATATATTTAAAATTTTGCAACACATTGAAATTAATGCTTATAAAATAGAAATTTCATGAAATTTTGGTATAAATCTAGTTTTTTTTTTGTGTTTAATTTGATCTTATTTCATTAGTCTACTACTAACTCCTTGAATTCTACTCTATTTCTACCTACCTATGATTCTACATCTAAGACTCTGCCAAATACTTTCATGCAACTAATTCCTAAAGCTATTCTAGATTATGAGATTTTGTTCACTATTCATGTTGGATTTCAGAAATATGCTTTTTAAGAGTGTCAAAAAATTACCTGACACGGCAAGTTGACATGAACCCGATTTGAAAATCTAGGTTCAAGTTGACTCGATTAAATTTCAAGTCGGTTTTGGTTTGATCCGAAAAGTTAAAATTGACCTAATTATTATTTCAGTTTTGGCTAAATGGTTCAGATTAAGGTTAAACTGATTGTGCTCAAATTAAATTGATTACATTCAAGTTAATTGGGTTATGTTTTGTTGATCTAAAAAATTACATGATCCATATAATAAATAGGTTAAATGAGTCGAGCTTGGGTTGAATTGTGTTCAGGTCAAATATTTTAATCCTAATAATAAATAGGTTGAGTTCAGGTCAAAGAGATTAGATCGGGTCAATATTAGGTTTGTCCCAAACTTGACCTGCCAAACTGAATTGACACCCCTAAATTTTCTCACCAATAAAAGAGAACTGGCTATGATGATTCATTGGTTTACCTAATAGGAGGCTCATAATTTTGTTCATATTTGCTTGATATATATCGAATGCTACATATGTTAAAGCCAAATTTGTCAAAGTTGAACATATTGAATGAAAATCTTTGAGTTTATTCTTGTCAAAAGCGTTACATGAAGCATTAATTTTATTATAATTTATATATTTTAGTTTTGTTAGTGGATTTCTTTAATTATTTAGATCATTTTATTTGTTATGTTTGTTTGAAGATATGCCAATGATGATGTATGAGAAGGGATGTACCGGCCAATGAAGGTATTTTCTTGCATTAGGTTACTTTCTTTGGTTGCTATGATTTCAATCTTAATTTAAACTCGGTAAATTGATGTATTGGTTCTTTGGCATTATTCATATAAAAAAGAAAAGAAGAAAAAAAGGGAAGTTATACTATGAAGCATGATGGTTGAGTGATGCTTGAATTTATCATATCTAGTGTGAATATTGCGGCTGTGACTTCTATTTCACACGATCAACAACTTTTGGGGCTTTGACGTGATTAGCGTGTGATTTGTGATTGAGACTTATTGCGTGGTTCTTATGCGTTTTCTAGTATGAGATAAGCGCGGTTTGTGTGGAAGTAGTGGATTGCTTTGTTTTTTTTTTTTTTTGAAATTTTTGGAATCCAATTTTGGTGAATTTTAGAATTAAATTGTAATTAATCTAAAGTTAGACTGAGGTTTGTCCTATGCCAATCATATTTATGGACCTATGTTATAAGGAGTTTGTAAATAGCGTTCAGGGGGCTTGTAACCCTTAATTTTTTACTTGAATAAAATTTCCTTACCAATTTTCAATCTTGCGAGTGCTAAGCTGGATGTGTAATTTCTTTAAATGTAGTTCAAGCGCGACTATTTGATTTCTAGGAAGTTATCTGATAGAAAATACTTGAGTTCGCAAGTAACCCTAGGGTAATACTTGAGTTCGCAAGCAAACCTAACCAAAATCAGTAAGAAAATAAGCCCAAACTGCTGTTTACAGCAGGAAATCAGCACAATCGCAGCAGTTTTTATGAGGAAACAGTGGAAAACTTAGAGAAGAACGAAGGATTCACTAGTAGATGCAAGAAAACAATCAAAGATACAATGTTCTTCAATTTGAGAGGAAGAACAACTCTCCAAATCTCCAGCAACGCCAAGAGCCCAAGCACACAAACCCTAGATCTCAAATTACACTCAAATTCAAGATCTCCCCTAATTCCCTCCTATTCCTCTAATTAACAACAAAGGAGAATTACAAAATACCTAAACAGCCCTTACATTCAAAATTTCCCCTCCAAAACCTGCATTAAGTCCATCCTGGGGCCCACAGGACTTCCGCCCCCCTCCCTGCTTCCTCCGCCTGGCATAGACCAGGACCGGTCCAGGCTGAACTGGTCCAGCCGGCCCCTCCTGGGCCGGCAAGGGCGTAACATTATCTTCTTGTATTGGCGAGAGTACTGACTTTTGTTTTCTTTATATTGGAAAATTTCATTCCTTGTCTATTTCTGCTCATAATTTGTTATTGGCTTGTTTAGTTATTTTGATTATGGTCAAAATGTGATAGGGGTCAAAATGTGATAGGTCATAAATATGATTTTGTAAAAAAAAAAAATCATTTGTATATTGATTTTATTTGTTTTTCAATATTTTCTTAAATTCTTTGATATTTATGATCATTTCATTATTAATTGGGCTTATAGATTGATATTACTTATTTTCATTAAAAGAATGTGAGTTAATGGATTGATTGATAAGTGATAACTAATAACCTGTGAATCTTCAATTTTTTTTTTGCATGAATGCGAAGTACACATTATTTTAGCAATCAGGAAATCCTAACTCTAAGTCATCTTGCTTCACTTTTTATATAAAATGCATTGTTATGCAGATATTTTGAAGTGTGAATGTTATATAAGTTGAATATTTAAGGAACATGCAATGCATTGACAAATAAAACCCAAACATTTAAATAGTTTGGATATGACTAATGATGATGAATGAATGAATATTGTATTGACTCGCACAATACGATGTTAAAAATGGTTGAAATTCAACAGTTTCTTGCACATGCAATTGTTTGTAGCATTATGTTAGGCTATTAATGTGTTTGTAGCATTATTTTAGGCTATTAATGCAAAATAAAGAATCTTACGGCAATTATTGCATGCTCCTTTAGTAAATTTCATTTTTAAGGAATTACAACAAAATCCATCATATTCAGTAAATTACAACTTCTCTTATAAATTTTTTGAGTTGCAACAAAAATCCTCAAATGGTCAAGCGCCAGTTTCAAGAAATATGAATGTAGTTTCATCTAAGCAAAGTGTGTCGCTAGTGTAGTGTAGTTCAAGCTGGACCTAGGCATGATAACAGATTTACGATGTGACAAAGAGTCTAAATCTACACATGAAAGGGAAAATTAAATAGGTTCGCAAGTCACAGACAAGCTTTGTTTAATGCCTGTGCCATTCAGGAGGCCGCCTTAATCTCCAAATTGAGGCAATTATCTTTAGCTGGAGAGGTATAGCCAGGAGAACAGAGTAGGGTTGCTTTGTTTGTCAACCAGAGATAAATGAGAAAGTCTTAAAATATATATGGTTGATTTTAAAACATGTTTTAAACAATCTACAAGGATAAAGTCTTAATGAATATAAACAATTAAATGAACAACCGTTGATGTAAAATGAGAAATTAAAGTTTACTAGAGGCGCTTTTTTACGTGATTCACCCATAACTAGCATATATCCATGCCCAAGCACCTTATGCATGTCTAGAGTTCATTCTTTCGCTTGAAAGTGAACGGAGAAACTATTACACCTTCATATGGAAAGAGCACCATCACCTTGATCATGTTCAAGGGCACTAACTCTAAGCCTCCTACAACATACTTAGCTCATTATACAAGTAGGAATTGAAAAAAAAAAGAACGCTTACATGTCATTTTTTTGTCAAGAACGAATAATAAATGCGGTTTCTGACATCCGATTGTAATGATTTTCAAGCTTGTATATGGAACAAATGATTTATCAATGAAATCCTTGAATCCTTTGAAGAAAGGTGATTTACTAAAGTTATTTTCAGGTATGAGACTCTTATTTATTAAACAACTATATGAAGGATTTAGCGCACTAACATGATTAGCAGAAGTAGCCAAATCAAAATATATAGTGTACTCAACGACTTGTTAAAGCTAGCTGCCATATGTTAAAAAAAATTTAATGACAACTCATTAAGGGTTGATGATAATTTATAACATCATTTGCGATGATCATTACAATTTTCTGATGACGAAGAAATTAATAGGATTTACACAAAATCACTGTATGCTTGTGGATTAGCCCAACCCACTAAGTGGCTACTCATCAAAGGTTTATCAATGAGTCGCAAACACCAATATCAATTTTAAAGTATTTTTGATAATTTTTATTGGAACTACCTTTGCAAAATAGGTTTGTATTATGATTCAACACACCTTTTAGTATTGTATAAACATTATTTTAATTTCAAAATAATATTTATTTTAATACTATTATTTTATTTTTTAAGAGTTTGAGCGGTCCAAAGTACTACTAATTAATCTTAATTTAGTGGTAAAGCATATCACACAATTGAATATGAGTTGTTATATTGAATCTCTCGTTACAAGTGCACAAATAACAACTCTAAAAGTGCTTTTAGGTGGTAACATAAAGATTAAGGTAGGACCAATCATTTCTTGTAGCAATTGTGCGATCTCATTGCAGCCTCTTAAACTAAACTATGTTGCCTTTGTGCCTAGGATGAATTGGCATTGTGCAATGGGTCCTTATTTTTTCAATAAATGAGCAAGTTTTCTCGATCAATTCATTTCCAGATCTAGGAGTACATTTCGATCCATACGATCTTGGAGTACGTGATTCATTTAGGCTATTACTACCCCTTCTTTTGGACTGAGATTTAGTAATTGTAGACCTCATTTGATAGAATGGAATTTTAATTGCACTTTCCTTTCGATAATGAGATATTGTGTAGTACTAAAACTCTATGTTTGGAACTTCAATCAAATTGCTTTATCTTGCATGAAAGTTGGTTTGAGTGTCAGCTTAGGCTTTTGATTATGAGTAAAACTACTAAAGAGGGTTAACTTCATATTTGACTCAAAATTTATTTATCTAGCAGGAGGGATCAATGATCCATTTAGGCTATATATTTACTACCCTTTGATTGGACTGAGAATTAGTAATTGCGGATCTCATTTCATTTGAGTTGAATTTTGTTCTTCTCTTGCATTGTAATACTGAATGATGTTGCCTAGTACTAAAATTCTATGGTTGAAACTTCAATCAAATGGATTGGACTTGGGTGAAAGCTTGGTTAAGTTTCAAATAGGGCTTTCGATTATGAGTATTACTAGTAAAATCCAACTTGATATTTGACCCAAACTTTATTTATCTAGTAGAGGGGATTGACGATCCATTGATGTTACTACTACCCCTGTTGATTGGATTGGGAATTTGCAAACCTCATTTGATTTGAATGGAAATTCAATTTTTTCTTTCATTGCTATAATGAATGATATTGCCTAGCACCAGAACTCTATGGCTGGAACTTCAATTAAATGACCTGGTTTTGCTTCAAAGCTTGTTAGAACTTCAATTTAGGCATTTGATTATGAGAATAACTATTAAGAGGGCCAACTTAATGTATGACCCAAAATTTATTTATCTAGCAGGTCATAGCCCTTACTGGTAGCATTAGATCATTGTAACTTGAGAAAGTTTTTATGATCAGAGAACCATCAGCCCTCCCCATCAAGTAAGGTAGCTACTACCCCACTACTATGACTTTTTTGAACTCGATAAAGGTCTTGCAAGCTGGCTTGTAGATTATTTTTTGAGTTTGTAGTTATCATGAGTTAGTCAATATATTGAAGACTAAAACCCAATTTGCGGACATTCATTTATTTCATATTTTAGAAATGAAACGATTAGCACTATTTTTAGAGCACATTTTAGGCACAATCAGGTTGTTATCCATATTTTAAATTGTAGCAATCCAGCCTTAAATTATATTGAACAGAGCCTTAAACTATATTGAACAGAGGACTAAACCCAACAAGATGAGCAGGAGAGATCAGCACTGATTGTCATGTTAGCAATAGTCCTAACCTAAACCTGTTCAACACTCTCAAGTATAATAGCCTCTAAGGTTTTCTTTTCCTTTGGCTTTCCTATTCAAGACAATTTTTTCATTTAAAATTCAAGACCTCAGCTTGAAGGGTACTCACATCAACCCAAGGTTTGTTTGAACCCATGATAGAAGGTGTTAGTTTTCACCTTAAATTTTGTTAATTTCTTTGTGATATGCAAAATTTTGGGGGATGTTTAGGTCCATGCTTAGGAAATTCAGCCAAAGCTTGTATGAGGTTTGCATAACTAAACCATTTTCCGTAGTAGTTACACCTTTTATTTGCTAAAATTGCATTCCTACTTCTGCTAAAATTGTTTTTTAATCCTATGAGGATATGTTGCAACTCCATAAAACCTTGAGAGAATTTTTTATTTTCCTATTTACTGAACTTTGCTTAATTCATTGAAATTTACAAACTATATCATAATTCTGTTGAAATTTGCTCGAAACTTTCTTGACCGAAATAAAGTGAAATGTTGCTACAAATCATTGTTGAGAAAGAATTGGTTTAATTTTAAACATTTTTTTGTTCGAGTTGATAGTTTATTAATTGAGTATTGGATGCAACCACATTTAATTGTTGGGCTATAATTTGCCATTGCATTGTATATAGGACATTTAATTGTTGGGCTATAATTTGCCATTTCATTGTATATAGGATGAAATTCCAGTTTATTGAGCTTCACAAATGGTAAGAGTGCTTTGACTTAAGAATACAAATTTAAATAAAGCATTTGATATTATAGTATGTAAATATGACGAGCTCAGTCATCACATTGTTACTCTTCATTGGTCCAAACAAGCCTTAAGTCATTGACAACTTTAAGTAGAACTTATTGGTCAGTATTATGCACATTTCAGAAGAGTAGAATTTATTATAATCCTTTTATGGCGATGCTTTTACTGACACTCAGTTGTAGGTCCAATTGTATGACTCCTTCAAGATAGAAAGCTTCTAACTTATTTTTAATCCACTATATACACTTAATATTGTTGACAATATTTTTGATCACCTCTCTTTAGTCAAACCAACAGCAGATCCCATGCAATGCAAGGTCATTTCTTACCCAAAACCTATGTTCTAAATCCTTCCACTTATGTTAAACATGTTAGATCTCCTTGTTTAGAAAATAGTCTCATTGAAGTTTTTAAGTACATTAAACATTTCATATTGAGAACCTAGGTTTTGAAGACTGCATGATGCAGGAAGGTGCTTTGCAATTCACATTGCCTATATTGGTATCCAAATTTGGACCAGCGCCTCTACTTGCAATAATCTATTACCTGATCTTTCATTTGAACTGAAAATCACACTTGATTTTTAGCTAATAGCCGTAGTTAAGTCTAAGTCTAGTTAAGCACAACTGATCATATTTTTCATATATTAATTAAGTAATTTATTCATTATTACACTTGAATTTCCATATTATATCAAGAACCTCATCGAATATGTTGAGTTGCTGAGAAATGTTTTTGATTTTTTACATATGATTTTCTTCATGAAAGCCTAAATTTTTTGTGCTTCCTCTACCTTTTTGACCCCAAGTAAAGTTGTCGTAGCATTTATCAGTTACATGTTACAGTTTGCTCTTCAATCTGACAGTCCTTCTCTATGACTAGTCTGCTTCTTTAATATCTGAATCTGTTATATGCTTTAGTAGTAATTGTATGGAAATCCTATGGGGCGTCATAGGCGTTCATCATAGGTGTTATATTAGTTACACGTTTTAGTTTCTCTTCAATTTGAGAGTCTGTCTCCCTGATTTTTCTGCTTCTTTACTGTTTGAACCTGTTATATAGTTTAGCAGTCAGTGTATCCAAATCCAGTGGAAAGTCATTAAGTGTTCAATCACAGTGTTCCTTAGTGTTGCCTATTTTCACAGTTACTCTTAGTATGCATCCTAGATACCTATAGGAATCATTATTCCACATGCATGCATTATTCTCTTCCACCATTGCCTTGCTTTATATTGGAAGACATATTGCCATTTGTACCAAATAATATAAAGCTATAATGAATTCTCTTCCTTGTAAAACATACGCTACTGTGTTTGATTTATAATTTTCTGGTATGATTTATTCTTTAATGTTCCACACACTGCACGTTAAGGCTTCAATACCTTGCCATTTTATTTGAAAGCCAACATTTTAAGCATGTCTTTTATTTGCATACTGATTATAACAGTTGTTATGCTTCAAAAGTTGAAAATATGTAAGCATATGATAATTCTTTCAAGCCTCTAGTGTTACTTGTTAGTTTTCTACTGGTAGAGTGTCTGCAACATCTAAGACAATTTCTAAGCCAGTTTTACCATCAATTCTTCCTCCCGAGGTAGGTGATGTTCATATGTTCTGATCAGTTTGAGATGTCTTGCCTTACTCTGTTTATTGGCCATTGGATGATCAGCTGTGCACACACAACTTGTTTTTTGATCAACTACCATTACTACAACTCTGTAGTGAGAGTTCTTTGCACTCTAGGAATTTATGACAGGCCAACAATGGAGTTATACGATGCTGGACTAGTAAATTGTACTTTTTAGTGATTTTTTATATGCCATCATTCTAATTTCATGTTTGTGTGGTTATTAATGTTAGCTTTAGTTTCTCTATTTTGTTTAGTTTTTAATAAACTTTATAAGATTTTTACCGTGCCAAGGCATTTGGTTAATAGGGACTCCATTCCGGGCTTCTTAAATTATTATGAATGGTTAGTGAATATTAGAATCATTGAATTGTGCTGCTCTGAAAGGATCAGCTGCTCTCCTTTCTTTCTTTCAGGTCTCGGCTTCCTCTCTTCCTCCTCTCTTTTAACTCTTCTCCTTTCCTTTTCATTTCAGGTTTATCTGAATTTCCATATTCCTATTCAATTCCTATCACCATGCCAAGCTACAATCACGCCTTCCCCTTGTCCAGCTTTAAATTCCATCCGAGTTGTCCTGCAGAAAACCACGAGTCTTTTAAATCCCTTGCAGGGCAGTGAATAGTTCCTTCCATTTTAACCCTTTGTGTTTGATTGGTCAGTCCTCAAAATTGCCTCAAAATCAGTAAATTCCTCATTGAAATCTGCAGCCTTGCTCAAAATCTAAAAATTCCTTTTTAAAATTTTTAGCTTTGCTGAAATCTGAAACGGGAAACCTGAAGCATCCTCCACCTATTGTATTGCGACTCCCACTGTGATCATTTTCTTTTTTTGTTGTGTTGATTTGGTATTAACAGCACTGGTTTCAAGTTCAAATCCTCACGGGCTTACTTGGAATCCAAGAGGACGGGAGTAAGGGGATTGATTGATAGAGGATTGCCAATAGAGCAAATATACTAACTATCGCATCTCTTGTGGTCTATAGTGAACATTAAAGTAATGGAGCCCATGGCCACTATCAACAATTGTGACATGAGTGGTGTGGATTCACTGAACCAATGTTTTCTTAGGTGGCTAGAACTCTCCCTAGCGCCTCCTCCATTGGCTCAAACAAGGGTATTATTATTAACTGTTACTATCGATTATTAGTTTTTTAGTTTGTATGCTGATATATATGACTGCGTTGAAATTTATTATAATATAGAATATAAATGGCAACAGAAATATGGATTCTGATCAAATTGATAAGTAGTCAGATATTAATTGTCAGTGAAATCAAGATCGCTGTTCCAATATGTAATGCCATGTTTTGTAATTACTATATGAAAATAATAGAAATTATAAATAAATTATTTACTTACTACTGCGTTATGTTACTTAATCAGTATTATTATGGCACATTTATATATTTATTATATATAATTATATTCATCAATCTTAACATAAGAAGGGCTGTGCATTATTTTTTTATTAGAGCAATATTTGTGCTTATCATTTATGTACTATTTTTAAACCATTGGTTGACATTATTATTTGACGTCATTGATGCTATAAGTTTTTTAAAACTATGATATGCATCATTAAAATAATTGATGGAAATTACCCACTAAATTAAATGTGCTAAATTGAATTTTGTTGGTTTGGTTAATATATTGTTATAGAAATTTGATTTAGTGGCTTGCAATTCTATTTCATTTTTTATGATGCTCAACTACGTGTTTCTTTGAGGTGAATATGAATCTAGAAGATGAAGTAAAATATAAAACAAACAAGCCCAGTAGAAAAAACAATGCTAGCATGCTCTTAGAGTATTGTATCATGACAAAATACGATACGGCAGTTGTCTTTTAGGTTTTTAGGTTAGAAGTATTATTTAAATGGTACATTAAGCGGGAAATTATGCTGTTCTTGGGGCATACTTTCGAATGCATATGTGAAATAAGCAAAATTTGTCCTCATTTGCTACACTTTATTTTTTTCTCTCTGGTATTATATTGAATATGGAAGGGTTAAAGCATTATCATCTCTTTCTATCTCTAAGATGGAGAGAGGGTTTAGCAGCTAGATTAAGTGCTATCTTCAGCTATAGTAAACGTCCCAAATAGGGTTGGAATTTGTAAAGCTTGTGTCATAGCAACATTAAGTGCAATCTTCAGCTATAGTTAATAAAAAGGTCTCAAATATCCTATACGTCGATGTTGATGAGAATGGACTATTAGTAGTTGGAAGGACAATTTTTTCAAGAACATAGTTTTTGTTGAAGGCAACAACTGACTGCCCCTTCACCTCTTTGCATTATGGTATGATGGCTTACAATGTTCCTGGATGAAAGGGAAGCTGCAACATTAAATGTGCTTTTGTTTAGGGTGTCCATATATGACCCAACCCAAAAATCGGACCCGGACCGAACCCGAAAATTTTGGGTTCGGGTCGACCTATTTAACAAACGGGTCAATTCGGGTTTAAATTTTTGACCCAATTGAAATATTAGGTCGGGTTAGCCCGCAAACCTGAATGCAACCCGTTCGACCAATTTGACTTGTCTTTCAGCTCGCACTCGCCCGCATCCTCACCTGCTTGCGCTCGTACTCGCACTCGCCCTTGCAGCCTCTCTTGCTCGCACTCGCTGCCTCACCCTTGCCCTGACCCTCGCCCTTGCCCGCTAGCGCTCGAATTGCGGCCTTGCCCTCTCCCGCTTGCACTGGAAGCTTCGCCCTTACCCGCTCGCTCTCACCCTTGGCCTTGCCTTTGCCCTTGCCCGCTCGACGTGCTCGCACTCAACCAAATTTGCGGGTTGGGTTGCGTTGGGTTGGGTCGGGTTGGTGTTGGGTCAGGTTTGGGTCTAATTTTTTTATCCCGTTTGGACAAACTGGTCGGGTTTGGGTCAGACATCTTAAGAGCGAGTCAATTTCAAGTTTGACCCAAACTTGACTTGAAAACCTATTTTTTGTTGGCAATTTCTCAAGAAAGAATGTCAAGCTGTGGATTGTTGAGGTGGAGGATATGATTCCACATTATTGGAAGATAAAACTCATGAATTTCTCCGGTTGATGATGTAGTTTTATCAAATATGTTTTAAATAAATAAAAAATACTACAACATTTAACTTTTCTTGTTAAGATATGTTTATTTCTTCCCTATTTTCCCTCATTATAAACCAATATATAAGGGCCAAATTTCAGTCACTAAAGGATATGGAGTATTCCACTTTTTTGCCTCCCTATTTCTTTTCTACTTTTTTAGTATAGTTTTCTCACTACAATTTAATTCTAATGAGATATGTCTTGATTGAACTTCAAATGCAATTTTAGGTAGTACAAAAAATAGGTCGTAGGTGGTATATTTGTACTAGTAAAGTGGTCTTTGGCATTATTCAAGAAATGAGAAAAAAATTAGTTGTCACAAAGGCACAAAGTTAGGGTCTCCTCTATTTCGACTTTTCTATGTGCGGTATACAAGAGTGGTGCTACTTTAGGCTTTGATTTATCCTTGATTTATTTTTAAAAATTAGGGTGAGGACTATTTGCGTGACCAACAACCGAGGTTCTTATTCTATGGATTTAGACATTGTAAACCGTACAATTTCTTGCTTGGTTGATTACATGATTTAAATTTAATTGAGAGTTTATTTTGGAATTAATTTAAATATAAATTGAGATTTATCTCGTGCCAACTTTTTTTACTAATCTAGAGGTTTCCATAAATAATTGTACGAGATATGTAATTTATTGATTTTTATCATAATATAATATTACTTTCTAATTTAAATCTTGTGAGTGCAAGTTAATATATGATTCCTTTGAGCACGATGCAAGTGCGACTATCTAATTTTAGGTGTAGTCAGTAGCTTGTACTAGATGAAGCATGAATTTTTTACATTTCGGTAATTTCAGTCTTTGTTTATTTCTTCTACATAAATTGTTATTGCTATTTTAGTGCTCTTGATTTTAATAATAATTTTTTTCTTAGAGATATTAAAGTTAAATTTATTCATTTGTTTATTTATTTATTTATATTTCCAAATTCTTGTTAAAATTTTATGAGTATTTATGATCTTTTCATTATTAGCTAGGCTTAAAGGCTATAATTGTCTATTTTCATTGAAAGTAGGTTTTTGGCATAATTGAGAACTTGTGATTTGAGTGAATCATCTACTTCTCTTTTGTATGAAAGCATATTGCAACACTTCATATTAGTTTTATTAGAAGATATAATTTCAAGTGAACTTGCATAATTTTATGGTTGCATCATCATATTGATTAAAAGGTAGGACATTGACATTAATTGAGTCAATAAAAAATTAATAAATGATGCAATTTAGGCAGAATCGAGTAAGTTATGATTCAAGAAAAACACTTTAATTATATTGAGGTTTAGAATTGCATTCCTTCATTCGATGTCAGATATGATTTTAGAATTTTTCAAGATGGTTTAATAAACTGGAGTTATTGAATATTACTTTTTATTTGATTATGAAAAGTTGATATTGCTAAAATAAACTTAGGCTGGACATGCTTAGTTATTTTGATGAAGTGTTTCCACTGAAATAATATCAACATGATTTACATGAAATAAGCTTAAATAGAATATTTGCCAAATATAAGGATGAATTTATAATTAATATTAGATTTGTTAACAAATTGATTCAGGCTTGTTTGAATACTTTGTAAGTTTTGCATGTATTGTAGTTGCACATGGTTTCCTTTGATCTATTTTGTTACCACTACTTCATTAAAGATCTTATGCTAGAAATTACGACTAAATTAAGCTATAATTTAACAAAAATATAATATGAGGCTTTATATTTTTATCAATGTGTATTGAGGCATGTTTCAAGCATTCTATTAGGTTTGTTGAAGCTGTGACGATTCATAAGAATACTCATTAACATGTAAGTTAAAGCCAATGAAATATACCTAATACAAGAGGCTAAGTATGGTTGAAGTTGATCCAAATAAAGAAACTATGGTTTATGAATATTCATATGAGGTTGCATTAGATGATAAATTGATATGCCGGTTCAAGGTGAACCGGCCCAAAGGGGGCGGCTCAAGTCTACAGGAGGCGGAACTTGTCCGCCTCCCTCCCTCTTGTCCACCCACAAGGTGGGCCCCAACTTGCCTAATGGGTTTGAAATTTAAAAGGAGTGGGCGGCTAGGTCATTAGGAGGTAAATTAAATTAGGAATGCTTTTGTATTAAAGGGGAAGAGAGGATTAGAGAGGATTATCTTTTGGATTGATTGAAAGTTAGAGTTTCTTGGCGTTTGGGCTCTAGACTCTCTTGTCTAGAGATTTGGGAGAGACGATCCTCCTCTCGAATTGAGGATCACTTGTATCTTACTTTCGTGTTGGTTTTGCTTTGTTCCTCTTATTGCAATCTATCGTTTTGGGGCTGATTTCGTCCAGATTTTGCTTCTTTCTCGCTGTTTTTCTCCAATTAGTGATAGGCTTGCTTGCGAACTCAAGTATTCCCTTAGGGTTACTTGCGAACTCAAGTAATTCCTATCATAAATACAATGTACAATGACTATTTGAATTTGTATCCAATGTTGTTGAATTTAATTATGCATCTACAATAGACTTATATTCATGAACCTGGGCCTATAATTGATCAAAAATTGGAATTGAAGTTTGAGAATAATGTTGAGCTTGAGTTTATATATGAAACTGAATTTTTAATAAAAAAGTAGCTTATGTTTGAATGTGAAGCTAAACCAATCATTATTTGATGTAGGTAATGAATCAAAGTAAGTGATATGAAAATACAACGTTGGATGAATTCTTTGTTGATATTTGTTCCTATGATGATCAAATTATAGTTGACTTTATTTTGGGTTCTTGATTTTTAGATAAACCAATTTATAAAAAGAACCTTATAGACAATATTTTTCAGTAATTTATAAATAACAAATGCCTTAAAACAAACCTTAAATTTAAGATTTCTTTTTTTTATGGTCATATGTTGGCTTGATTCCTTGTTCTTTATTTCTCAATATATCAATTTATAGGAGGAACCTCATAAAGGAAGTTAAGTCGCAACAATATTTTTAGCCATTTTCCAATAAAAAAAATCTTAAAACAAACCTTATGTTTAAAATTCCATCTGCATGATCAATTCTAAAGGTCCATCATTCATCAGACTTTATATTTAAATTATTTGAATTAGTTTTCTTTAAGATGGTTATTCTTACATATAAATATATCAAAAGCTGCATGTTTTGTTAGTGTGCAGTTTAATTGACATTTCATTATCTAGGAATGTTTTATAGGTCATTATTAATATTATTAGGATGCATCTTAATTTTGTTGTACTTTCATGACTTGCATCATCTGATATTAATCATTGCATTTATTTTTGTAGTTATGAAAATTACAAGTTTTATGTGGATTGAACATGTAGTATGTTGAAAGTAAATATGGTGATAAGGTCATAGTGCATTTAAATTCAGAAAATCTTCCACTTGAAATTTTTAAGTTGAATATAAGAAATGCATAACCTTTTAAAACTGTGCAAAACATTGAACTAATGCCTAAGAAATAGAAATTCCATGAAATTTTGATATAAATGTAGTGTTCAATGTATTTAATTTGACTTTATTTCACGGCCAACTATCAATTATTTGGATTCTACTCTCTTTTTATTTATTTCTTTTGCATCTATGTCCAATCCTCTGCTAAATATTTTTATGCAACTTATTCACAAGGTTATTTTAGATAATGAGATTATATCTAGTGCCAATAGCTACATATTAGAGATACCTTATTCATTGGCTAGATAGACTTTATTGCGATTATTCATTGATTACTCTCTACGTACATATTCGATTTGATAAGTATCAAATTCTAAATTCATCGGAGCCAAATTTGTCTAGACTGAGCATTTTTTATGGAAATCTGTGTTTATTCTTGTGGTGGCATGGCATCATTGCATTAATCTGTATGTTGTTTATATTTTGTTTTTTTAACTAGTTGGTTTCTTTCATTTGTTCATTTTATTTATTAGGTGGTAATGGCTAAGAAGGGTTGTAATTGTTGAGAGAAGTATTTCTTTGCTTTAGATTAGTGTTTTTGGTTGGCATAATTTTAGCATTGATTTAGTTTAGGTTAATTTCCATAAAAATGGTATGGAGTGCTCAATTCATTGGAGTTAATTTTTTTTTTTCAAACTGGAAGATTGATGCTGTGATTGTTATGAGATGAGGTGTTGGTCTTTGGCACCTTTTCATAAATAAAAAGGAAAAAAAAGGCTATTATGGAGGCGGGACCTTTAGGTATTCTCTATTGCAATTTTTCTACCTTTGGGATGCATAGGTGGTGTTAATTTGGACTTGGGCTTATCTTTGATTTATTTTAAAAAGAAATTAAATATGGTCTTTGTGTGATTTTGACTTGAATGGTGTGTAGCTTTCTTGGATGGGTGCATGAGTCGTAGATGTTGCTATTACATGGATTTGAAAATTTTAAAATAGAAGGTTACTGGTTTAGTTGGTCGCAATATTTAAATTAAATTTGGAATTATTTTTAAAATTAAATTGAGACTGACGTAGACTATGAGTCTATAAATAGTAGGGGTGTAAAAAATGTCCCGACCTGTCAACCCATCCCAAAAAATCCAATTTTGGCTTGACCAGTTTAATCAACGGGATCGGCTTCGGGTCTGAAATTCAGTCCAGTTTATTAAACGGGTCAGGTTCATGTTGACCCACCAACCCGATTTTTGACCTGAAATGACTTTTTTTTAATTTTTTTCTTAATTTTTTTATTTGTTGGTATGATTCTCTTATTTTTTATAATTAATTTAAAATCTATTGTTTGAAAGTTATGATTTTTTTAAATAAAAATTGATTATTGAGTCAAGTTCGGGACTTTCAGGTTACTAGCCGGCCCGGTTCTAGTCCACATTTTTGACCCATATATTAAAGGGGCCGGGTTCGGGTTGGCAGGATTCAAGTCGGATCAATTTCGGGTCAGACCCAAATCCAACCCATTGACCCATTTTGACACCCCAAAAATAGTGGTACTGGATATGTAATTCATAATTTCACTTGAATAAAAATTTTAAAACTTATGATTACAAGTTAGATATGTGATTTCATTGAGTTTGATACAAGTGCGACTATTTAAAATCGGGAGAAGTCGTTTTCTTAGTCTAGTGTGAGGCATTCTTTTTTTATTTTTTATCTTGATAATTTCATTATTCACATAAAACGGTGGCCTTCTGATGACCCGATTAGGAGACTAGATGATGGGGACATCGACCCGAGACTCCGACATTTGTACCGTCGGAAGAATCGTAGATCGATGGCCACGATTCAGAGTTTATATTTTTGATGTATTTTCTATTCATGTATTTTGCTTTGAATTTTCCTATTGTACCCCTACTAGGAGTTGAGTCTATGTTGTAGCCCGAGGGCACTTTAGTATGTTGTTTTCTTTCTTTTGGCCTATTTATATGAGGCCCCTTGCATTGTATGGGAGGATGAATGATTTATAAAATTTTCCTTTGTCTTCTTCTTCATCTTGTGTGAGCACTAGTGGAGAGAAAGAGAGCTCAAGGTGAGAGCAATCGAAATACCCATCAACCGGTGGAAGAGTCCTCGGTTCGTGGTTTTAATTTTATTTCGTTCATTTATTTTCTTTCCCCTCACCACCTCCACCAGCCGACTCCCCTCCTAACCCTCTACCGCCGGCCAATCACCCCAACACCTCCTCCCTCTCACCCCACCCGAGTCCCCACCCAAGACCCGCCGGCCTCCACCCCTCCTCTCTTAGGCCGGCTGCCCACTTCCTCCCCTAGCCCTACCGCCGGCCGCCTCCTTGCTCCAATCCTTTGGATGATGAATTAATTCATCATTAATTCTTCCTTAATTTAACTTAGATAGTTTGGGAAATAAATCATATGCATTTGAAATTCAAATTTTGAATTTCAAATAGTTTCCTAAATTAACAAAGCTAAATTAGGAAAGTCTTAAATCTAATTTCAATTTGATTTTGAATTGAATTGGATTGAATTATTCTCTTCCTAAATTAGGAATCTCAAATTGGAAACCCCACATAATTTCCCCCCAATCCCCTCTCCCTCTCTCCATGCCGCCGGCCCACTATGGGCTCTCCCCCATTAATTCCCCAATTAACTCCCTAATCCCTAGATAATTTGAATTCTATTTCAAATTAAAACTTCCCTCCAAAATTCCTAAATCTGAGATTTACTTCAAATTCCATAATCCCTCCTCCCTCCTCTAACCCTAGCCGCCCCTCTATCTTCCTCTTCTTCAAACTGCCGCCCCCTCTCTCTCTCCTCTCCAACCGGAAACACTTCCACCACATCTTCTCTACGGATTTCCGATGTTCCCGCATGGCGGATCCCGACCATGATCATGGTTTTGTTGTGGATGAACAAGGTAGGGTGATCATCTTGGAGTCACCTTTCTTTGAGTTGCACTTTGGAAACGAAGACAACGTTGAAGACTACGTTAACCGCATCGTCTACCAATTGGCGTTGTCACTTGAAGCATACATCCGTCCGAACCCGTGGACGATCGTCGGCCATCCACCACCACCACCTCCCACACCGGCTACTTTTTCGTTGGCAAAGATCTTCGGTACCGTCTTCCTCGTGGTGTAGTGTGGAATATCTTCTCCAAACCGAGCCTAGTTTAGCCGAGTGATTAGTTCTTCAAGGTGAAATTCTCATTATTAAATCTTGGATTGTTGTTTAAAGAGCAAGTAGTATTACTTTTACCTTTGTTTTATCCACAAGATTTGGTTATTCTACATGTACTCCTTCACCTAAGCAAGTGGAAAGCTAGGGTTCTTTAATCACTTTGAACGTCATCATGATAAGTCATAATTTGGAATACTTTGTCAATTAAAACTTTTAATTCTTATGAACTCCTTGCATTGTTTTACATCACTAGATGTATTAGATTTAACTTATGTTAAGAAAGGTAGAGGTAGACCTAAAAAGACTTGGTTAGAAAATATTAGAAATGACATTTTTTTAATAGATTTAAATGAAAGTAACTTTTAACAGGGCACAATGAAGAAAAAAATTCATGTAGTCGACCCCATATAGTGGGATAAAGGCTTGATGTTGTTGATGTTGTTGTTGTATCTTGATAATTTCATTCTTGTCTATTTCTTCTGCATAATTTGTTATTGGCTAGTTTAATGCTCTTGATTTTGATAAAAGACTGATACATTGAAAATTGTATTTAGTGGAAATTAATTTGTTTGCTTGCTAATTTATTTTTTGGAGTTTAGAGTTTATGATATTTACGATCACTTTATGATCAACCATGCTTAAAGATTACTATTTCCTATTTTCATCGAAAGAAAGGAAGTTATTGGTATTGTTGGTAACTTGTGATTTGTGGATACTCTACTTTTTTTTTTTTTTTGGCTTGAAAGCATATTTTGCATAATATTTTTTGTATTAGGAAACCTAACCTTGAGTTGTCCTGTATGAATTAGTAAGACAAGCTTTTCTAGGGAGTTTATTTTTTCCTCAACGCCCTTTACTTGGAACTTACACATTACGTTTGAAGCATAGCTCATTGTTGATTTGTTAATCGTGCTTAGCATGATTTTATGCAGCTATTTCGTGGCATGACTGGAAATGTTTTAATTATCTTTTATATAACTGAAACATAGTTATACTTGGTTGAACCTGCAAGTTTTGTTTTTATTAGTTGAAAAGTCCTCTATTATGATGTAATGTCATTCTTTTAACATATTGAAAATTCTTGGGATGTGCTTGATGCAAAAATAATCTTTCCAAGCATGCTATTTGTTGCTTGACTACTTAATGATCTTGACATAGATCACTATTTTCTTATGCATTAACTTGTTGCATGTGGTTTCAATTCATTTACTATGTGTTTCTTTATTTGTTTGTAGATTTCTTGGCATTAATTTCACCGTTATACTTGACTTTGTTTGGATTATTGGTTGTGTTCCAGATTGAGTCTTTGGCACTGACATTTCATGGTCATGATCTCATAGTTGATTCCGAATTAGAGCTTAACTATGGCAGGTAAGCTCATCTCTACACTGGTTTTTAAATGATAAACCAATTTGAATGATAGAGCTATGGCACAGTGGAATCCTAATTAACTTGATATTGAATTACATATCATTAAATAATGCGGTTTATTAATAATTTTTGTGCATGGTGTTTTTAGCAAGCAAAAAGTAATGTTCGCCAGTATATTGCTATTCACAAAGTACTCACAAATAATCTCTCTTACAGGCGATATGGTTTACTTGGCTTGAATGGATGTGGGAAGTCTACACTTCTTACAGCAATAGGGCTTAGAGAGCTACCAATTCCTGAGCATATGGATATCCACCACCTTACTCGGGAGATTGAAGCCTCAGATATGTCTGCACTTGAAGCTGTTATCAGCTGTGATGAGGAAAGGATTAGATTGGAGAAAGAAGTTGAAAGATTAGCAGCTGAGGTTGTTTGTCCCACCTTTAATCATTTCAAAGCTTCGCTTATTATCATTTATACAAAAATTAATGTTGAATTTGTTGTGCTAATGCGTTGTGGATTTCTAATAATGCTTAGGATGGTGGTGGTGGAGATGCGCTTGATAGAATCTATGAACGGCTAGAAGCAATGGATGCATCAACTGCTGAAAAACGGGCAGCTGAAATTCTTTTTGGGTTGGGTTTCAATAAGCAGATGCAAGCAAAGAAGACAAAGGACTTCTCTGGTGGTTGGCGTATGAGGATTGCATTAGCCCGAGCTTTATTTATGAACCCAACTATTCTTCTGCTCGATGAACCTACAAATCATCTTGGTGAACTCTACGAACTCAAAATTTACTTTATCTATGAGTGCATTGTCTTATTATTCCTTCTTTGTGCTCAAGATGATTTCTTTCGTTAATTTTAAATATGTGTATTGAGTGATTTCTGATCAAGAAGTAGTTCTTTTTAGAGTTTTTTTTTTCTATATTTATCATCCATAAGTTTATATTTAAGCATTTTGGCAACTTGAAAGTTCAATATTTCATTGAGCGTTGATGAGGTTTTTCTTTTTGTTTCATGTTCGTAATTATTTCAGTTTAATGTTTTTACAGATCTAACAGCCTTCGTGAAAATAAGTAAAAATAGGAAGCTAAGTTTTCGTGCTATAAGATATATTAACTTTAAGATTCTTGCCATACCTTTGTAACCGACTTTTGAGTTGCTTTTATGATCTATTTCCCTGTAGGACACGTGATTTTCCTGGGATCATTTCATATACATGAAAAGGCGGTCTGCATGCCTTTTCTATTGTGCCTTATAGGATGTGATTTTTTTCCCGTGAACATTTTGATACACACATGAAATGGTGACTATTTGGCTATAACATTCCTGCTGTGTCTTGGGAACCAGATTTTGGGTTTCATGTCTCTGCAGGACATTTTAATGTTTTTATATTTACTTGTTAGGTTTGTAAATGCTGATTGTTTTTACTTTTTATATTTCATGCCATGGGGATGGGCATAAGCCTAGAGGCATGACCCCTAAACCTCATAAATTTTTTTCTTTTAATATTTTAAAAATAAACAGAAATGTTTTACGATAAAAAATATGTAGAAATAGGTAAACTAAAATCTTAGAATAAATTCAATGAAAATATATAGAAAATGTTATTGATGAAATTTATAAGTATATTCTATACAGTCTCTAAATTCTAGATAACATAGACACCTAAAGTAAAATAAATATGCAAAACAAGCAAACAAATCAATAATTATTCACACCTCTTTCCTCAAGCACCTTACACTTAAGGTCTGTAATTATCGCTAGACTAGGCCAAATTCCCATGTCTCATGCAATCATAAATACAAATTACAGTACACAAACAAATTAGAATCCTCGAGTTCGATTTGTATCAAATACACAAGTCACGAGCCTCGTGGTTATCTCAGCGAAATGTAAATATTTAAGGCTGGACTATTATCGATGATAACTCATATGAAATACATGGACTTCATTTCCAAAGCATACTCACATTTTAACCAATCTTTGTGCTGGTTTAAACACATTAAAGCCCCACCAATCTTCTAATCGACCCACCGATCTTCCCCCAAGTTTTAAGCCTTGCCCTTCTTGATATTTAGTCCCACCTGTCCCAGTGAACCAAATAGTCATTAGAGTAGATTAAGTCAAAACTTAAATCCTTGTGCCCAAGTCACTACCTCATGCCAACTACATTCTAGTTCATAGCTCCGGTCAACTCAAGGATTTTTGTTTGAGGCACCTTGTGGATGCATATGGTCTTATAGTATACAGGTCAACACAAGTCCTTGAGGATTGCCTTAAATAAAAAGTTTGATATGGTCACATAGTACATTGAGGTGCTTCTTGAGGTGTATTCAAGATCTGAATTTGATTTACTAAATTGACCATGTTCTATGCCTCAAAGTCTCTCAACATAAATTGGTGGAAGCTTAGTGCACTAAAATTTGATTGCCAACATAAAACTGTATATGAACCCACTAGTAGTCATGCTGGTCCACTTGAAATGTTCGATTCATATTTGAATTTCTAGTTTGTACCAAAACGAAGCTAGAACTCTCAAGACTATATTCACCCCATTGTACTCAAGATATATAATAAAAGGCAAGCCATGGTTTAAATTTAGATTATCCAGATAACATGGTAACTCGGTTCTTTATCAGTAGTAGATTAAGTCTACTAGCTCATCCTAAGATGATGGAACTATGAGACTTTTGATTGGGATGACCACCCATCTACATTTTTATCATCAAATATAAACCCAAAGTCTAAACTGCTATATAGACTTTGTTCTTGGGTATTTTATGAGAGATATAATTAATTATGGTAGCTTGTATTCATGAAAAACTTCAATCCCCTAGCTGTAACATAAACCATAGATGGCAAGTTGTAAATCCTATATAGTCTAAAATACTATTCTGGGAAAATCTCTAGGAAGGTGAAATAGTTTCCTTTGAAAACTCCATGCTCTATTCATCATGTGGTCTCTAGATTCTATAAGAGTTTGAAGGGAGGGATCTTACTTCGAGCTCATTAGCTCTTTTAGAGTCCAAATTATTTAAACTTAGCGTCATTACTTATTTGGGATCAACTTTGTATATTCAATGTGGTTCATGTGATCATTACTCACGGTACTGAGCGTTAACTGTGTCTGAACTATTTGTGCATGGCTTTTTATATCCTTCTTCATTTGTTCTGATTGAGTGCCACGTGACATGTTAAACTCTTGCTTACATATTTTTTGGCACAACTTTGAGCAATTTTAATTTTGATCTGTCATATACTATTTGCTCTTATTCATTGGGCATTTATGATCCTTGTAAGTGTTATTTCTGCAAACTTAGATTTAATAGATGCAACTCTCATCATCTCAAATATAATCATTTTTGACTATATTCTTTTTAACTTCATCATACATCTGTCTTGGCAAATCGTTTACATTTCTATCACACTCAAATTGGTTGCTAAGGACTTCTTTGTTGCCTTCATTTATTGATGATCCATATAACATGATTAATCTACTTGGAATTTATAAATTAACTTCAAATCTTTTTGAGGTAGTTCATCTTAACAATCAGTTTTTTAGTTATTACTGCATGATAAAATTTATAACTGCATAGAATACTATTAGGAGGATAAATATTATAAGATGTATAATCAATTTATTGATCCATGAAATTTACTTTTTTTCCCTTTATAATTAATTTGTGTTTAGTTTTTTATTTTCTATTGGTGCTATATAAACTTTTATGTTGATTCACAAAGCTTAAGCTTTTTTCTTTGTTTCTTCTCCCCATCAGATCTGGAGGCATGCGTCTGGCTGGAGGAGACACTTAAGAATTTTGACCGCATTCTAGTTGTGGTGTCTCACTCACAGGATTTTCTCAATGGAGTTTGCACCAATATTATCCACATGCAGAACAAGAAACTGAAGATGTACACAGGCAACTATGATCAGTATGTACAAACCCGTGCAGAGCTTGAGGAGAATCAAATGAAACAATACAGGTGGGAACAGGATCAGATCTCTGCCATGAAGGAATACATTGCACGCTTCGGACACGGTTCTGCAAAGCTGGCCCGGCAAGCCCAAAGCAAGGAGAAAACATTGGCCAAGATGGAGCGCGGTGGACTCACAGAGAGAGTAGTTAAAGACAGGGTCCTCGTTTTCCACTTCACTGATGTGGGGAAGCTTCCCCCACCTGTACTACAGTTTGTGGAAGTCTCATTTGGATACACTCCTGACAATCTCATATACAAGAACCTAGATTTTGGTGTCGATCTTGATTCCAGGATTGCACTGGTGGGTCCAAATGGTGCAGGAAAGAGCACACTGCTTAAACTAATGACAGGTGATCTGATTCCACTGGATGGAATGGTCCGCCGCCACAACCATCTGAGGATTGCCCAGTTTCATCAGCATTTAGCAGAGAAGCTCGATTTAGAGATGTCAGCTCTCCAGTACATGACGAAGGAATATGCTGGCAACGAAGAAGAGAAAATGAGAGCAGCAATCGGTCGATTTGGTCTAACTGGAAAGGCCCAGGTGATGCCAATGAAGAACCTTTCCGATGGCCAGAGGAGCAGGGTGATCTTCGCCTGGCTGGCTTGGAGACAGCCGCACATGCTGCTGCTTGATGAGCCAACCAACCATCTTGACATCGAGACCATTGATTCTCTGGCGGAGGCTTTGAATGCGTGGGATGGAGGACTGGTTCTTGTGAGTCATGACTTCAGGTTGATCAATCAGGTTGCCGAGGAAATATGGGTTTGTGAAAATCAAGCAGTAAGGCGGTGGGAGGGCGACATCATTGACTTCAAAAATCATTTGAAGAGCAAGGCTGGTTTGGCCGAGTAATTTAAAGGAGTAAACAAGCTGGAATATATTTTCAGATAATAGCGTTCTATCTTTATCATACTCGTACTACTAATTATTCCTGCTACTATTTTCTACATTATATGAAACCGAATTACCAGAGTGTCATTATTCGTCTCTTGGATATTGCTTGGTATGATAAGGACTTGTAGAGCCTGGCTGAGCATGTTCCGATGGCGTTACTAGAATTTTGTATTCTTTAAATCCTAGTATTTATAATGGAGTACATGATTACTGGATATATATATATCAATTAAGGAGAGTAGCTTGTTTGATAATATTATGTTGTGCTGTATTGTATCATTGTATGAAATTAATTCGAAGGCTTACTTGATTGTTTGCATAGTATAAAAAATTTATAAAGTTTATTATGTTTAATTCTGTTAGTTGAATGTCAAGTCATGAATTTTAAAATTGCACAAACCTCTCACATGATCTTGCTGTTTCCAAACGATGGAATGTGCTTCTATATGGCTCTTTGGTTCTCAAGATGGAGGCTGTAAATTTAAATCTTATTTGAAAATTTGCCAAAATCCTTATTGGTTCCATGGCAGATCTGTTGAATTGTTGTCGGATCAACCAATTGGGATGGTCCGTTGAACGTTCCTGCTTCTTGTTTGATGTCTGGATAAGTTCAAAGAGCTTGCAACTGTGGCTCCTAAATGCTTATTCTTTTACTTTTCCATGCTCTTCCTCAGTAGACTTTTTCTCCCTTATTTCTTGCAACCGCCTCAAAACATAAAGAGAAAAGTCCATAACTACTATGCTTGCCATATGATTAATCAAAGCAGTTGGCCAGAGGAAGAAGCACATGACGCAATTGGAAGAGTTTTAAAATTTGAAGTAGCAGACACAGAAAAGCGTCATTTGTTAAACCGCCAACTCTCCTCAAGATAAACTACCGAGTCCCTAAGATCTGTTATTAGCCGTATCGTGCAAGTAAGAGAAGTCAACAACTATTACCCAAATGATTGCTACATGGACGATTGGGCAAGACATCCCACTTCCATGCACAATTGAGATTTAGATTTTATTTGGGATAACTTTCGTATTATTTTCTAAAACGATTTTCTAGTACAAAAATTTTTAAATTCAAAAAAATTTTGTGCTAAAAGCTGTTCTAGAAATCAAGAAGAAAGCCATCCCAAACGAAGCCTTAATTAGTCGCACATCTTAACAAATAAAAGCTACTCAAATCATATCACTAAAAAAATTCATTTATTCAAATATAAATTTTAATATATATGTATTTCTTCTTTTTATTACATTTAAAACATGTAAGTATACAACTAAAAACACAAAAAAAATAGAATTGAAATAATCCGAAATTCATTTTGAGCAAATTTATAATCAAAATGAGCATCACGACGTGATAAGTCTAACAAACCTAAAATTGTTAAGTTTTTACATCATTAAGATGCTCAAATGCTCATAATACATCAAATGTTCAATCAATTTTTTGGTTACATTGAGTGTTTGAGATCTTGATAAAAATAATAAAAATGTCCTCATAAAAGATCTATAAATAGGTTTTCATTCTATACATGAATGGGACTATTATATGGAGAGATTTCTTGGATTTGAATAATCCAAAAGATTTGTTGATAGATCAAGTCTTTGTCCATTGCCTCCTGATTCCTACAATATAATTATTGTTGACCATCATCTATAACTAATGGCTCCCTCCATCATTCGATTGTCATCTTCGATCATCAACTGACACCATTGTTTGCTCTCACCCATGACCCAACCACCATCACCCACAATCAATCGACACAAACATATGTTGTTACCCGATTACCATCAACTAATGCCGATACTTATCACCATTTATCATTTTTCTTGATATTTATCTACTCTTATAAAAGATCAAAAAAGACTAATCTAGACGTTGTAATCCAACATTCTTTTGTTTAAAGAATAGCAAAATTTTGGATCACGCACATTACATAGTAGGTTATTCTCGTTGGGTTAGGCCACCTAAATTTTTACTTAATTTCTCACACAAATGCCTCTTTGGAACTTCAAAACTCTTTTTTATTTTATAAGCAAAACTTTAGTTTGACGCTTAAAAAAAATAAATCTTCTATTGCCACAAAGTTTTCTAACAATGATAATAATATAATCACTTGCAAATCAATAATGAATTAATTAATGTTAATGCAAAAATTTGAATGCTTAATAAAATATTCACATAAATTAAAACAAGATAAGATTATTGTTAGTTCTTTGTGGAGTCTGATTGTGTTGATCAATCGAGTTGTATTACTGAGTTATATCTCAATTTCATTTGTCAAGTTTGACAAGAGCTTATTGGGGTTCGCAGGGTGTAGCGGGTCCCCTACTTAGGGATTCAAAGGCAAAGCCCCCCAAATTTTTTTTGGTACCCCACCTAGTCTTTATTTTTGCAAAACCACGTATTTAATTTCTTAGTGTGATGTGACTTCATATTTCTTTCTAGTTTTCGAGTTTTTCACATAAATTCTAATGTTCTTTTTCGTTGTTTACATCTTATTTGTTTCAATTTATGTACTCCTAACAATTATATCAGTGATGACTAATATGATAGGCGAATACATTATTCAAAATTTAGCAAGCCTACACAAATCCATAATAAGCTGATATTATATCAAGAATATATTCATCATATTTTCAACACATCTTGCAGGTTATAGCTTACCCAAGATTGTTAAGCAAAAAAATCAACCAATATGGACATAATTACCCCTAACATTTCCCATGATAAATTTCTCAACTATTGCTAAAATTAAGAGGCGCAATGTGCCGTTATTTCATATATCATGTCCTATTACCATCATCAACAGGAAGGTTTACTCTATTGGCCCAAATAATTGTACACAGCCTCCTAACAATTGGACATATTTGCCCTTGCAATGTGGCTTTTATTAGGGCCTCTCCAACCGAACGCCAAACATGCGAATGGCGTCATTCGGTCTCTCCAGCCGAATGCTAAATCTTCCACTTTTTGCTTGTGGGTGAACAGTGCGACGCTAATATTGGCGTCGTATTGTTCACCTACGCGATTTTTATATCTCAATCAATTTGTCGAAGAAACGCGAAAGAGGAGAAAGACGGTTACCTTCGCAGAAGCTCGCAAAATGAAGTTCGATTGGAGATAAATCACGACATTTTTGAGTTTCACTGTATTTTGGAGTGAAAAATGAGATTTTCGGTTGAAGATGCTCTTAGCCACGAGAGTTCTCTAAGCCTTAGCCAACACCAACACAGGGGATTTTCACATAAATCATAGAATTATTACATATTTATATATCTAATATCAAATAAATTTCATCTTAAAAAAATAATATTAATAATATTTTGATGTAATGTAAAATTTTATATACTATATAAATAAATATAAAAATTTACTTGTTAAATATATAAATATATAATTATTTAAAGACTCCTAAGAATATTTTGAAGAACAAAAAATCAGAATTTATTTAATTATTAAAAGCAAAATATAGTCAGCCATACCAACTGAAAGGAAAATAGAAGATTCAAGTGGAGATATGTAGATGAATCTTGCAAGCAAATCGGGAAGAAAGAAAACAAATCTGATTCCACTGCAAATTACTATATAAAAATTGCTGGAGTTGATTGCAAAAGAAACTTATGGGCACTCATTTTTAAATAACGTTTAATGATATAGAGATTACAATGCATCATAAATACCTGCTGAGGGTTTTGTATAGATTTATCCAGAGAAAGTGTGCATTTACAACATAAATGCTTTTTATGAGCTCATATCGAGATCAATTTATGCATAAATGTTCTGCATAATGCACATTCTTATCTTACTGTGTCACGCCTGAAGCAAAACTTAAGTGTGATGGTCATATTTCAAAACTACGTACCACGGTGAATAAGCTCCAGAAGGCTTCCTGCTTTCCTTTTAGCTCGATCTGTGCCAGTTTCTAAGAGTTCTTTTAAAGCTTCTTCTGCACCAACTTCTCTTGCAATTTTCACTTGCTGCACATCCCCAGCGCATAGTGAATACAGCACTGCAGCTGAATTCTCCCTGTTCCTAGGGGTACCAATTCTCATCACTTCCACCAAAATGGGAATTGGAGTGGCTTCTGCAATTGCCAGCCTCCCGTCATGATGGCTTGCCAATATTGCCATTATAGCCAGGGCTTCATCTAACATCCCGCCACTTGGATCAGTCAAAAGTCGCAGGAGATGGATTACAATGCCAGCCTTGACAGCTCTCACTTTGTTACCCTGATAAATAGAGAGGTTGAAGATAGCTGTGGCAGCATCTTTCTTGCCTCTTGGGCTTCCTTGGCACAGGAGATCAATAAGTGCAGGTATGGCTCCAGCAGCCCCAATTGTTATCTTATTGGCATCAATTACAGATAAGCTAAAAAGTGTAGCAGCAGCATTTTCTCTTGCTTCCATGCTCCCATTCTTAAGCACTTCTACTATTTTTGGATTGCCTGAGCAGTGACAATGCTACCCTTGTTGCTCTCATTAATGGAAAGGTTGAGGAGAGCAGTTACTGCATGCTCCTGTGTCCTCGGATCAGGTGATTGGAGGAGCTCTACAAGCAAGGGGATTGCACCTGCTTCAGCAATACATACCCTGTTGTCTGCATTCCTTTTTGCTAGCAATCGAAGCTCACCAGCAGCTGCTCTCTGTACTTCTTGGTTCGTGCTTAGTAATTTCTCTAGCAGTGCACTGATACCAGCTCGATCACAGTCAGAATGATTCACTGACTTTTTGTCGCGGCCATTGCCATTCCTTCTAGGAGGCTCAAGTCCATTAGCCTCACACCACTGCGCTATCAGGCTCTTTAAGACAAAATTTGGGGTGAGAGCAGTGTGGGAAAGATTCTGTTGTGTCTTTGGACAGGTCTTGTGTCCTGCATCAAGCCATTTCTGAATGCAAGCTCTCTCATATGTCTGCCAAACAAATGACTATCATATCAGTGTTATCTAAGTCAAGAAGAATAATGTTAAAGTTAGCGTGGTGTATTACTTGCCCAGTAGAGACAATGACAGGGTCCTTCATCAGTTCAAGAGATATAGGACAACGAAAATCATCAGGGATGACAGGAGATCTATGTTTCACTAGGCTTCTTTTATTTTCAAGGTTCTCTACAACTGGGTTCTCACTGATTCCAGAGTCTTTTAGCTTTTTGAACAAGGTTGACATCTCTTCCAAGCAGTCGTCCGGATCTCCACCGCAAGAAATGACCATTTCATTTAAAGCAGCAGCTTCTTTCGTGAGGTCATTGATGGTTCTTAGCTGCAGTTTCTCAGAAAGCCTCTGAAGTACAGCTTGATCACAGCAGTCTCCACTACGTACCAAAGAAAAATCCCTAAGAAGTTGAGAATCAGGGAATTCCATCTTTTCTTTTGCTCTTCGAAACTGCACGTGCACAAGCTCAATCTGAAAATTCAAAGGAACACATTAGTTATTTTAGATTACAAATGTCAGGTATGCAAAGTTTCTTTCTTTCGAGTAGAAAGAAAGTAAATCTGTTGCACATTTTGAGATACTAGAAAAGGAGACCATTATAGGAAGGGAATATACAAGAAATGACGATTGTTTTTTAGGTATATAATTTAACTTCATTAAAATGATCAATGTTGTCCATCGTGAATATATGTTTTATGAATCCCTTTGCCTTTCACCATTTTTTGAAGTTTAAGTTGGTGTCAAGTCTTGCTTGGTTAAATCTTTTTTATTGATCCTTGGGGTGGGTTTTTCTTCCTATTTTCCACCACATACTAATTTCATAAACATTCAAATCAAGTTTTTATTAGCTCATCTGCACATTTGATCTAACTTATATATTTTTTCTTTTTTTAATTGAGTTTTCAAAGATCAATCAAGCATATTGCTTAGTGCAAGGTTATATTCATCATATCCGCAAACATTGTGCAAATAACAGGACAAGTAAAATACTGTGATCTCAAGAACAAAATGGGGCCTGACACATAATTAAAAAAAAAAGCAGTTGAGAACACCAGGGACAGTGAAGCAGCCAACTGGTGCGTATTTATAATTTTTGCTCAGAAATTTAGACAGTTGAAATGGGTCCAAAACCCAAAGATGTCAAAAACTCTAAAAACAAGACAAATCTCTGTCAGTTGAATTTCTTTCAGGGAACGTCGGGCACATTCGTTCTGTCCTATTCATTCACACCATCTTCCTGTTTTATACACTTGAAAGGTCAAGAATGTCATTCTTTAACTTAACAATGACTTTTCATTATACTTTATATATTATAAGCGTAAAATTTTATGCTACATGGTCTATTCCAAAATTAACTCTCCTCGTAGGTTAGATATAAGTTTCATAGTGTTGTTGCACATAGTTGATCATATTACAATGTAATTATCCTACAAGAGAATAAACTAGCAATTTTAAAGATGTTGAAATATTTGCGATGTAGAATAAAAAGGCTGCGGTAAGAATCAGATATTTAAAGTCGTGAATGAAATTTATCAGTTTAGTAAGATTTTAAAGCACTTTTTAAGTGGAATCATTATCATACAAGGAGTTTATCATCATAATATAAATTTAAATCAAATGCTGCATATTATCCCCATTATCCATTATGAAAACAATAGCTATGTTGCTGCCATCATCATGAGAAATTGATTACCATTATGATTATCACTTAAATTTGAGAAAATTTTAAACTTCAATTTCATAATGCAAATAGAAAAAAAAATTACTTTCCTTATAAAAGGATTTTTCCATCAGCATGTTCAATTAAGGGTGGAGTACTCAAGGAAAATATTGATTATCATAAAACTAATTATTAGAATTTATTCTCTTTCGAATGAGTGACAGCCGAAAATTTAAGCAAGATAGCAAGCATAGGGCATCCTCCCTCTTTCTCCACTTTCCACTAAAAATACACGAAAAGAAGTTTTGGATGCTTTATAATCAAAGATTTTTTTCAATTAAGCAAGGTAGCCATCAACTATGCAATCATGTCATGAAGATTTTGAAAATTCGTTTCCCTTTATGAAATTATGTAATAATATATATTTTAGTGCTTATAAATTTAAGTTGAGTTGTATTACAAAATTATATTAGGTTGAAAATGATAGGAGTTGCTTGTATGTAATGAAAGTTGTAGCTTGATGGCTTCCTCCTATTAGGATTATTTAGTGAGTGCTCTTCAAAATTATTTATATAGAAAAATACCATCATCTTATTACTTTATATCATCTATATATTATCATGGGTAGCTCATCATTCGTATACATCTCTTTGTCCAATTATTTTCTACACTTGATTAAAATCTATGACATAATCGTTACTAACAACTAAAGTCATGAATTTTTTTTTGTCCAATGATTGAAAAACTACAATTTCCCAGTACCTGTTCTTGCACCTCTTCAGGAATATCAAACTTATCATAGGATAATCTGCTTAAAGCCCTCTCTATTTGTTCTGTGACCTCCTGAAAGTTTTTTGCATACTTGTCCCCTTGCAAAGCCTGAAAAAGGATTAGCATATAAAAGGTGGTAGATGCAAGCAAAAAGTAAGTCAGTTTGTGCTTGATGAAAGACGCAGCACTACTTAATATTTAAAACAGAAACTGAGCATTATTTTGCAGAAAGCAGTAAAGCACGGCAAGAAGGAAATTACTCGACATACTGTTAGATGTCAGATTAACGAATTGGTTTAGGGCTATGAAGATCTTATCTTAAGCTGATGAAACTTTGGCTAAGTTTGAATCAACGATCATGGTGATGCATAGTATTAATGTTTTAAAACATGATAAAGGAATCATCTTCCTTGATTCAAGGAAAGACATTCGCTATGAATATTAGAATCCATGGTACACTATTTGCAAAATTTGCAAACAAATATCATGTAAATCACATTGCTTAATAGCTAATTCTCCCCCCTTTCCATTTTAATTCTTTCAACATATCTGAAATAAGAGAATGATCATCTAGGTACCACGTCCGATGAAATACATGCCAAAGGTTTCAGATCAATTTATTCTTTTAAAAACCATACTGCACAACTTTCTCCCCAGTTATTTACCAGTTGACTTCTACCAAAGCCATCAGTTTACAGAATACTAAATGGATCAACTGAGTTGTGATAATCGCCATCATCTGTAAGTAACTATCGAACAAAATCTTCAAACCAAAACAAAAATAAATTAGATATAGTATGCTTCAATAGATCATACTCTGCTATATTTTCGAGCGGGCATGCCATCAAATAATAATAAAAAATCCAACCTAATCATTGTATACAATTAAAACCCAGAAGGCCCGGCAGATCTGTTTGAGACAACAAGGAAACCTATACCTGATAGAGCTTGCTTCCATCGTTGACCGAGCGTAGAAGATCCTTGGCAGCAACCAAAGCGTCAAGGAGCTCGCAGAGGGCTTGGGACTCGTTCTCCGGAATGAGTTCTTCCTCAGTACCATCCTTGAGCTCGTCGAAGAAAGGGCTCAGGAGCTTCATCCGCCTCGCGAGATCGTAGTAAGCCCTGCGAAATGGTCCCCGGCACTCCTGCATCGCAGATATTTCTCCCAATACAGCTGAAAGCGCTCCGACAACAGCTAAATTCCTTCCTTCCGGCTCCTCCTCCTCTGCCGTAGACCCCATTCCCGCGCAGATCAGTAAGCAGTGAAATCTGAAAGAGGATATAATAAATGGACTGGATTTCCAGGAGAATTAGGAGGCCTTGCTAAAATTTGGTCTTTCGAGAGGCGAAGACGAAGGAAAGATGCGGAGAAGATAAAAGGAAAGATGCGGAACGTTGAAGGAGAAACAGTCGAAGGACGAGCAAAGGCTAGAGGAAAGTCGAAAATTGGAAAACGGCTGCCGCTAATCACACAGAAGAAGAAAAAAAAAATTTTTTTTTTTTTTTTGGAACAGAGACAATTTTACTGTTCGCCGAATATGGGGATGCAAAAAACTAATGTTTTAAGTCAACGAAAAAATAATGTACATTTTTTTTTATTAAAGTAAAAAAAGGTACAAGAAGCAAAGGAGCGATAAAAAAGAAAAGCGACAGCAAATACAAAAGAGTTACAACCCGAAGAGGGGCTCAGCAAAAGGCTAGGGCTACCACCTACCCCAAAGCTAGGATCGGACCATCCATTTGGATCGGAGAGCATTAATACACGAAGCATCCAACCCAACCAAGCAAGAATCCAACACCAAAGGTTGCCACGAGCCATGCCGATGGAGAAGAGAGCCCCAGCCCATCATAGCCCATCAAATAGAATAGCTCTCAATAAACTTAAATCCAGCAAATAGAACGGTAACTAGTGAGACAAAAGCAAACCAGGGCCAACCTAGCAAACCAACACTCAAATCATTTCCTCCCACGTTCACCCCTCCCACGAGAGGAAACAGAAACAATAGGTCGGTCCACCTTTAGTGAAAAGTCCCTCACAAGGTTCATCATCCCCACTAGCTTCCGAAGATGAATCAGATGAGCAATGAAGCCAATCAAGTTGCATCCTTATATTCTCACTGGATTTAGCACCCACATGACCAACCAGCGCGTTAGGCGAAACTAAAGTAACAGAGACCTCTACAAAATGACAAGTTAAAGAAGTCGTAATAGGAGCATCAGCTCCCACACTCACCACACCTAAAGGTGTAACCGATCAAGCCGCAGGGGACAACTCATCAGGGACGCTAGAGCCAACAGAAGCCTGCACAGTCACACAGGGCACCTCTATATCATTTAAAGCACACGGTGCAGACACGGCATCCACCACAGACAACACAAGAGAAGCATTAACATCACAGCCTAAATCACCAGCAGAAACACAAATCTGAGGGACATGAATATAAGGTAAAGAGCCAGACATGAATAGAAGGTAAAGAGCCAGCCAAAATATCCTCAGAAAGCTTCACATTAGACTCAGCAGCAACAACCTCATCAATCGAAATCACATTGTTACACGAAAAACATCCCCACCATCCAAAGGCTCCTTCAGCTCTAAAGCATTGGCCTCAACAGAATCAAGCACCCCAGAATCCTCACAAACAATTCCAACAGGCGCCACAACCATAGGATCAGACGGATCCAACACAGGGCTAGGAAGCACAGGAGCACCAACCCTACCCGAACCCAACAAAGAATTAGATGGAGGCACAGCGGAGGGTCAATGATAGGATGCGAAATCCGACATTCAGCCTTTGAATGACCCAAAGAGAAACAATGCGAACAATATGCAGGAAAATCTTCCAAAACCACAGACTGCACATATCCCATGTTATCCTGGCCAATCCAAATTTTAGCAGGATATTGTTTGGTTACATCCAGTTCCACCAAAACGCGAGCAACAAATCGACGTGAGACAGAGGAGGTCACATTATCGATCTTTAAGGGTTTACCAAAAATGGAGCCTAATCCATGAAGAATGCGCGGAGCAAACAAATGAGGTCGAATATTAGAAAACAAGATCCAAATAGGGATAACAGGCGATTCAACATCAATGTCCAAGGAAGGAGTCCATTTAATCAATTTCATATAGCAATTACTCACAAAGTAAGACCTATGAGCAAAAACCCTACAGTAATCTAAATCATTAAAGAGTTTAATCAACATATTCCTCTAGTTAAGAACAGTAACAGAACATTCACCATTAAGTTTGAGGTTGAAGAAGAAAGACCTAATAGCATCAAGAGATGGCCGATGGCCAGGAAATTTTCCAACTAGAGCGAATTCAAAAGGAAGAGAAAGCGAAAGAATTTCAGCTTCGGAAATCCATAAAGCCGGCATACCTCGATGAGAAGAAACTTTAGGGTCTGGAAAAGAGATGGAAGAAGGTGACACACCAGCTAAAACATTTTTGAAAGAAAGAGAGGAGGATCCATCCAAGAAAACAGGATCCCTAAAATGGGACGGCGCCATAAAACCAAAAAAAAAACACAGGTAAACCGTAAAAGAAGAGAAGAGGAACTTCCCAGAAGCAGTTGAGGATCATCGCCAGGCGAGAAGTGGAGAATCAGCCGCAAAGGAGCGGCTAGGGCGAAACCCTAGCACACCCCAGAGAGGACGAAGAGTTTGCCAGCTTGAGAAAATAATGTACATATTAAATTTTGTGGTCATAGGGATGCCTAATTTGGTAAGGGCAAAGAAATGAGAAGTTGTAAAATAACAGCATGACTGACTAGTTACAAATATTGCATTTCATGTAATGACAAAGTGTATCAAGTTTCGGTATCATTTCATCAGTTTGCTTCTGGAAAATAGTCAGTTATCTTTGCAGAAGATATATGTACCCAGAATCCTGCAGACATGCTGATGAAGATGATGATAGTCGATAAATTGAAGTTATGTATAGCTTCAGTTGGTTTTCATGGAGGATAAAAGCAGGGGTGAGCCACACTGCATGTGCTATGATTGGTGTTGTAGATCAGGAGAAGAATTGATCTCAATTAGCTCCAAGTGGGAGATTATTAGTCTATGTGGAATCTGATTTTGTCGATCAATCGTATTGTATTGTTATCTCAGACCTCAGTTCAATTTATCGTGCTCGTTGGGGTGTAGGGGATCCTCCCCTAGGGAAATTTTTTTCGTACAACATCCTAGCATCATGTAACCAAGCGCCCGACACCGTGTATTCGAGTTCCCTAATGCTACAGAGTTTGTTGGAAGTAAAGATAGAGAGTAGAGCGCCACATCGCTCTAGATTTGGCGCTGCAGCGCCACAGGTTTGAGTATCACAACATCATCAGATGGATCGGGATTAGAGGTCTGAGCGCTGCAACACTCCAAACTAGCGACGCTGTACTGCGAGACAGACTGCACAGTTTTTCTTTCTCATTTTTCTTAAGGGTGGTATCACTTAGTGTTATTTAATTGACTTTCTCTTGTGTTTAGAGTGCGAGAATAGTGTAAGAGGGAAGAGCAGTAATGTGTGTGTGTGTGTGTGTGTGTGTGTGTGTGTGTGTGAGAGAGAGAGAGAGAGAGAGAGAGAGAGATTTCTCCTCATTTTCATAGTGAATTTTTTGGTGTGGTGTGGCCCCATGATTTTTTTTTTTCCAATTTCAGGTTTTTCATGTTAAATCCTGGTGTTATTTTACTTCCGCTGCTTTTACTTTCTTGTTTGTTTCGTCACGATGTTTACTTCCATCCTAAACACCTTAAGGCAAATTTGTTTTTATAGGTCTTATAGTATAGATAATTGAAAAATATTATTGTTATTTAGTTTTTTAAAGAAACATTCTGATAAGTTCATTTAGGATGAAGACTCTCTTGTATTCAAAAATTGCTTCTTGAAATAAATTATAAAAAATTTAATTTGAACTAATTTGAATCGAGATCTTTATTCAAACTTAATTTGAATGTGATTTGAATCGAGTATGTTAGTTTTTGTGGAATTTGATTATGTCGATCAATCGGGTTGCATTGTTGATTTAGATCTCAAAAATTATTTTTGTGTTTGCAGCACTGAGGTGCTATGGAGTTAATGTCATGGCACTGTTGTCCCCCTTTGGGACAGAGAGCTCAGTGCATAAGCACTGCGAACATATGCTGCAATGCCGTGGAACAAAGAATCCAGCACCGAGGTGGTATCGCAGGTCTAGCAATGTTGTATTATGGATCAGCAAAGATAATTTCTTTCATGCATTTTTTATTCGATTGTAATTTTAAAAGATTTGAGTGTGCACATGAAAGGATGTGAATACTGTGAGAGAATAAGAGAGTAAGATATATATAATTTTCTACCAGTTTCATGTTGGATTTCTTGGTATAACGTTGCTCCATGATTTTTTTTTTAATTTTCAGAATTTTCCATGCTAAATTTTGGTATTATTTCTCCATTATTTGTTTCATTTTTTATTTACTCCCAATAAGTAAGAACCAAATTTGAACCTAGGTTCAAACCTTCTCAATGAAGCTCATTGGCAATAGGAAGTGGAAGGCATTGATGGGGCAAGCAGCTCTAAAGGAGAACAGGATTTCAAGAGCTCGTTGTAGGGAATGCATTAATGGGATCAACGGAGTACGTGTAGGTAGATTGTGACGAGGCATGCTGGGGAATGCATCAATGATATGTTGGGTTAGATTGTGACAAAGCTTGTCGGAGGGAAGACATTGACATGATCGACAACGTATTAGGATGGATTGTGACTAAGCTTCATGGGGGAGGCATCGATGGGATCATCATCATGTGTGGGGCAGATCGTGATGATGCTTGCATGAATTGAGTTGCATGTGAAGAGAAGAGCAATTATTGCAATGGAGCTCGCTATGAAAACATCATTGGATAGCTCGCTAGTCAAGGCATCCATTGAGCAAATGTTTGAACGTAGGTTCAAATTGAGGTTCGATTTAATGTTTGAATTCAAATAATTTTGAACCAACTTTTTTCATAACAGACTTCAATAAATAGTCTGTGAATATAAAATGGACAACTTCATCCAAAATGAATTTTAATACATATTTCTTTAAGAGAATAAACATCACAGATATTTCTCCCATTGCTTTACTCTGAGGTATGTAAAGTCAAATTTCTTTATTATGATGATTTTATTAACAATATATTCTAATAAAATGTTAAAGTTTAAGGTTTGAAAATAAAATTTTGATATTAATTAACAAAATTTTCATAGCTCTTAACTTGCAATTCTCTAGGTCTTTGGTACATAAACTTCACAAACATATATGCATGCTCGACTTTTTTAATAATGCTTTATGATTTATATCTAATAATTGATGGGGCTACCAAAGCTAACATATGTTAAACTTAAAGAGTTATTTAATCTGTACGGCAAGCTGTTTTGGAGGTATGACATTTTTTTCATTAATGAAACCCAAATAGTTGGCATAAAAATTACTGCAAAACTCTAAATATCAGTATGGGGTATCAGTCTTCTATAAGTTCTTTAGATGTTTGATAAATTTTCACCCTTTGATTAGGGCTGCAAACTAACAGAGCATTCGACAAGTTATTTGTGGCTTGGTCTGATTATAGCTTGGTTTGATTGAAGCTCGATAAGAAACTTGATTCATATTCAATTTAGAGATTGCAAATAATCTTGTTAAGAAATTTGATTAATGTTTGATATGGGGTCTATTAAGTGTCATTATGAAAATGATTAATTAATCAATTTTTGTACTAGAAAGCTGCTTTAAGAAACAGTAAAAAAGTTGTCCCAAACAAAACCAAAGTCTCAGACTACAAG